>CAUYUJ010015124.1:0-87500 GCA_963575745.1 Prorocentrum cordatum | reverse complement strand
CGCACATGCATCCGTCATTCAGTCGTCAGCATGACATGATCCCCGTCATGACCATCTGCCATTAGCAGCGCACGCCGCCATCGTCATCAGCATAACCACCCCATCATGATAATCGATCAAGAGGGGCCTCTTCTATGAGTGAATTGCGATGAAGTCTCACGCGGGAGCCCCCTCCCTATGAAACCCGCACTTCATGTTGGTGATCGGAACGGGTCATCTAGATGTTGTTAGCGTCGTCACAATTGGATCCTTCACGCTTGAATTTTGAAGGAGCCTCAGGCGGTAGCTTCGTTTGTGTGTTTGGAAGTCTCAGGTGGGAACCCCCTCCCGATGGAGCCCGCACTTCATGTTGGCAATCGGAACGGGATCATATCTTGTAATTGTCGTCACGTTTGGGCCTTTTCATGCTTGAATTTCGAAGAAGGCTAGGCGGAAGCTTCGTTTGTGAGTGAATTGCAAGGAAATCTCAGGCGGGAGCCCCCTCCTTATGGAACCCGCATTTCATGTTGTTGATCGGAGCGGTCATCCAAATCTTGTCACTGTCGTCACTTTTGGGCCCCTCGCGCTTGAATTTTGGATAAACCTCAGGCGGGGTTGGAGCCCCCTCCCTATGAAGTCCGCATTTTTTGTTGGTGATCGGAGCGGCCCATTCAAATCCAGTCGCTGTCGTCCTTCTTGGGCCCCTCACGCTTGAATTTTGAAGAAGCCTCAGGTGGAAACCTCGTTGCTGAGTGATTTGCGAGGAAGTCTCAGACGGGGGACATCCACGGCGTCTTCACGGCACACGTCGGCATGGAGGTTCGGCCCACGGCCGTGCAGGAGGAACTGAAGAAGAAGTTGGGGTTCGCGCAAGAGCAACGGGTCACCATCGTTTCCTTCGGGTTTCACCCGGACAACGAGCGGGAACGCGGGGAGCGCGCGCCAGGCCAGCTCTTTCGCCCCCGCTACCTACCGCAGGGAATCTGACTGCAGGTGGATGGCTTCAAGGAGTCCCCGATCTACCAGGAGGTTGTCGAGGTGCTGCTAGAGGGCGCCGAAGGCGCTGGCGATGACGGCGAGGCCGAGACGCGGGCGAGGAGCTTGCTGAGGTTCAGGCCCAGCGAGCAGGAGTTCACCTGGCAGAATTCGGGGCCGCACGTCGCGCGCCGCTCGGGGTTCACCCTGACGCGCGCGTCGCACCTGACCTCCGCGCTGTCGCAGGGCCAGACGCTGCGCGAGGGCGTCGCCGTTGACCGCGCCAGGGATGAGGACGCTGGTCGCAAGGGCATGTCGGACGAGCGGAGGTGGCTGCACCTCCTGCGGAGCACGTTGACCCTGCGGCCGCCCGCGCGAGAGGTCCTGGGGCGCGGGCCGCCAGCGCTTGCGGAAGGCGCTCCGGTAGCTCGACGAGATAGCGGAGAGCTCCAGAACCGAGGTGGGGCAGCTCGCAGCGCGGTTGGGCTTCGCGATGCCCCCCGCCTGAGCGCGGCGGCGCCGGACTCGTGGCCCGCGGGGCCCTCGGGGTTGCCCCAGCGGCCAAGCCCGCGGGGGTGCCCCGGCGGCCTGCCCCCGCGCCCCGGCGGCCCGCGGGGTTGCCTTCAAGGCATGGCCCGCGGGATTGCCCCAGAGGCTTCGCGATCTATCCGTCGGCGAACGCGCGCTCGTTGGCCGAAGCGGCGACGGCGCCGAGGAAAATCGATTCTGAGGGCGTGCCTGGACCTGGCCTGGGAGCTGGGGGGCCCGCGGAACACTGCCCCTGGACCGAGAAAAAAGGAAACCAAGAAAAACGCGTTTGGCAAGGGTTCGCGCCGCCCGACCAAACAAAGCAGAAAACGAACGCGTGGCCAGGTTTCGTGAGCTCCCACCGCAGAAAATGCAAACAAACGCCAACGTTTGGCCAGGTTCCGCGGGCTCCAAGACCAGCATTACCAGACCCAAATGACGCCCGACCAGGTTTCGTGAGTTCCGAGGCCAGACAAACCAGAAAACCAACGTTGGGCCAGTGTTCGTGGGCCTCCTCCTGCTCCTCCCGCTCGCACTTTTCCTTCGTCCCCGCTGTTCCTCCTGCTCCTGCTCTCTCTTTCTGCCCTCCTCTTCCCCCCTGCTCTCTCGTCCACTGTTTTGTTCTCCTTCCCCTTATCGTGTCTTGTTTCCGTGCGCGTGCTTTGGGTCGCGCGGTGTCATCGCCATGCGTCCTTCAGAAGAAATCATGAATAAGTCAATTTGGGAAAGGGGTTCTTGTATTCGGAGTTGTTACGCAGGGATTTTTTTCGTAATATATCAAATAACGATCAGCAAAGATTCATTCGCAATGGGTCATTCGTAAGGAGCCTTGCGGCTGGAATCTTTGACACGGAATTCTGAATCAAGCATCCTTGCCAATGACTTCTTAATGAAGGAATCCGTGGGAAAAAAAGGGGTCTCTAGTGGGGTCCCTGGTAAGGAATATTTGATAAGGAGTCCCTAGTCAGGTATCCTTGGTGAAGGATCTTCAGTCGGGAGTCCGTAATGAGGAATCACTAGTGGGGGGCTCTTTCGCAAGAGCCCCCAATGTGGAATCCTTCAAAAAGGAATCCTTGTCAATGGGTCCTCCGTAAGGAATCCTGGGTCGGGAGTCCTTCGTAACGGATCCTCGCAACAAAAACCCTCAGTACGGAATTCTTCTTGCGGAATCCTTAATCGGGAACCTTGAACACAAAAACCCTTAACGAGGAATTGCCAATGAGGAGTTCTCAGTCTGGACGTTTTGGTTACAGGAATTCCTTACTAGCGAATCACGAGTAGTGGTTTTTCAATATGGAACGTGCATTAACGAGTCCTTGGTCATGGTGCCGCTACTATGGAGCCCGGAGTATGGAACTCTGTAACCTTGGAGCAAGAGTGGTGAGCAATTAATTCCAGGAAGGAATCCTGATGTAAATAATCCGTGGTGAAGAATTCAAACCAGGAGTCCATAGTAAGAAATTCATACTGAATCCTTCGTCCGGAACTCTGGTTAAGGAGGCCTTGGTAGAGGATTCAGGGTAAGAAATCTTTTTGGAAAAAGGAGCCCTTACTGAGGAATCCTGTATAAGGAAAGAGTAGTACGGACTCATACGTACGGTCCTTATTATGGAACCCTTAGTCCAGACTCCTGATTTCGGAACCATTTGTAAAAAGGGTCCTTACTAAGAAATCAAGGAATCCCCAATCTGGAATCCTTTGTTTGTTCTAGGAAGGCTTGATGAGACATCCGAAACGAAGAACCCCCGAATAAGACATCCTTCGTAAGGGATCCTTCATTACGGGATCCTTTGTCAGGAGTTCTTCGTGGAGAATCCTTTCGTGAGGAATCCTTGGTCAGGAATTCGTTAGAAGGAATCCTTACTAGGGAATCCCCCACAACGAGGCCTTAGTAAGGAGTACGAGTCCTTATTAGAGAGTCGTTGGCAAGGAACCCTCTACAAGGAATCCATTTTTAGGGATAAATGTGTAAGGGATGTTTCTTAAGGCATTCGCAGCAAGGATTCCCGAATGTAAGGATTCCGAATAAAATTGTGAAGCTTCATCATGGTTTAGGTACACAGGGGTCCTCAGTAAGGAGCCCTAGTAAGGAATCCTTGGACAGGAGTAGTAGTCGGCAATGTTTTGGCGGGGGGCGCGTGCAGCCGATTCGCAGCGATCTGGTCGCTGCTTGGGGTTCTGACTGCTTTCTTTTACATGCATACATGTTTAAAAAGGTGTAAATCCAAATGACTGTGTGTATGCAGAGTTTCGAGAAGTACTTCATCACCGCCAGCACCGCAGGCGGTGATGGACAACAAATATGTAGTTCCTCTTCGTTCCCCTTTCTTTCCTTGTCCTTCTGCAGCAGGACATGCTTCAGGAGGGGAAAAAAACACACAGACACAATTAATCGGCGATTCCCAGAAAATATAGGAAAATATGGGAAGTGGGGGGGAAGACAAAAACCCAGAAAATATGGAAAATATGAGGGACATGTTTATTTGTGTTTATTCATTTGTGTGTCCTAGTTCCCCTTCAATGCTCAACACGGTGCCGCCGACGCGATCTGCTGTGGCGAGATTCCGCCCCCAAGAGCAGGAGGAGGAGGAGGAGGAGGAGAAGACGGAGGAGGAGGCGAGGGCAGGAGGAAAACGGAAAGGAGGAGAAGGATGAGGATCACAAGCAAGAGGGGGATGATGAAGAGGATAACGAGGAGGAGGAGGAGGAGGAGGAGGAGGAGGAGGGGGAGGGGGAAGAGGAGGAGGAGGAGCCGAGGACGAGCGGGGTGGTCGTGCCCCCCCCGCCCCCCCGCGGCCAACGCCCTCCCCAGGTTGACCACGGCAGTGACCAGATCGGGCTGCTCCTGGCGACGCTGCCAGAGGCGTCTCCTCCTCGCCGTGGTCGTTTCGTCGTCGCTGTCGTCGTCGCCCCCTGTCGGCGCCCTCGTCGTCGCCATCCTCGTCGTCGCCGTTCTTCTCCTCCTCCTCCTCCTCCTCTTCCTCCTCCTCCTCTTCCTCCTCCTCCTCCTCGTCCGCCTCCTCGTCGTCGTCGCGTCCTTGTCCTCCTCGTCGTCGTCGACGTCGACCATGTCGTCTTCGTCGTCGACGTCGTCCATGCCCCCGTGTAGCGGAATTGGGCTACAACCACTTGCGTTCATGCCCCGCTCAAGCGTCAAGGCTGTCATATTTCGTCGATCTGGAGCCGGTTTTTTTTTGAAGGCGCGGCGCCGGAGCTAGCCCGTCGCGCCTTGGCAGCACATTGCACATGCGCTGCCTCTTGTGCCGCTCGGCATAGCGCTACCACGGACGCAGCAGGTACCTGGTGGCAGTACGGTCGCGAGGCTTGCGCGGCCCACCCGCCATTAGCGGCCGCGCTTCGCGCAGTTTGGCAAGAATAGTGTGATGATTTGTCCATGTATCCCCCCTCCTCTCTTTCCCGCCCTTCTCCCTCCCCCCTTTCCTGTGCATGCTGCATGTGTGTTGTTTCACAGTACCCATATCTACTTACTCGCTGCTCCCGCAGTCCCCTGCGCGCCGGTGGTTACAGTCGGGGCGCTGAAGAAGGAGCCCTTTTCGTTGGGTAGGGGCTCGATGTTCCTTAATTGTTCCACAGCTTGCCTAAGGTTTCCCTTCTGCTTTCGATGGGAAATCGAAGTTTAACTTATGGAAAAAAGGGGCCTCGTTCCTTATTTAGGGTTCCTTAGGTCAACGCCCCGACTGTATTCCATGGCCACGCACTCGTTTGTCATTTCGTCGTTTCTCTGCTGCTCGTCCTCCTCTTCTCCTCCTTCCTCTCCTCTGCCCTTCCTCGGATCACCTCAAGCATGCGACCTTTCCGCTCGAGGATTCTGAGACGTGCAAGCGGCACGTGTCGCACAGGCTATCGCTCGAGCCCCAAGGGAAGAATGGTTCATGACCGACCGACGTGGATGCTGTAGGGTGATCCACAGCAGCCGCCGCGGTTTGGCGCTGAGTGTTGGCTCTGTGCTGTCGTCCTCCCTCCCTCCTGCTGTTCCCTCCTGCTCGCCGCCGCTCAGAGCCTCTTGTCGCTCGGCTCTCGGATTCAATATCGTCGAGGCGGCTGCTTCTCTTGGCCCTATCTGGGGCCCTCTTGGTCTGCAGGCTTATCTGAGTCCTGCACATCCCCGGCAGTACCGTCCGCCGTGACGGTCTTTCTATGACACCCGAGTTCCGAGTTCCGAGTTCCTCCTCTTCTCTCCTCCGGCCCGAGTCCGGGGCCATTGCTGGTTTTTGCTCTCTGTGCTCATGCAGCTGCGCAGTGCTCATCGGCGGCTGGGACACGTTCGGCTCCGTTCGTTCCCTTGGGCCGGATACGCTTCGGTCATCTGTCAGATCTCCTTTTGCCTCTGTCTCACTCGTGCGCACAGCGTTGGAGGTAGCTCAGTGGCTTCACTGTGGCGTCGCCGGGATTGGCTTCATCCTGTTGTGTCCGCTCCTTCTCCTCCTCCTCAAAAAAGATGTCGTCTCCGTCGTCGTCGTCATCCTTGTCGTCCTCGTCCTCGTTGTCCTCCGCTTTCTATCCTGGCCACGATTCGCATTTTCTGAGGCTGTGTTGGGGAATTCTATGCGGCTGGGTATGACTAGTTCGGCCTGGCCATCTTGCACCCGTACAGGGCTTCGGTTTCCACGACCATGCAGCTCTTGCCCGGCCAAGATTGTGGCAGACGCTTTCCCTCTCCCTCCTCCGCCCCCACCGTCTTCTTTCCCTGTCGCCTGTCGCTTGCATCGTGTGCCGTGTCCTATCTTTTCGTCGAGAGACCTGGCACCGAGCAGTTCTGGGGATGAGGATGATGATGATGAGGAGGAGGAGGAGGAGGAGGAGGAGGAGGAGGAGGAGGGGGAGGAGGAGGGGGAGGGGGAGAATGAGGGGGAGAATGAGGGGGAGGAGGAGGAGGAGGAGGAGGAGGAGGAAGGAGGAGGAGGAGGAGGAGGAGGAGGGGGAGGATAACGAGGAGGAGGAGGAGGAGGAGGAGGAGGAGGAGGAGGAGGATCCTCGTGCTCGCGGAGAAGGGGGGCGGATAGTCGGCGCTCGCCCTGCGGGCCGCAGCTCTTGCGTCTCCTCCTCTCCTCCGCTCCTTCTGCTTGTGCTGGCCTTATACAATCCTGATCCTGGTCATCCTCCTCCTCCTCCTCCTCCTCCTCCTCCTCCTCCTCGTTATCCTCCTCCTCCATCTCCTCCTCCGTCTCCTCGTCATCGTCCTCCTCCTCCTCGTGCTCCTCCTCGTGCTCCTCCTGCTCCTTCTCCGGCTCCGCCTGCTGCCGCCTATCGTACTTCTCAGCCTCATCGTTGCTTTCTTCCTCTCGGGCTCGGAGCGGGCAGTCGAACCCCCACTAAGAGGACGACGAACATACAAAGGGCAGATGTAGGAGGAGACGGCGGCAGCGCAGCTCTGGCGGCAGCCGTCAGGTTAGCGCACGAAAGCTGCACGTGCTCACTTCAGCACGCCCAGCCCTGCGACGACTTGGTGTAGGCCAGCAATGAAGGAAGACAGCTCACCCAGCAGCTTATTATCCGGATCTTCTGGCTCCTCGTGTGTTGCAGTGAATCATGCAGTCTATACCCAAGGTCTGTGCATCTGTCAAGTCTTCCCGCGATCATCCCAATTGCAATTTGGAGCTCGAATCTGTCCTTACCCTCTGGATCCCAGGCGCACGATTGGCAAGTTGACTCGGCGAACAACGATTTGCTTGGATTGTCCCAGCAAGCAACTGTCCCTCCACTTCTAGTGTGTTTCGGCAATCCAATCACTGTCACGCCGATAAGACACGTTATGCACACACGCATGTTTTCTTCCGTAGCCATTTTGGCTCAAGTTTGTTGCACCAAGTGTCGCCCTGCATCCCTTTTCGCATCACCAGATTACAGTAGCGCCGCCCGAACACGTCATGGTCGACCTCGAGGCTGGCGAGGGCTTCCCGCGTGGGCACCCGTGGGGGTGCCCGTTCCAGGGCACCCGCGCGCACTACGAGCAGCTGCTCGCGGAAGTCCGCTCGTCGTCCAGGCCCGACCTCGGAGAGGAGCCGTGCCGCATGGGGAGGGAGGCCTGCGCCCACGCGACCAGCGCCGTCCACGACGCCGTGCAGCAGACGCTCGGTGGAGGTGGAGGGGGCGCCTGCATGCCGCGCTGGCAGGGCGCCCCCCGCACGGCGGCGGAGTGCCGGCGCGCCGCGGCCCGCGCGGCGGCCGAGCCGGAGGCGCCCGCCGGCGCCCCCGCGGCGCGCGCCGAGCCCGCAGGGGTCTCGCCGCGCAGCTCCCGGCCTCCTCCTCCTCCTCCTCCCCCTCCTCCTCCTCCCCCTCCTCCCCCCCCTCCCCCCTCCTCCTCCCTCCTCCTCCCCCTCCTCCTCCTCCTCCTCCTCCTCCTCCTCCCTCCTCCTCCTCCTCCTCCTCCTCCTCCTCCTCCTCCTCCTCCTCCTCCCTCCTCCTCCTCCTCCTCCTCCTCCTCCTCCTCCTCTCCTCCTCCTCCTCCTCCTCCTCCTCCCTCCTCCTCCTCCTCCCTCCTCCTCCTCCTCCTCCTCCTCCTCCTCCCCCTCTCTGCTCCTCCCCTCTCCTCCCCTCCTCCTCCCCCTCCTCCCTCCTCCTCCTTCTGCGGCCGCGCCGCGCCTCGCCGCGCCGCGCTCCGGGTGTGCCGCGCCTCCCGCGCCGGCGGCCGAGGGCGGCCCCGGCGCGGAGGCGGCGCCGCCGCATGCACGGCCCGTGGCCGTGATCCCCGTCGCGCGCCGCCGCCCCCCGCGGCTCGCAGCCGGCCGCGGCGGGGGCCGGGAGCCCGGGCGGGGGCCGCTCGCGCGGCAGGTGCTGCACGGCGGCGTCCCACGTGCAGGGTCACGCGAGGAGGAGGAGGAGGAGGAGGAGGAGGAGGAGGAGGAGGAGGAGGAGGAGGAGGAGGTGGAGGCGGCACGTGGCCGGGAGAAGGTTACGTCGGAGCTGGCCGTGGCAGGCTCGAGGGTGAGGCAGCGTGGGGTGCTGACGTCGTCGGCCGCTGCGGCCATGCTGTCGCTCGCGAGGGGCCCCAGCTTTGAAGCCTCGCGCGACGCTGCACAGTGTCGTGAGCAGCATCGGTTTCGAGGTGTGGTGTCCTTCTCCGCTGATGCTGGCGAACACTGTGATCGCCAGCATCCGGACAAACCGATTTGCGACATGCGCGCGCTCGGGCTGTCCGAGCGGGCACGGCCGCACGCTCGCATGGGCCGACGAGGTCTTTCGGGGACTGCTCTTGGCGGAGGTGGTGCTCCGCATCACGGCCACTCGCTGGAAGTATGTTGTTGGAGATATGTGGCAGTGGAACGTGCTGGATTGTCTTCTGGCAGCCTGGGGCGTGCACGCTGTGTCTCAGGGCAGGGGCACCTTCACTTACATCAGGATTGTGCGCTCCTTCTGCCTGGTGCGGCTGCTTAGGGTAACCGGCAATTCGCTCTGCCTCCGCGATCTGCGCCTGATGTCCTGCACTCTGCTGCAGTCGCTGGTGTCGATCTTCTGGGCGTTTGTGCTCCTCTCCGTCGTCGTGTACTGCTTCGCCGCCTGCTTCGCGGTATCTGGCTTCCTGGCAGGTACCGATCGCACGGGGGCTGGAGAGGAGCATCACGTCCACGATGATGCCTGTCACCGTTTGGAGAAGCTGTACGGGTCCTTGCCTTTGACCATGTGGACGCTGGTCATCGCGGTCACGAACGGCGCGGACTGGGTGACGCTCGCGGAGCCGCTGGCGGAGGTGCACATGGTATACGTGGCAATTTTCGCAGTGTACGTGGTTCTGGTCCAGACATATATGGGCTGAATGCCCATACCATCAAGCAGCTCGTGGCGCTGTTGCCACCACGAATGGCGTCCAGGCAAATTTCTGGACAAGTGTACCCAGAGTTACGTCAAAGACTGGTTGGATCGTTCTCGGCCAGGCTCAGACAGTTTTGATGCGAGCAAGAATAATGAAGGCAGCTTGTGAGTTGGGACTTCATATCCTTGCTGATGTTCGTGCACAGCGACTACGCCATGCTGGCCCAGCTGCTGGTCCAGATGGTGGTGACTAGTCATATTTCAATGGAGCTATTCCTTGGTTAGTTTGCTTCATTCACCATCATCATCGCGCGGTGAACGTGCTGACCTCCGTCTTCGTGGAACGCGCGCGGGAGCTCAGCAGCTCGGACCGGGACATCGCCACGCAGATCGAGTTGGCCTCGCAGGAGGCATTCATCGTGGAGATGCGGCGCATCTTCGAGGAGGTGGAGGGGGACAGGGACGGCACGATCACCTGGGAGGAATTCAGGGACTACCTGAAGAACGAGCAGGCCCAGGCTTTTTTCACGACGCAGGCTCTCGATACCTCCGACGCGGCCGGGCTGTTCAGCCTGCTGGACGAGGGCGGCAGGGGCCAGATCAGGGTCGAGGACCTCGCCCTGGGGTGCATATGAAAGCTGCGCGGGCGGGCCAGGAGCTCGGAGGCGGCCGCTCTGCCTCGCGAGAGCCGCAGGGCGAGCCGGAAGCTCATGGCGGAGGTGCGCCGGCGGAGAGCCCAGCCCGGGCCGGGCCAGCCGAGTGAGGCGGAGCCCGCCGGCCTGCGGCTTGGCGCGGCGCGCCAGGCGGCGAGCCGCTCGCCCGCCACACGCCCACGGGCCCTCGGGACCGTCGGCCTCGGGCCGCAGCGCGCACTCCCCAGTGGAGGGTTTCTCCGAAGGGCTTAGGCGACCCGTCCTCCTCCTCCTCCTCCTCCTCCTCCTCCTCCTCCTCCTCCTCCTCCTCCTCCTCCTCCCCTCCTCCTCTCCTCCTCCTCCTCCTCCTCCTCCTCCTCCTCCTCCTCCTCCTCCTCCTCCCCCTCCTCCTCCTCCTCGGGTCGCCTACGGCCCCGGGGGAAAGCGTGCGCTCTCCGGCCGGGCGCTCCGTCGGACGTCTTGGCTGCAGCTCCTTGGCCGGAGGGCGGCCTGGCCGGCGAGGGCGGGGTCGGAGCGCCGCGCGGCGCCGAGCGATCTCCCACAGGGAGCCACGGCCAGACCGCACTGGGTTTTCCACCGCTACCATGCTGTAGCCGATGCGCAGGAGCCCTGAGTTCGACAGCTCGATCGATCGAGCAGACGGCTCGTTTTTCTGCGACGCGACGTGCCGCTTGTGCCTGATGAGACATAGCGACTCCTGGAAGGAACCGCCAGTGCCCTTTCCGGTCTGCTTGCTCACCTCTCCCTGCGATCTGGATCCAGGGCCACCCTGCACTATTCTACCTAGCTGATTCATGAACGTGCACTTCTAGTTTGGGCGCGCCACTGCCTGGCAATGACCACGCGCGTGCCCGCGCAGCGGCGTTGCACAGTAGGTAGCAGCGCTTGCGGCGCACGGAGTTCGAATTGACACGGCCCTCCGTTGTTCCAATATTCTTACATGGTCGATGAATTTCGGTGTTGTTCCTCTACTACTTGTGGAACGAAGTCGGATCTCGTACCCTGCAGCTTTCTTTGCCGTGCAAAAAATCACGCGCGAGAGCATTCCTCGTTCGTCCCTTGGGCGCGCGAGGCCACAAGAGCTCGTTCTGCACCGCTGCTGGCGCTTTTCTCGTCGCTCACGCAGCCCTCTTGCGCATAGACTGCGCACAGTGTCCATGTCCAAGGCGCACAGAGGCGCCTTCCACGCCTGTGCCAGGCCCCAGGAGTTCGGAACTTAGGCCTGCTCTGCGCGCAGTCAAAAAAACACGCATGTTTTCTTCCACACCAGCACAACTTGTCACACCACAGATGGCTTTGCCGCTGCGCCTCTGTTGTACACATCTACCTTGCGGACCGAGTGGCTGGAGATAGCGATTCCACCCGCGTAAGTCCTGGCCGCATCAATGCTCAGCGTTCACGCCGAGCGTGCTGTCTCACCATCGCCATCATCATCATCATCATCATCATCATCATCATCAGCATCATCATCACCATCATCATCATCATCATCACCATCATCATGATCATCATCATCATCATCACCATCATCATCGGAATCATCATCGGCATCGGCAGCATCATCATGATCATCAACCTCCTCATGATCATCTTCATCCTCATCTTCATCATCATCATCATCGTCATCATCGTCATCACCAGCAGCATCATGATCACCATCATCATCATCATCATCCTGATCATCATCATCATCATCATCATCATCAGCAGCAGCATCATCATCATCATTATCATCATCATCATGATCATCATCATACTCCTCATCCTCCCCATCATCAACAGCATCGTCATCATCATCAGCATGATCATCCTCATCCTCCTCATCCTCATTATCATGATCGCACCCATGCCACTGGCTGGCTCTGCCTGGCCCGCCCGCCGGCCGGGCGCGGAGCCCCCGCCGCGGGCTCGTCCGCGGCCCCCCTCCCTCGTCGGTCGCGCCGTGTGCCTCTGCACCCGCTCGCGCTGCCGAGCCCCTCCACCGGCCCGCGCGGCGGACCGCAGCAGTGCCTCCCGACCGACTGCACGCCGCCCGCTCGCGCCGTGTGCCTCTGCACCCGCTCGCGCTCGCGCTGCCGAGCCCCTCCACCGGCCCGCGCGCCTCACCGCAGCAGTGCCTCCCGACCGACTGCACGCCGCCCGCGGTCCTGCTCGAGGGCGGATCGGGGAGCAGCGGCGACGGCGCGCTCGGCCAGGGGCGGCTGGGTGCAGCAGGCCCAGAGCAAGGTCTCGGCGTGGACCGAGGCCCGGGGCGCAGGCCAGAGGTACAGGCGTGGCGTCTACCTCTTTGCCAGGTCGTCCGCGCGCGGGGCGCGCATCCCGGCGGCACGTCCTCCGCCTGCTCTCCCTCTCCTCTCTTGCGCCGCTCCTCCTGCGACGGTCGATGGGGGCCCACGTAGGACCACATCTTTGAACGCCTCTGGACAACCCTGTCCGGCTGCCCCTCGCTCCCAGCCGTCCCAGGGCTGCTCTGGGCCAGGTTGGGCTCCGGCTGTACGCAAGAGTGAGTGATAGGGGGCCACAGGCGAACCCTTCTACCCCATACCCTCCCCCTCAGAAGTCGTGGGGTGTAGGGGTAGGGTTCGTCTGTGGCCCCCTAGAGTGGGTGACCTTTGGTGCGGGCGCACTGGGGTCTCCCGATGGCTGGGTGCGCTGGGGCAGCAGCGGCTCGCGCGCTCCTGTGCGCCCCCCCCCCCCGCGCGGCCCCCGGAAGTCGCGCACCGGAGGTCACTCTTACCCGGGGTCGCTCTTGCGTGCAGCCGAGAGCTGGGCGGGCAGAGGGGCCGGGGCTGGGTGTCGGCCACGCGCAGAGGGGGGTCGGCGGAGGGGGGAGAGCTTCTTATGAGGCGCGGGCCTTATCTATAGATGCAATGCCTGCGCCTTCTAAGAAGCAGCCTGCTTCAAAGCAGCCTTCCCCCTCCCCCTACCCCCTTGTGCGGCGTGCGCTGCCGTTGCCGATGGCTGACGGGAGTGCCGCGGGACTGGGCACAGAGCTTCTTGTTGGTGGTGCGCGTGGGTGGGGGCTCTCTCTCCTCCTGGCTCCGTCTTCGCCGAGCGGGTTCTGGTCGGAAGCGTGAGAGCGAGCCCCAGGCTGTCTTGTGAACTCGACTTCGGGTTCTGCTGTGAACTTCGAGCAGGTGTTCTTAGTCGGTACACGAGGTTTCAGACAGACCCACGTGACATTCACCGCGTTTTTCGCCCGCCGTTTTGGGATGTTTCAATTGTGGACTGGGAATGTCGGTTTTACAGTAGCTCGTCTGCAAGGCCAGAGTCATGGCCCTTCTGATCCTCCTCCTCCGCCTCATCCTCCTCCTCCACCTCCTCCATCTCTTCTTCCTCCTCCGCCTGCTGCTTCTCCTCCTCCTTCTCCTCCTCCCTCCTCCTCCTCCTCCTCCTCCTCCTCCTTCTCCTCCTCCTCCTCCCTCCTCCTCTTCCTCCTCCGTAGCAATTTTGGCTCAAGGTTTTGGTTTCCCAGGGAAACAAGTGGATACCGCTAGTCCGCGGCTTGACCCCAGTCTTTCTCATCGCACCGCTGCGTGAGCCGCCCCAGGCGACGCAGCTTCCTGTCTGATCCACAGCGCAGGGATGGCACCAAGCCCGTGGCACACGGAGGCCAAAGCAGATTGGATGTGCAAGTTTTGCACGTTCCGTCGCACTGGCCTTCCTCTCATCAATTACGGCAGCAACGAGAAGTGCTTCAAGTGTAAGCTCCACAAGGGCGTGTGCTTCAAGCAGGTCGTGGCCGACGACGCCCCGAGCCGCAGCACCAAGCGCAAGCCTCCTGGGGGCGAGCCATCGGCAGCTGCGATGGCCAAGCTTGAGAAGAGATTGCAGTCCCTCGAAGCAGAGAACCAACGCCTTCGGGCGCCACAAGACGGAGGGGCGGCTGCGGATGAGTCTAATGGTGCGGATGAACTACCTGAAGAAATCGATGGTCTGGTCAAGCATGTGCAGTTCCATCAAGCTGCCCTGGGCTGCTCATTCTTAGTGGCACGAGAGCAGCTGGAGGCAACCCGTCGGAAGCTATACGACACTAAGCCCTTACCAGCGAAGCTTACGGCGCTTTCGAGACGAGCTGAGCAAGCCCGTCAGCGTCTGGAGAAGGCCGAGCAGGACAAGTTCGCAGCGGACAAAGCCCTGGCAGCCGCACAGCTCGCAGCCACGTCGGCGGCGAATGTCGTCGAGGAGCGCAAGAAAGCTGTGGAAGATCTGGAGGAATAAATCAGGGCTTTGTCTTCGGAGCCTGCCCTGCAGCCGATGGCCGTGGACCTCACGGGACCTGAGTTTCACATCTGCGAGGAGAAGCTGCTGGTCTGCTTGGGAGCCTTGGAGGGGGTTGCGGATGCCAGCAAGCTGGCGCCGAAGCTGGTCGAGGTGCTCAAGGCTCGGGCTGGGGAGATGCTGGTGGAACCGCATGAGAAGAAGACGAAGCGGGAGACGACCCAGCCACCCTCGCAGAAGCAGGGCTCACGCTCCCAGCCTAGTGAATGGAATTTCGCAGAGTTGGACGTGGAACAGCTACGCCAGGACGTGGCTGAATTCATGGCGGAGAACGCGGAGGAGTCCACCCTGCGTGAGAAGGCCATGCACTTGGCGGCAGGCGGCTACAGGCCGCCTCGGCTACATCATCCCTATTGGTGGCCCCCCGCATGCTGGACCTCGGCATGTTTGGGGGCAACAAGCTGGTTCGTTACCCTGGGGAAGCTGAAGGAAGCAGCGCCGCTCTCCCCCATGTGCCTAGATTCCTGGGCAACTGGAGGAGTGAGGGCCAGTGCTGGGGCCCAGGTTTCCCCTCGTCGCCTTCGCTCGGCAAAGTTCTTCGAAACGTCAAGTCAGGACGAAAGCCTCATGGTGCCATGGCCCCGCTCCCTGCCGTCGCGTATGGTGGTGCAAGTGTTCCTGATTAGTTGGGGTTGCGGCTGTGCAGCTACCACCAGCAGGGCATCGAGACCATCAGCGCCGCTGCCCCTTCCTCCTGTGGAGTGTTGGGAGATGAGTCGTCTGCACCGTGGTCGACCCCGACCTCGAGTTCGGCTCAGGATGCTGCTCGAGCTCTTTGGTGGGCAGCAGATTTTGAGGCCCCTTCGACACGCGCGCGCCAGTCCGACTTCACCTTCGTGACCTACAATGGAAATGCTCGGGCTACTGCTCAGGCCTTTCTGGAGTGGCTGGTGCTGGACAAGTGCATGCAACCCGATGTGCTATATGTGCAAGAACACCGACTCAGAGGTGGAGATCAATTAAAGAGTGCTCAGAACTGGGCACATGCTCGTGGGTATCGCCTCCTCGCCAATGGCTGCCACATCGCTGGAAGCACGGCGACGACCACCTCGAGCGGCGTCAGCATCTCGAGCCTGAACAGTCTACCGAGCGCCCCCCGATCAGCCGACTGGGGAGTACGCCAAGTCGCGCATGTTTTTTTTTTTCTTTTCAGAAGGCGGTGATAGGCAGCATGCAGATCTTGGTGGATTCGGCCTACGGCATCACCAGCGTGGGCGAGTCGGGCAACCGCGAGATGTTTGCGGCATTCGTTCAGATATTGCGGGAGTCGTGTCTCCCGTTTGTTGTGGCAGGCGACTGGAATGTGGAGTCCTAGTGTTTCGGCCGCGATTCTCTTCTTAGAGCTGACTTCCTGGGTCTCTTACACGCTGAGATCGCACACGGCGGGGGGCCAACTTGCAACGACTCGCACTGCGACTACTACATCGTCAGCGACATCCTGCTCCCCTTCGCCAGGAGCGTGGATGTGATCGACGACACTCCTGTGGGTCCCCACAGGGCTGTAGTGCTGAGGCTGTCAGGGCTCGGCCGTGCCAACTGTGTTTATCGCAGAGTGCAGCAGGAGAAGTTTCTGCTGCCCTCCCCAGGGCAACCTCTTGTTCCTGGCAACGTTTCGGCTTGGCCAGGTTTTGAGCTGGAAGAAAACGAATCGCTTGACAACCTTGCCCGCAGGTGGTACTCTTCGGATGGGCTCTATCTTAGCCTCTTTCTGGCTATCCCCGTCGCCGAGAGACCGAGATTTTGCGGTCGTGCGGCTGGATGCAGACTCGAAAAAGTGCCCGTGGCCTGCGAATGGGGAAAGAGCCTCCGCAGGAAGGCTCGCCCCACCACCCAGCGTTGGCTCTCCGTCAGACGCCTCGCTATGCAATGGCTGAGAGCGGAAGGCAAGGACTCCGAACCCCAGCTAGCACAGCAAGCCAGTGCTGTGCGCATGTTGACGGAATTTCCGGGGGTCTGGGACGGTCTGGAGTGGGTGGGGGAAGGCGGTCTCGCCGTGAATTCGATCGGAGATTTTCGGTCAGGCCTAAGAGATCCTGTCAAACGGGCCCAGGTCTGTGAATGCATCCAGGACCAGGTGCTGACGCACGCTGCAGCTGACGCAGCCGCCGCCAGGCAGAGCTGGAAATAATATTCGGCGCTGGCGTTCGCCAGTGGGGCCAGTTTGGCTCACCGTTTTTCTAAAGGCCCCAAGGGGGGCCACGGCCGCGGACCTCGCTTGGGGACTGCCTGTTGCTGGGCACGAAGCCCTGCAGGAAATGTTGAAAGAATGGTCCAGCCTTTGGGTCGTGCCATCCAGGTCTGATGAGCCCCGCCCTCTGGATTGGGATATATCCCATGCCGAGCCTCTGCCTCAGTTCACGGACGACGATTTAAAGGCGGTGCTCAGCCCATTTAAGAGCAAGGCGGCTCTGGGCTGGGATTATTTCCATCCGAGGTGGGTCGATCGATTGCCTCCCGCCCTTGTTCCGACCCTGGCTCTCCCCCTCCTCTCCCGGGAAAGGAATCCTGAGCTCGCAGACGTCTGGCTGACCCTCGTAGTTTTCCTGCCCAAGGCTACTGGAGGAGTATGGCCAGTCGGTCTGCTACCCTTTTTCGCACGCTTGTGGCCCCGACTCAGGCACCGTGTTGTTGCAAAATGGGAATCCACGCTACCAGACATTTTCTTATGGGGAGGCTCATCGGAGACCTCGTGTGACAAATCGGCTTGGATTGACCATGTTCTAGCCAGTGCCGCTCCTGAGTTAAATCTCGTCAGTGCTAGTGCGTTCATAGATCTCAGGAAGTTGTACGAAATGGTGTCTCATGCAGAGTTGTTGTGCGTCTAGGGACACTGGTTTTCCTGAAAATCTTCTGAGGCCGCCTTGCGCACTGCATAGAGGGCACAGGCGGGCCTCCTGCCAGAACCCGACGTCCCACGATCTACGCAAATGGGACGGTTGTGGCAGGATGTTCGCGTGCCACAGGACTTGCCAAGCTCATGGCGGTGACGGTCCTCCGACATGTAGGGGCTAGATGCAGCTCCTCAGAATCAAAAACTTGATAGACGATGTAAGTTTGCACTCGGTCGGGGGCCCGCAGACGGTCGCTAGGGAGCTCAGTTTCGCGTTCAAGGAGACGGTGGGCCTACTTCAGGCTCGGGGTTTGCCGCTGTCTTGGGACAGCGGGACAAGATGGGATTTCTGTGCAATGACGCTGAGACCTTCAGCCTGATCGAGGACGAGGTTGCTGATTTATGGCGCACTGGAGTTCCCTTCCCTGGCCGGGGTCAATTTCACAGAGACCTCGGGGGAGATGCCGCGGATGGGCGTTACAAGCGCATAGGCGCACAGCTCTCTCGCATAAGGGGCGCCATGACTAAAGGGGACCGGCTTCTGGCGCTCAAAGGGTTGGGAAGGCAACGCTCAGCGGTCCACCGATCTGGGGTCCTCGCGAAGGCTCTATGGGGATGCTCTATCGCTGGGGTACCCAGCAGCAGAATCCAGCAGCTCAGGATGTCGTTTCTCAACGCGGGTGCTCGGTTCAAGCCTGGCGCCCCAGTGGGCCTGTCCCTTATGTGTGCTGAGGGTGGTTGGCACAACGATCCCTTGGTCATCGCCACGTCTGATGCCATCCACACTTACTTTGTTATCGTGTCCACTGGGGCGATTACTACATCTGTGGTTTCGGCCTTGATGACCGCGGCGCTCCAGATCTTGGACGATCCCCAGGCTTGGCTGAAGCGCAGGAACCCTATTGCAGCGCTCAAGGTCAGCCTGCACCGGATTTTGTTGGAAGTTGCAAGACCCGTTTACGTTACTTGACGACGAAGGCCGCTCATGGGACCTCAAATTCTACTCGGCCAGATGCATTGCGCATATAGTCAAGCTGGGGCTTATACGTCAGATCGACCGCGATGCGCTGACTACGCTGCAAGGAGCTGGCACCACCAGGACAGGACCCATCGCCTGGCAGTCGATCTCGGAGGCGCTGCACGGCAAGCGCCTCGCGCCCCATCAGAGGCACTCGCTGCGGGGTGTGATCACTGGAGGCCATTGGACGCAAGTTCGGATTGCGCGAGCCTTCGCAGGACACTCCTCGCTCTGTACTAGATGCCAGGTAGCGCCTGGCACCTTGTTTCATCGTTTCTTTGTGTGTGTGACGCTCTCTCGGCCCAAAGACAGCTGCTCCTACCGCCTGAAGTCCAGAGGTCGGCACAGAGATTGAGGTGCGAGGCTGAGGACAGGCAGGAGCGATTCGCCCGAGGACTGCTTCCACACCCAGGGCAGGCGTTTCACGGTGCAGGTCGAGCCAGCCAATATGACATGATTGGTGTGGACCGACGAGGTGTAACGTCTGTGAATGGTTATCAGTTTTCAAACATTCTTTCCTGGGCTCGGTTTAAGGGGATCCAGGTGGCCGCTCCCCCTTGCCTCTTTTCCTACAGATGTGTCTCGCGTCTGTTGGCTCGCAGTTTTTTGGGCTCAAGAGATTGGGGCGGGTAAGCTTGTGCCGCCGCCCTTCCTTGGCCCAGAGAGCGCCCATCCGCCCGCGCGGCTGGGGCGCATCCTGCGCTCGGCGCTTCGACGAGGCCCTCTTCGGGCCCGGGCAGCCCCTCACGCCACCACGGCGGGGCGGGTGGCCACCGCCGTGTTCTGGGTGGTCCTCGCGTTCCTCGGCTTCAGTGACCAGCCGTGGCCGCAGCCTGCGGCCGACCAGCCCGAGGAGCCCGCCGCGTCGGCGGCATTCGAGGACGTAGAGTACACTGAGCGAGCTCACGACGGAGATCGTGGGACTTTTCCGTGGAAGTCGATGTCGTTCGGGAAGTGGAACCGACTGTATTGGCGGAGCAGCAAGGATGGCCCCGCAGGAGTGGTGATGCTGCTCATCGAGAAGGCTCCAGCAGGCGCGGGCCGCGCTGGCGAGTGGACGGCCTTGGATCCCACGGGCAGGGTCCAGCTGATCAACCCGAAGGACAAGGTCCATGCCTCGACGCGGGCCAAAGCGGGGGTCACGTACACGGACCATGCAGGGCTCAGCCAGCACGAGAAGGAGGAGGCGGAGCAGGCCAGCAAGCGTCTGCTGGATCGCATGAAAGGCCACACGGCCCCGAGCATCTCCAAGAAGAAGGCCCCCGCCAAGTCCAAGGGTCGGCGCATTCACCTGATCCCGAGCTTCGGGGCCACGAAGGCGGCGGCCTCGCTCGGGCTCTGGGCGTGGGCACGGCGAAGCTGGGGACCTGTGGCGGGGGCTGGCATCGTGGCATGGCGTGCGTGGAGCTACTTCAATGTCTACAGCTGGATGGTGGCTATATACACCAAGTTCGAGGAAGGCCGTGAGTGGGTCGAGTATCTCGGCGAGGTGGGCGAGTCCGTGGGCGAGATGCGCGAGAGTGGGGAGCTCGACTTCTATGTGTTCTCCCTGGTGATCGGGCTGATCGCTATCTGGTGGGTCTTCGGCGGGTCCAAGGACACGGGCACGGAGTACGTAGGCTCCGAGAGCGACGATGACTCCGTGGCCAGCGACGTCACCACAGAGAGCGAGGAGGCCGACTCGAAGACCGCCGCGATGATGGAGACCATTCTCGCAGGACAGCAGCAGATGGCGGAGCTGATGCAGGCCGTCAATGACTTGAAGAACCGCCCCGCTACAGTGTCGGCGGAGATTGGGTCGGATGTTCAGTCGGGGCCGATCGAACCGCCGAGGGACAAGATCGAGGAGCTTCTGGCCAAGTTGCGGGAGCACGAGCGGGTCGTCGAGCTCGACAGCGCCCGTGGGACCCGCGGGTCGGCCTCAGCGGGGGGCCCCCCTTCGTCGGCCCACGGCTTCGAGCTCGTCGGCGCGGGCATGGAGGACAGCCCGAACCGCAACCCCCTGAAGGTGAGGATCCAGGAGCTGGAGATGGAGTCTCGCAACCCTCGGGAGGCGATGCTGTCCGCGCTCAAGGTTTTCGATGGCGCTGCAGACCTCGGCCGCGTAGGGGAGATTCGCACTCGCGTGGCCCCAGAGGTGCTCACGCGGCTCTACCGCGGAGGGAAGAAGGCCCAGGCGGAGCTTCGCGAGTGGCTCCGTAGCAAGGAGCTCGAGAGCTGCAGCGCGGCCGCGGAGGTCCTGGTCCTTGGCATGGTGATTGGCCGGATGTTGGAGACCGAGTCGCCGGCGTCGGTCATCAACTCGAGGGCGGCGGAGCTGGTCTGCCTGAGGATCTACAGCATCATGAAGGCGTTCGATCGGGTTCAGAGGAAGGACGACTGGCTTCGCCCGAAGAGTCAAACAGGGTCGAAGTGGAAGAGCAAGGTCGACTGGATGCTGGCGGAGCAGTACTTCAGGGTCGACAGGTCGGAGAACGACATCGACGCGGCGGACGACGAGGTGACCGAGAAGCTCAAGAAGAAGGCTCTCTTCCAGAAGCACTTGGGGTCAGTCTCCGGTTCTGCCGCGGCGGACGAGTGACAAACCAGCCGCCCCTTGGTGGCGGGGCGGTTCAGATCCAGAAGTCCACCCGAGCAGAGGGGGCTGTTCGTGGCCCTCTTCTCGCTCGTTTCGCTCGGTGTGTACTGGGCCCTCGTCGGGCCCTTCATCATCCAGTTCGGCGGTGCTGCTACTGCTCCGCCCGTCGGTTGGCGTACAACGCGTTCCGCCTCTTCGGCGGCTTCAGCGCGCGCTGCCTGCTCGAGCTGACTCTTCGAGCTCCAAGTTTTGAAGGCCTTGCGGGTTTCCTTGTACTTGCCAGCTCGGCCTTGCCGCGACCCAGTTCATCGTCATGAGCAAGGACGTCGCCCAGGACATGGAACCCTCGCGACCTCGCCAGGAGGGCGCTCGCGGGCATCGAGATCTGATTGGGACGCTACCTTTTTTACCAGCGACGTGGTGCTCAACCTCGGACGGCGCGTTGAGCGCGGGCGGGAGGCGCGTGACGTGGGTTCGTTCGAATCGTGCCATTGCTGCGCTCCGCGGTCTGGCCAGGGGGCACTTCAAGGAGCTGAGGGACTGGGAGTCGCACGTCTCCAGAGGCGGTTGGGCCCAGTCCACGTTCTTGCAGAAGGAGATTGTCCGACGCGTCTGGAACGAGCAGGTCAAGAGGGCTACGTGGGGCTCCGTCGACGATGGCAGAGCGGTTTTGCGCCGCTATGGCGAGAAGCTCCCCGTGGGATATGGGAGCGGCTCTGCCGCGGAGACGGGAGGGAGCGAGCGACTTCAGAGAGGGGCCTTGTGCCCGCTGCGAGTATCCGAGGTAGACCTGCCTCCAGAGAAGCTCCGAGGGGTCAGCGTGAAGGAGCTGGCGCGGTCTGCGGCCGCTTACCTCGAGGAGCCTGGACGTCTCATGCTGAAGTCGGAGGCGGAGATCGACATGAGGGAGTATCACAAGATCAAGCCGTACGAGGCCCCCGAGCTCAAGCACGGCAACACTCGGCTGGAGCTGGCCGTCAAAATGTGGGAGTCGAACATGCTGCAGTACGTGGACGAGGTACGGGAGAAGCTCTCGGTCTTCACCGTTGTCAAGAAGGTCGAGGGGACGGGCTCGGACAAGAAGGTCACCTCCAGGTTGGTGTGGGACGCGCGTCGAGTCAACCTGCACTTCCAGACGCCTCCGTGGGTGCCTCTCGGCTCTCCCGCGGCGTTGGCGGAGATCGGCCTGGGCCCCGACGTCTTGGGGGAGAAGCAGTTCCTCACCTTCCAAGGCGACGTGCCCGTGATGTTCTACAGACTGAAGAACTTGCCCGAGCTGTACTCCTACTTTGTCTTGGATGGAGTCGACCCGGCCGAGCTGTGGGAGTTCGCGCGAGGTCGAGGCGTCGACCTTCCGCCTCCGCCCGAGAGTGCCGTGGGCGTCGCCTGCTGCGTGGTGCCCATGGGGTGGAGTTGGGCCGTCTTCCTTGCCCACACCTCCTTGACCGACTGCCTCGACGACCTGGAAGCCACAGGCGCTGCGAGGGTCGAGCACGGCAACTCCGTGCCGAACCTCCTCGAGCACCGCTTGCTGTACTGGCTTTACATCGACGACTACGGCGTGGGCCTGACTGGCGACGACGAGAACGATCCGAACCTGCATGCGGCGGCGGCCGAGGCGAAGCAGATGCTCATGGACAAGGGCCTGGCGGTCCACAAGGAGAGCGCGGGGATGGGGCTTCCCGAGCAGCTGGGCATCACCATCGACCCCGTCACCTTGCGCTGTCGCGTCAAGGACGAGAAGCTACGGGAGCTGGTGCTGGCAACCGAGGCCCTCGCTCTTCAGGACTCGGCCCCGCCCGCTCTCCTCGAGGTGGTGATGGGGCACTGGGCGTGGGCCATGATGGTGGCTCGAGCTGCCTTCTCTATACCCCACGTCATCTACGCCTGGATCCACGCTTCGGAGGATCGGTCGCGGCCCAAGCTGTTGTGGAAGGACGTGAAGGCGGAGCTGGTCGCCCTGGCCGAGCTGTCCGTCTTCTTCTTCTCGGACCTCTCTTTGGCTTGGCACTCGAGTGTGTACATGACCGACGCCAGCAACTATGGCTACGCGGTGATGTCCTCGGAGGCCTCAGCAGAGTCGCAGAGATGCGAGGCCCGCTGGGCCAGGCAGCAAGGCTGGAGAGTGCAGGTCGACACGGCGTACACCGAGGCCGAATGGCGACACGCGGCCAAGGACGACATCTTCTCCGAGGAGACCGAGGAGACCACGGGGTTCAGGGTCACGGGCCTGCCCGGCATGGTCGAGCTCTTTGCGGGGTCGGGGAATCTGGCGGAGGCCTTCAGGGTGGGCGTCCCCACCTGGGCGGAGGCCTGGGAGATCGACAACGGGAAGCAGTACGACCTTCTCGACCAGACGATCGTCGCGAGGTTCATGCTCAGGCTGCGGCAGAAGGAGTTCTGGTGGGTCCACGCAGGTCCACCGTGCTCCACCTTTTCGCGAGCCAGGATCCCCCGGCTGAGGACGCCAGATCACCTGTTTGGTGTCCCAGGCTTGGGGAGAGCGGACCGCAGGAAGGTGAAAGACGGTACCATGATGGCGATGGTCGCGATCGAAGCTTGCATCCTGGCCCTCACGATCGGCGTGTTCTTCTCGCTGGAGAACCCCCTCGACAGTCTCATCTGGCTCCTCCCCGAGATGGCTGCGCTCGAGGCGCGGAGCGACGTCTTCGTCATTGTCCTCGACTACTGCCAGTACGGCACGCCTTGGAAGAAGCCGACCAAGATACTGACATCGTGCGAAGATCTGAGAAGCATTGCCAGAACGTGTTCGGGTACGACAAGATCCTGTTCCGTCACACGTCAACCGCATCAAGTTTTACGGGGAGGTGCGCCTTGTGGGACCAAGTGGACCAAGCTCGCCTGCCCCTACCCGACGAGCCTCTGCGAGGAAATCGTGAGGATCGCGAAGGAGCACGCACCAGCAGGAGCGGGGCGACCTCTACCAGCACACCTGCGGAGGGCGGCGCGACAGCCTGCCCCTCCCCTGGCCGCGGAGTGGACCGACATCGAGCGCTGGGCGACGGCTTTTGCCGGTCGCTGGGAGCGACACGAGCACAACAACGTGCTCGAGGGCCGTGGGGTGCTGGCCGTCCTTCGTCATCTATCGAGAAGCAGCCGCTCATGGTTCAAGCGCGTCCTCATCTTCACGGACTCGCTCGTCGTCGTGGGCGCGCTCAGCAAGGGACGAGCCTCGTCCTTCGACCTCCTGAGGCTCTGCAGGATGGCGGCGGCCATCCAACTGGCGTGCGGCATCCGCATCTACCTGAGGTGGGTCCCCAGCGAGATCAACGTGGCGGACGGCCCGTCGCGCGGCGGGCCGAAGGGCGCGGATGCCGACACGGTGCAGGGCCACCTGACCCGCGGGCTCCCGCGGAGTCTGCGGGCTGCGTTTCGACGTCATCGGGGAGAAGCCGCAGCACAGGGTGCGGCCCACTGGTGATCGCGCTGGCCGTCTGCGTACACATGGCCAACTCCGGGGTCCTGGCGACTTCGCCCCCGCTCCGCCGTCGGGGTTCGGGGCGCCTCGCCACGAGCTCCCCGCCGCCGCTGACTGGGCGAGGGGCTCGAGCTTGGGAGCACGCCAGGGACGATGTGCTCAGCTACGCCAACCGCCTCTGCGTCCACGCTGTGGACGACAATACCAACAGACGCTACGTCAAGGAGGTCAGGCGTTTCCTGCAGGACGTACAGCGGCAGCGGGTCGCCTTCGACAGCTTTGCCGAGCGCGACGCCGCCATGGCCAACTACCTGTCGGCGCTGTGCTACTTGCACCGCGAGAGCGTGGGCGTCGGCAACGCCGTCTTCTTCGGGTTCCTGCACATCTACGAGGACCATCGCGACAAGATGCCGCAGTCGGCCCGCGCGCTCAAGTCCTGGCTCAGGATGGCTGCGCAGGGCGAGGGGAAGCCTCTCGACCGAGCCTCCATCGCCTGCATTGCGCTGTGGATGCTACGCGGCAACATGATCTACGAGGGCGTCCTGGTACTTCTCTCCTTCGACTGCCTGCTGAGAGAGCAGGACTGGAGCCTGCTCAGGACCATGGATGTGGCGTTTGACAGATCGTCGGCGAGTCTGGCGCTGGGAGTACGTGCGCGGGGCGAGACGGTCAAGACGGGCAGTGACCAAGGGGTGGTCCTCCGCTTCCAGTTTGTGAAGGCCCTCCTGCAGGGCGTGGTAGACGTGACCACCGACGGCGACCTGCTATTCCCGCTCTCCGCCGCCTTCTTTCGGAAGACCTGGTGGGCGGCATTGCGGGCCCTCAACGTGGAGTGGAGCGGACCACCGCACGGCCTACGACACTCGGGCGCTGCTGACTTCGCGGGGTCGGGCCAGACGCTGGAAGCTACCCGACGGCGCGGCCGCTGGAAGTCGGCCGCAGCCGTCCAGCGCTACACGAAGCAGTATGAGCTGGTGAGGCATCGAGCGCAGGCGGGACACCACATCGAGCAGGAGGGCGCTGTCTTTTGGACCGACCCGTCGGCTGCCCTCCTCGCCAGTCTCGCCGGCGTCCAGCTCAAGAAGTTCAAGGGCCTCAGGAGTGCGCTCACCACCCGCCTGCAGGAGCTCGCAGGCGACGACGAGTCCAGCGTTTCGTCGACTTCTTCGGTACGGACGGGTGGTGTTCCAGAAGAGCCCCGCAGTGCTGAGGCAGCGCAGCGGGCCAAGCGTCAGAGACGCCGACAGAGAGGCGGCTGACGCCAGATGGGAGAAATGCGTTTTCTCTGGCAGGATGGTTGAATGTTGCAGGGCCCTGCCATCGTGCTGGGCCGTGCGCGCAGATCGAGCCGCGCGCGCGACCAGCCAAACCTTTTGCCCCTCGTCGGGGCACCAGAGCGGCAGTAAAAAGAGATGTGTCTTCACCCGCTCCATCTATGAACCCCGCCGCTCATCCTACCGCTGGTCTATGCTGAAGCGAGCCCCCTGCGACGCCATTTTGTGGCCATTGTCTTCCCGCGATTATTCGTGGTCGCGGCTCGCTTTGATGCAGCAAGAAGAATCTAACTTTAACTTGAGAGCGTTGGGGCAACAGTAGGCTGGCCCCCTCCCCCTCGGGCCCCAGGAATATCAGTTTTCAAACATTCTTCCCTGGGCTCGGTTCAAGGGGATCCAGGTGGCCGCTCCCCCTTGCCTCTTTTCCTACAGATTTGTCTCGCGTCTGTTGGCTCGCAGTTTTTTGGGCTCCTCCTCCCTCCCCGCCTCCGCTTCTGTGTTCTTGGCACGGTTGAATGTTGCAGGGCCCTGCCATCGTGCTGGGCCGTGCGCGCAGATCGAGCCGCGCGCGCGACCAGCCAAACCTTTTGCCCCTTGTCGGGGCACCAGAGCGGCAGTAAAAAGAGATGTGTCTTCACCCGCTCCATCTATGAACCCCGCCGCTCATCCTACCGCTGGTCTATGCTGAAGCGAGCCCCCTGCGACGCCATTTTGTGGCCATTGTCTCCCCGCGATTATTCGTGGTCGCGGCTCGCTTTGATGCGGCAAGAAGAATCTAACTTTAACTTGAATGCGTTGGGGCAAAAGTAGGCTGAGCCCCCTCCCCCTCGGGCCCCAGGAAGGCTATGTTTTCGTCGATGGCAGTGCGCGGTCAGTCCGCGTGCTTGAGTTGCGGCCCGCTGGTTGGGCCGTCACGGTCTACGTTGCAGACGAGCGCCGTGTTGCTCGATACTACGGTGCTGTTCCTCGCCGCGAAGGGCCCAGTCAAGTGGCTCGTGACGGGGAGGACTATGCTATCATGAAGGCTAGTGAGCTGGTCATGGGCTCGTACCAGGTGAAGTCGGATTGCAAGGGCTCGGTCGGGTGCTGTCACAGGTTGGCGGCAGCGTGTGGGCCAGGCAATCTAAAAGCGCATATGTGGAGGAGGACGGCGATGAACGACGATTTCTGCAAGGCACCTGTGTCTCACGTGAAGGCACGCACCAGCATGGATGACGTCAGGGACGGCGTCATCAGTCTTTTCGATCGTGCTGGGAACGCCGAGGTCGACGAGATGGTCAAGGCAGGGGCATCTTTCCATGCAGCTTCGGATGTTCAGGAGAAGCTTGTCCGTGGCGCGACGCGCCTGCGCAAGATGCCGCTGCTGTACACCGCCAAGTTTGAGGTCTGGTTCCACGAGCAGGGCGACGAGTTCAAGGATTACCTCTTCCCCGACCCTGAGGACGATGACGTGGCCACACCGCCGCAGCAGGCGGCGGCGAGGGAACCCCTTTTGCCTTGGCCTTGGCTGGTCCAGAAGCATGCCCTGCTGGAGTATCCCGTGGTCGGCCACGATCGTTCGCTTATTTTCTGTACCAGTCGTTGCAAGTACTCGGACACAGGTGGTCTCAACCATAGCAGGCTGGGCCAAGTGCGCTGTGGCAGAGAAGGAGGCAGCCCAAGAATTGCTGAGAACACCCGACACTTCAGCCATCTCCGGCATCCTCAGTCGATGCACAAAGATGTTGCTCTGTTGGATGCCCGTCGGCCTTCGGCCAGAGTCAGAGCCTTGGTGTGCAAGGCCAAAGGTTGGAGGGGCTCACTCATGGATGCGCCTGAGGTTGTCTTTAGACCAAAAGGCCGAGTATGGGTAGAGCCGCAACGATATTTGGACACAAGTACGATTCTCAAGGACCATGGTCTATTATACCCTGAAGCTTTGGAATTGGGAGCTCCGCGTGAGTAGGACAGCGATGATGACGCTGACCTCGGCATGGGTTAGTGGTCGGGCCGACGCTTCCCTGCCATCGGCGGCCTGGCTTCAATGTTCTCGGCCTTTGAGCCATGCGCCCTTGGCAGGGACTTTCTGCTCCCACCCTCGGCGGCCAGCCCTTAATGTTCTGGCCTTGGGGGCTTGCACCTTGGGTGGGGGTTGGGTCGGTCTGGCCGCTTTCTTTTCATTTCTTTGTACTGAGGGCAGTCCGTGGTGGTGTTTGATCCTGGACTGCCTGCGCGTCTTCAATTTCAGTTTCCCCGTCGCCGTTGTCTTCGACGGGCGGGGCGGCCCCCAGCTGTGGAAGCCTTTCTTTCGGGTGTTCGGCACCGTGCTGAACCTCGGGCACGTTGTGCGCCCGCTAGGCCTCGAGAGCTGCTGCCTCGAGCAGGTGAGCTCGGGCCTGGCGCAGGTTCCGTGCTTCCTGGCGGGCGCGCGGCCCGCTTTTCTCTGGGACCGCAAGGGCTGGCCCCGCGGCCCCGGAGGCTGCAAGGCGGTTCCTGGCCCGTTGGGCTCCGTCCTTGCAGCAGGCCGAGGACTCGGGGTTGGTCTTTTCTGACCTTCGGCCCGCCTTCCAACCGCCTCTCGGTTTCTGCTCGCTCGCTCGCTCGCTCCTCCTCCTCCTCCTCCCTCCGCCTCCTCCTCCTCCTCATCCTTCTCCTCCTCCTCCTCCCCCTCCTCCTCCTCCTCCTCCTCCTCCTCCTCCTCCTCCTCCTCCTCCTCCTCCTCCTCTGAGTCCCTGTTACGTGAACGTTTTCAATGCGTTCTCCTGCTGCCGCCGCCGCCAGCTTCCGCTGGCGTCATGCTCAAGCTCTCTCAGCGGCCGAATGCCCAGCGCCACCTCTCCGTTTTTCTCGGGTTGCAATGCCCTTGTCACCTGGGGCCCTCGATCGCTCGGAGGTGCAGAGCAGTTGAGACCGGCCGGAACCTGGCAACCAGAAAGGATGTGCAACGGCATGCTGTACAAGCACTCGACGAACTTCTCGTTGGCCTGCCACGCCGAGTGCGTCAGTCGATCCGCGCCAGGCGCAGTATCCGGTGCGCTTGAGAGCGCCCGCCGCACGTCGCACATGGATGGGATGTCGATGTCGGGCGCAGTGCGCGCAGGCATGTGCTGATCCAGATAACGATCGACGGCGTCCTCGTCGACGCAGGTGATCTGGAAGATCAGAGTCCAATGCGCTGCAATGGCTCGCATGATGTCCTCTGGTCGTCGAGCGATGCCCGCCTCGTCAGGATGACGTTGCACGGTTGTCGCCGGTTACCTTTGTGGCCCCCCGGGCGGCTCCAGAATGTCACCAGGGCAGTGCGGATCTTGCTGGAGGCCGCCAGGTTGAGCCTTGCGAACTCCGTCTAGTATTCTTCCAATGCGTACGAGCCGTCGTCGGTGCGGCGCCCACAGCCTGGCACGTCGCTGGGCCACACGAGCGATCTTCCTGGCCGAGCTTGCAGACAGACGCTGCTCTCCGCCTCCATGCTGCCGATGGCGCCGTATGCGCGCGGCCGCTTGCGCCTGCTGGCGTTCTTCCCATGCGATGTTCAGCATACCAGTGTAGCGTTCGAGGTCCTGCTGGTCTGAGAGTGTTATCTTCGGCGTGAACTCATCGGCGGTCTCACCGATAACAAGGTATTTTCGCCCGAGCGTCGTCGTGGCCGTCAGCCTGGAGGCCAGGCGAAAGTCCTGCAGCCAAACGCATCGTGCAGTCGATATCATAGTGAGGCGGCGCGCGTCCTCCGCACCTTCGGAAGAGTCCCCGATCGGCAATTGAATGAGCTCGTTCCTCGTCTCCTGAGCGGAGTTCGCCATGATATCCTTGCAAGTTTGCCACGCTCGCGTGACGCTCAGGTACTCCCACGAGGTCTGCTGAACATGATGTTCAACGTGATGCTTGAATCGCGGGTGCTTGAACATAAACGTTGGTATGTGTTGGTCCTTCTGCTGCACTGGGCACTTCACTTGCAACTCATAACTCGATAATGCCATGGTCGCTGAGGTGCCAGTCGCTCAAGTGCTCGGCCTCTTGCAATGCAGTGACCGTGCATGCAGTCTCCCGGATGTAGCGCGGCGAGGCGGGCACGAAGATACGGTCGATGAAACTGCAGGATCGATGATGCTGCGTGTTTTTGTGCAGCCTGGGGAGGGCACCCTTGGATGTTCTGTGTACTTTGGCCGGCGCAGGGCCTCGTGTTCTTTAGGGGTGCTCTCCTGTCCTCGGCTCGATGTGGGCAGGTTCGTGTCCGTCTCAAGCATGCCGCTGCCGCAGAGCAGGCGGCGCCGGAGTGGCCGTCCGTGCTGCGCTCGGCCCGCCTCGCCTCGCGGCAGCCCTGCGGGAGGCGCAAGTGAGCAGGCCGGCCCGTCGGATATGCTGAAGTCCCCGGCCGCGATGAACAGCCTGCCCAGCTCGTCGTCCTTCGCCCACCGCTGCGATGCCAACCGCGTTCGACGCACTCGCTGCTTGTCGGCCTGCCCCAGGTTGCACCTGTGGACGTTGAGGAAGCGGGCCTCCCGCCGAGAGACTGGATGAGCGACGCTGACGAGTGAGATGCGGCCATCGGCTACGACCTCATGACGAAATTGGGGCTGCTGGTCAGCTGACACCACTGCGAGTGCTGCGTCTGTGCCAAAGGATCAAAACCGCCTCGCCGCCGCTGCCGCGGTGGTCGCCAGGATTGAAGGTGGTGAAAGTGTACTCAGTCGGGTACTGGTTCAGAATGGCCTGCTGTGTCCCTGTTCACCCATGTCACTCTTGCAGTAGTATGAGCGCCCTCTGCTTCGTCAAACGCTGCAGCCTTTGAAACTTTGACGCCGCTTGCGGCTGTTCAGACACATGAGGCCGCGGCAGTACCACGTGATGACCTGTAGTGGGGAGGTCTCTTGCTTGCTGGTCACGGTTGCAGGCGGCGTCATGGATCGTAGAAGGTTTCCAGACGAAATCACTGATGCCAGGAAAGCCGCTAAGGGAGCCGCCTCGGATGCCCGAAGAAGACGACGGCGAATCGTGAAGGTCAGGAGGCCAAGCAGGCCGAGTAGGGATAGGACTGCATCGCTCGGTCCTGGTGTGCAGGCGTGCTCTGCGGCTGCCCCTGCCCCGGAAGCGGCGGAGCAGGCGATGGCTGCGGCGCCTGCATATACGCTTGGTCGTGAACTGGTACAGGCACAGGTGGAGAATGAGGATCGGCAGGCATGGCCTGCTGCTGACCGTCGTGTGCATGTGCGTGTACTGGTAGTGGAGTGCTGTTGGTCTCGTTTGTGCTGGTCGCCAGGCCTGTATTCCTGTGAAGCTCCCAGGGCTGCCATCGGCTCTCAGATGTACGAGGTGCTGATCGAGGTGTCCACTTCGAGCTTCCGAAAAAGTTCGTTGAATTGTTTGGCGATGGCGTCCCCGTCGATGTTGTAGCCCGCTCCTTCTGGATTCCACATCAGTCGCGTGGGATCTGTCGAGCTCTGAGGGATGAGCTCAACCAGCGGCACCGCGTTGATCGTGACGATGCCCTTCGCCCTGATGGATTTCCATGTGTCCCCAGGGTATGTGGTCTTCAGCAAGGTCTGCATTCGTTTTGTTTGCACCTCCTTCGGGTCTGCTTGGGGATCTTGTCTGGGCCCACGAACAGCGGGTTGGTGGCTCCCTGTGTGTCGATGCATTGGAACCGCCTCCAGCTACCACCGCGGAGACGAAGGGACGCCGCCAGTTGGGCGGCCTCTGCCTGGCTGCCTGCTACGGCCCGCACTTCGAAGATGTGGCGGCGGGCGGGAGCAGCTTCTCCGTGGAATGGATATCTGACATGTCCAGGTTGGCGTCTGCGACCCCCATCGGTGATGGAGCGCCTGACCTCGATGACGGAGGCTGACGTCGCCGATCCTGCAGTGAGGACGCAGGGACAGGAGGGGAGGAGGAGGAGGAGGAGGAGGAGGAGGAGGGGAGGGGAGGGCAGGAGACAGGAGAGGAGGAGGAGGAGGGGAGGGGAGGAGGACGCAGGGACAGGGGGGAGGGGGGGGGGGACAGGAGGGGAGGAGGAGGAGGAGGAGGGCGCACGATCCAAGTCTGCACTCCTGGCAGCGCCGATGGCGGGGAGCTGGGCCTCCGCCGCGCGTTGCGGACCGCCATCGGGAGGGAAAAAGACAACGCAGACACACATTTGCATCGCCGATTCCCCAATGAAGAAGTAGGCAGGTATGGGAGGCGGGGGGGAAAGGCAGAGACCCAGAAAAGATGGGACACGCGGGGAATCCAGTGCGTGGCTGGGTCCCCAGAGGGCGCCACGGGCCGCCACCGCCCCGGAGCCGGGCCCACCCGTGGCGCCACGGGCGGCTTTACAGTGCACGGGTGGGGCCCAGGGATCGAGCAGCTGCGAACCTCCTCCTCCTCCTCCTCCTCCTCCTCCCTCCGCCTCCTCCTCCGCCTCCTCCTCCTCCTCCCTCCGCCTCCTCCTCCTCCTCCTTCTCCTCCTCCTCCTCCTCCTCCTCCTCCTCCCCCTATTCCTCCTCCTCCCCCTATTCCTCCTCCTCCTCCTCCTCCTCCCTCGCCTCCTCCTCCGTAGCCATTTTGGCTCAAGATGTCTGCTTTGCGTAAGCAGGGCATGGATACCGCTAGTCCGCGGCCAGTTTCCATATCGCGCGCTGCCCCGGCGCCCGCTCACCGCGGCCGCGGCTCATGGCGCCCACTGTGGCAGGTGGGCGGCGAAAGAAGAAGAAGAAGAAGCTCCCTGGTGATTCTCGTGGCAGTGTCGCTCGCCATGATGACGACGGCGCAGAAGCTCGTGAAGACCGCGCAGAGGATCGATCTCGTTCCAGCAGATGCGGCTCTGATGAAGAAGAGAATCATGACATGGACCCCAGCGGTTGGGACGACCACATCAAGGGCCTCATCGACGGGCACATTCGCAGCACGCTCCTATCATTCAAGAATGAGATCACAGGTATGGTCGCATCGACAGCATCTTCAGCAGCCACACAGGCCGTCGACCCCGTCATGGCAGCGATCCGCGCTGTGGAGGAAGCTGTCAAGAGTGTGCCAGCCACATGCCAGCAGAAGGTGGAGGCAGCCCTTCGTCCAGAGCTGGCAGCGATGGAGCGGAGATTTCCGCCAGAGCCACCAGCTTGGACTCGCGCACAGACAAGATGCACGATGAGCTTGGTGACGTGCGTAAGCAAATGGATGATATTCGACAAGCCTTGGCGCTCGCACATCGTGTACCTCCACCACCAAAGCCGCCTGCTGTCGGATTTCAGAGGGAAGTGGATGCGACGGTGCTCAAGATTGTGGCAGCGACGATGGTCAACCGCACAGACGTCCACGACTCCATCAAGGCGTGGCTTGACAAGTCAAAGATTGAAGGATGGGAGATTCAAGGAGAAGAGCAAGATCGCTGGTTTACTTTGCAGTTCACAGGTCCTGTCGCTGTCGCAGGTCGGCGGGTCGCTCAGGCGCTCGGAGCATTGCGTCTTCCTGGCAAAGGCAACTGGATGCGCTTCCCAGTTCCTGCAGCTACGGGGGGGTCGACGCAACTCCACGTTGGTGCTGACAAGAACCCGTTCCAGATCAAGAGAGAGATCGCAGGGAAGAAGATCACGGCAATTTTGCGGGAAAAGTATCCCGACGCCAAGCTGTTCTTCGATCGCCAGAATGGGTGGATTTCGGAAAGCTAGAATCCGAGTCTTCGGCTCGAGCCACAGCCAGAACAAGAAGCGACTAAATGTTATTGGAACGACGCTGCCCTTGCTAAGGGAGGTTGGACTAGGGATGAGATCAAGGCCGCTATCAATCATATCACCGTGCCCAATGGCGAGCCCGAGTGGAGTCTTTAGCAACTATGACGTGCTGTTTCGATCGAAGGTTGAAGGTGGGCAGTCGCCGAAGTCAGCTCAAATTTCGTTCTGTACATGGCATGCCAGGGCCTTCTTACGGTGGCGTGGGGTCCAGGCTCGCCATTCAAGAGTTGCACCAAACCCTAGCGGAGTTCCAGTTCGTCATGTCGCGCACTGCCCCTTCGTCTTCAGTTTTTGGATCATGTGAGGCAGCACGGGATGGTCATCGACGTGGTGGTGTGGCGACAGTAGTCCCTCTCGCGCAGGATGCGGGGGTCGTTGCTCATCCGCTAGCTCTTATGCCCGGGCGTGTATTGCGCTTGGTTCTCTGTCAGGGACATGTTGAGCTTCGACGCTACAATGTTCACAATCATGACCTGGAGCGAGGTGATGTACTACAAGTTACGCAGAGCATACAAGAAGACTATATCTGGGCTCCAGCGCCACCGTCTTCAAGGATGGTCGTGGTTTGCGGGGACTTCAACTTCTCGTCGGACGAGGCCCTGGACCTCGCGGATCCTACTCAAGCGCGAGACCTGCGTGTCACCAACAATACGAGAACTCATATGAAGCTGTGGCTTTCAGTGCCGGCATCGTTCGTCGAAGTTGCCTCTGAGGATCCCACTCACTTCTGCAGGGACTCCAAGACGGTGGCGCAGATTGATCGCATTTGGGTCTCTGAACCTGGGCGGGTTGCGTGTCAAATTCAACATTCTGTTGCGGTCATCTCCACTCCTGTAGAACTGTTACATCGTGATGTATCTGATCATGCTGCTGTCAGAGTTACCCCCCGCCATTTACAAGTCCCTCGGCTTCTCTGAACGACTTGGGCGTCTTCTGGATTATTAACATAATGCCTTTCGCATTATGTCGCCGCCGCGTCAGATGGAACGATATAAGGAGTTGGTCAATGCAGCTGCTCTTGACTCACTTAATCAGTTGCTCGTTGGCGATCCTGGATCCCTTGAGGCTCAGCGGATGTTTGCTCGACAGCTTGCTAGGGTTGTCGGGCGCCAGGGCGCGCGGCTTGCTCTTCGAGTGTGCAATGCCCCAGAGACTGCTCGAAGCTGCATCGAAATTGTCGGCCACTGCGTGAAGCTGGCCCAGCCAGCTGCATTCTCGGAGTGGGTCAACTCTGTCCAACGTGCAGCTGCTGATCAGGAGATTGAGGAACCTCAGCATGCGGCGCTTCATGCAGTGGGACGGGCTCGGCCTTCTGCTGGGGTTCTCGCCGCGAAGACTCGCAAGGCGCGCTTGTGGGCACCGTTTGGCAAGAGACTTACGCTTCGGGCCTTTACTGCGGGCGGCTGCGCGCACACCGATGCTTTGGCTAAGCTGGACGCACTCGCGGCATATTGGGCACCTATGTCTGCACAGCCTGTTGGATACCCTAGTGCCACGCAGGTGTATGTTGACAGATTTGTGCAGTCTGGTCAATATAATGATCTCCCTCCTCCGACACGCTCGTTACTTGGTCGTGTCCTGCGACGGCTTGCGCCATCATGTTCTGCGCCTGGAACGGATGGACTTCCGTACTCGGCGTGGGCAGCGCACCCTGTGGGCGGTGACGTGTTGTGGAATGCTTGCATGTGGCTGATGGTGGGTCAGCTCCACTTCTCAAACATGGATGACACGATTCAGGCGTTCCTTCCCAAGGGTTGTCAAGGGGGGGATGACGACAGCAGAGGAGTTTCGCGTACGCCTGATACGGTGAGGACACTTGGCCCGCGCAACACGGATATGAAGATCATTTCAGTTATTGTCAACCACGCCATTGCACCTATCATTCAAATGACGACATCGTCTGCGCAGAGGGGCTTCATTGCTGGGCGGCAGTTTACATCCAACATTCTGGAGCTCGACATGATGGCGCGTGTGGCATCACTGCAACCAGCAGTACATGAGCGGAACCCCCTACTTGTCGCGCTCGGCTTCGGCCAGGCGTTCCCGTCTTTGAGTCAAGCGTTTCTCTTCGCTGTCCTGGATCGTCTCCGTCTCCCTCGTGGTCTTCATGCGGCAATTCGCGGATTGTACTCTGTCGTGACTGCTGTGGGACGCGTTGATGGGAGCACCAAGCCGTTTTTTCGGATCTTTTGCGGAATTAGTCAAGGCTGTGCGCTCAGTGGTAGCCTATTTGCTGCGGCAGCATCGCCATTCTTGGAGGATCCCAGACGTGGCCTTGAGGTCCCAGCTCGGGGTGTGTTTCGTGCCTGTGGTAATGACATAGGTGGCATTGTCTCTGATATGATGGACATCAAGTTCCTGGCTCGGGTGATGACAGCGGCAGAGAGGTTGGCCAATCTTAGATTGAAACCGCCCAAGTGTGTCCTGGTGCCGCTCGCTGACGCCTTCTCAGAGACAATCCAGTCCAAGACACAAACCTTTCTCCAACAGCATGTTCCTGGTTGGGCGGCTTTCAAGGTGGAGCCCATGCTTCTGTACTTAGGTGTATGGATTGGGCCTGCTGCGGTACCTATGAGTTCATGGGCTGGTCCTTGGGCCAAGTACAAGATGCGTGTTGGCGCGCTCGCTGCGTCATCAGCGCCACTGTCTCTAAATGCGTTGAACTGCGTGATTCGTGCGGTGCCGACGCTGGGCTAGGTTGCGCAATTCTTCGAGCTTCCTGACGACGCCCGCAAGTTCGACATACACGTGCTGGTTCGGCTCTTGCGCTTCCCTGGTGGTGCATTGAGGCTTGTTGACTTCTTCGCTCTGAAGGACTGGGGTGGGCCTAAGCTTCACAATATTGTCGCGATGTCAGAAGCGGCTCTCATTCGCGCTGGGCTATCCACGCATCCTGAGCACCAAGATTTTCTGCGGCCCTTTCGGCGTGCGTCTGAACGGTGGCTTGTTCATCGTCGACTGACTGGTCTTTCAGGCCGCCTCTCGCCTTCATTTTGGACCATGCTTGCTATTGTAGAGACGCTGGATGCGGCTTGTTCTTCGGCTCCCCCGTCGGCGGTTGCAGCTCGGGCACATATGGCTGGTCATCCTGAAGCCACTAAATGTGTCCAGCGGATTGCATGCAATGCCAGCATGTCAGCCTTCTTGTCCAGTTTCAGTGTTCATGGGAAGGAGCAGCCGCCCCTTGTCGCTACCATCTCAAAGCGGCGGGCCAAATGGTTGCCATCTCTTGCGAGACAATTGGACCAGATTGATTGGCTGAGCTTGCGCAAAAAACTTTGCGGATACCCTATGGCTTGGGCTTCATCGATTCTGCGCGGCCATGTTGGAGGCTGGCTGACGTCGTCGCGCATCTCGTCTGCTACTGGGCAAAGAAAGTGCACCTTCGGCTGTGAGGGTTGCTGCGATGAGATCGGACACTATCTACAGTGCCGTGGGCTCGCCTGGGGCATTGCGATGGCGAGGTCAAGCGGGCGCCGATTCCTCCTTAAGCACCCTCTGGCGCGATGGGGACTCAGTGATCCGAGTGCTGACAATCTGGTCAGCATGCAGCTAGCGACAGTTATTTACCACGATGTGCGCCATCGTGACCACGTGCCGCCTGATGATATGATCGCTGCTGCTCGTGGCGCACTACGTACTCGGGCATTGGCTAAACCGCGTGACGGGTGGTCGACTGCACCTGAACGACCTCGCTCGCCTCTCGCTGCTGTGACTGATGCACCGCGTGGGCAGGATGTGAGATCGACTGGTCCCAACTGGGCACTCCATGATGCGCTTCTTCGTGGGCTTCCCCTGGGTCAGTCTATTATTCATGATTGTCTTCCGCATCGAGTGTGCTACCCGCAAGCGGTCGGGGAACAACGATATGGCTTGCCTCAGTTATACGGAGTCTCTCCTGGCATGGTTAATCTTCTCAATGCACTGGTACGCCGTACGGCCTCGTGGGCACGCAATTGGATTCCGTTGTTTTTTTCTGCAGGACGCAGACCGCTCAGACTTCGACGGTTGGGTGGAGTGGTGCCCGAATCAAGTTGCCATCATCTTGGATTTCGGGATCTTTCAAGGTGTCTTCCCTACACCGCAGGCGGACCGCTGTGACCGCTACGAACTTGGAGTGTGCATCGCGCATATTTCTTGGCGCAATACGGAGCATTCAAGGGAGAGGCTTTTGAGGCACTTGACATGCTCTTGGGCCAGAGATGCGCTTCGTCTACTGGCTATTGAGCACCGCAGGCAAGAGCATGTTCTCCTTCGGCAATGGTTCCCTCAGCAAAGAGTTCTGGAGACTTCGCAACGCGAACAAGTAGGCAGGCTCCCGCCCATGCTTTGGGGGGAGTCGAATATGGCCAGTGGACATGGGCGTCCCCATCATGGCGGACCCCCTCCGCTCTCTTCTGGCCGAGTGCAGGTTCATGCGATGTATCGTGCTTTGGTGGGTCGGGTTGATGTCTGGGCAAAGCTATGGGTTCCCTCCATTACCATCGATGCGGCAGGGAGCGACTTCCAGCAGTGGATGGATTGGTGTGTGCAATATGTTTCCGATGTTTTGAGATACGAAGGGTTTCGAACTCTGCTGAGTTGCCCTGCGGGACTCGCCTCGGACCAAGCTGATCGCTGGGGAATTGCTGCCGAGATCTGTCTCCGTGGATGGTATGACAGCGCACAGCACAGGGAGGCCTACTGTGCCTCCCTCTCTGAGCAGCGGCATATGCATGACGGATTGAGGACCAGACAGTTACGAAGGCGAGGCATACAGCACCTTCATTAATTGGGCTGGCAGGCAAATGGGGCCAGCATGCCGCCTGAAGAGCGCCATCGCTTTGTACAGGATCGTGCAGATCGGCCGCGCGGTGAGCTCCCTGATCTGCTTCCTCATCTTCTACCTCTGCGATCTCCGCGGCAAGATGCGGTGGTGGCCGAACTCGCCCCTGGCGAGTCCCTCCCGAGCTACTCCCACTACGGCGGGGACGGAGATGAGTGTCCTATACCTACGGACGAGGAAGTGGGGGACATGGAAGAAGGTACGCACAATGTGAGCTCGTCGATTGAGAGACCGTCCTCGTCTGGATCTTACGACAGTTGTGGGATGACCGCGGATGAATATACGCGTCATTTTGGGCCCATCCTCACGGACGAAGAACTTGTGCGCCAGGCACAAGAGGCGGTTCGGCGGGCGCGTGAGTAGCTTCATCGTCTGATGGTGGAACATGGGAATGAGGTGGCTTACCAAGTTGGAACAGTGGATATTGATCTGATTTCTGCCTACGCTGAGGGCACTGAGGCAGTGGGGCGACCTACACGCTCTTCACCTTCCTCTCTTTCGGGGGCAGCTCCTAACCTCTCTTCCGATGATGATGGCATACCTGCTCCTGGTCATGGGGATCCGACAGGTTGGCCTCATACATTACACTCGGTCGGCGCTCTTGCCCACGCGGTGTTTGCTGATTCTGGCGTGCACAGAGTCCAAGGGCAGAAAGGGGAAGAGCCCCTATCGTTTGACCAGCTACAGCGGGCAATTGACTTCCTAGATGCGAACTACGTTTTGTCAGCGGATTACAGGGGGAGGGTGATTTGGTTGCTCAGTCATCCATCTGCGCTCTTTGAATATCTGCCTCTCGATCTGGATGTGCTCCTCGATGACAGCGCCCCTCTGGACTTCGACGAGCTGATGTTGGCTGAAGCTTTGGGCGCGCCCTGTGACATGATCGAGGACCTGCTGCACGACAACATGCACTTGCATATGAGTCCTGACTTAGAATCGGACCAGGAGGATGTGTACACAGATATTTTGGCTCAGGCGATGGCTCCTGGGTGCGTTCCAGAATGCGATGATCGAGTTGAGGTTGGCGCGCAGTCAGATGATTCTCTTGAGGTCCCGTATGGGGACCACGGTTCTGCCGAGCTGCGGGTGGTGCTTCATGACCCTGTGGCGGCGGCCTCGGTACACACTGCACCCGCTCAAAAACCACCTCAGCGCAGGCGTGAGCCTACTCCCCCATGCTCTTCAAGTTCAAGTTCAAGTTCTTCCTCTCATGGTGCTGACCATGTGGGGCAAGCAGACGCCATTCGGCAGCAAGTTCTGCTTGCAGATGCCTCGGTTGGTCATGCGGCGCCCTATCAAGTGACGGAGACAGATCCCGTGCGGGCTGGTGGAGCTGAAGGGCATGCGGTGCTGGGCCTTGCTGTTCTGGGTCTCTGCGGTCACGAACCAAGGGGTCAAGCTGAGCTTAGACGACAAGTTCTCACGATTCAACGCGCGCTGGCTGCTGGGGGTACTGCGGTTGGTCTGGGTGAACAAGGTGGACAGTCATCTGTCAGTGTTGGTGATGTGGATTGGGACATGGTAGAGCCCAACACGGTTCAGGCAGTCAGCATTGTGGTTCCTGCGATCTTACCAGTTGTTCCTATCATACAGTGTGATGCCGCGAACACATTGTTCTGGTCATCGTTTTCGCTGGCTCCTCAGTCTGAACAGCCGAATGGACATTGGCATAACCATTTGGTGACCTTTGATTCTTTGTCGGAACCTCAGATTTCGCTAGCGTTGCAGCTACTTCACCAGTTATTTCCCAGTTTGGCGAGGGACAAGTTCTACGAGATTGACTGGTTGCTTCGTCACCCAGTTGCGTTTCTCCTCCCTGCCATTGATGGTCATGACCAGCCTGTTCTATATTCTGGAGCAGAAGTTGATGAAGAAGAAGTGGACGACGTTGACGCGGGCAGGAGTGGGAGTCTCCCTCTGGTTGGCGAGGTGGGATCGCTCGAGGCTGGTAGTGTTCCTGGTGAGTGTGGTGATGATGCTGATCGGCCTAGTAGAGGTGTCCCGCATGAAGGTGAAGCTGGTGAAAGTCAGGTGCTGCTTCCAAGTGATGGTGCACTTCCTCATCGCGGGGATGTGGAACGTGAGAGTGGTGGTCGTGTCCAAGTACCACTAGCAGGCGACGCTGAGCCTCAAGTGGAAGATGCTGGGCATCGTGGCGTTTCTGATGATGGTGTGGTCAAAGGGAGGGCTGGTCAACTCCAAGCACCGCACGATGGATATGCGGAACCACAGGGACAGCTACAACAAGGACAACATCAACAAGAATATGACTCTGGCCGTCGAAGTGTGGATGAGGTAGAAGATGATGAAGGAGTGGACAACGTTGGCCCAATCGCGGGGGGCAGTCTCAATATGATCGGTGTGGCGGGACCGCTCGAGGCTGAAGGTGTCCCTGATGTGAGTGGGGCGACTGTTGACCTGCCTAGTAGCGGTGCTCATCATGAAGATGAAGCTGGTGAAGGTCATGTGACTCTTCCTGGTGATGGTGTGCTTCCCTCCCGCGAAGATGTGGAACGTGGGAGTGGTGGGCGTGTCCAAGTACCACTAGCTGGTGACGCTGGGCACCATGTGGAAGATGCTGGGCATGATGGTGTCTCTGATGGTGGTGTGGACCATGGGGGTGCGGGTTGAGTCCGAGCACCGCACGATGGAGAAGCGGAACCACAATGACAGCTACAACAAGGACAACAACAACAACAAGAAGAGGACGTGCCTGTGGTTGAGTACGCGGTGGGGTCGGTCGGCGGCGCGAACATGGCCCCCCGCACCAGCAACTACAACCAGGTGCTCTCCGTTGTCGCGAACATAATATGGTCATGGTCTCTTTGATCCGGATGCTGGAGCAGAGAAAGATGAAGAAGAAGTGGATACCGTCGGCACAGGCGGGAGTGGCAGTCCCCCCATGATCGGCGAGGCAGGATCGTTCGAGGCTGAAGGTGTTCCTGAGGCGAGTAGGGCTGCTGCTGTTCTGCTTGGTGGCGGTGCTCCTTTTGAAGGTGAAGCTGGTGAAGGTCCTGAGCATCGTCAAGGTGATGGTGTACCACCTCTTCGTCAAGATGCGGAACGTGGGTGGGGCGAACGTGGCCAAGTACTACTGGCTGGTGACGCTGCGCCTCAAGTGGAAGATGCTGGACACCATAGTGGTTCTGATGGTGGAGTGGGCTCTGGGAGTTCTAGTCGAGGCCAAGTGCTGCACGATGGTGAAGCGGAACCACAAGGACAGCAACAACAAGGACATCTACAACAAGAAGGTGTCTCTGGACATTGGGATGTGAGTGAGAAGGAGCCTATGGACGATGGCTCTGGTCCTGTCGGGTCTTCTCCAGTGCATAACGTGGAGGACGCGCATGAGGTTGACTACTCGGTCGAGGCGGTCGGCCACGCGAACACGGCCTCCAGCACCAGCAACTTCTACCAGGTGCTCTCCGTGGACGCGGTCCTGAGTGCTGGCCCCGCGGGGGCCGGCGGCGGCGGCGGCGCAGCTGGCGCAGCCTAGACAACGACGTGCGCCCTTCAGTGGCGTGGGATCCCTCGCCTCCTCCTCGTCCTCCTCCTTCTCCTCCTCCTAAGTCTCCTCATCCTTGTCCGCCTCCTCCTCCTCCTCAGTCCTGACGGGGCCCATGGATCGAGCAGTACTCGATAGGGGCCCATGGCGCGGAAAATCCCCGCGAAGGCGTCGCGATGCTTCGCGGCGGCTGAGGTGGGAGGCTCTGGAAGGAGCCACGGGCCATCGTACAGAGGTGGGCCGAGGCAGCAGGTAGCACTCCGTGGCACAAGATCTTGCGATCGCGCCTGTTGGCGGCAATTCAGGCTGCGACCCAAGGATGTACTGCCGCTGCTGCCGCTGCCGCGCAGCGCCGAGCACCGCCCCAAGCTCTCTACCTCTCCTCCCTCGCCACCTCCCTCTACCCCGATTCCATGCCCGTTCTCTTGCGGAGACGGTTTGAAAAATGGGCTCGTGACTGGGCTGCGCCAGAGATCCGCGAGCTCCAGCAGACCTGGCCGGAAAATATGTTTGTCAATTCGAAGCCGGCATGCGTCTGGACCCACATCAAAGCCATATTGGGCGGATGGACGACCACGCACAAAGTGAAGGTCGAGGCGCCTGTCAGTTGCTTTTTCGGATGCCCGCATTGTCCGGATTCTTTTCCCCACTACCTCACTTGTTCTCGCCTCCTTAGTTTCATGTCCCTCGTCCGCTCACCTATCCCCCCGACCCAGTGATCCGCATCGGGGTCGCGGTGCCGCCGACGTATACATCCCAATTCGAGCGAGAGAGCGCCCATGCATACTCAGTGTTGTCATTCCACTTTTATAATAAAGTACGGCACGCTGCATCTCCGCCCCAATCGACCTCAGCATACGTTAACTTACTGCGCGCAGTTCAAGCTGCCATCAGAATGTAGATGAGATCGGCACCTGCTGCGCCTCATGCTACTTAGGCTCCTCCTCCGCCTCCTCCCTCTCCTCCTTTGCTCCTCCTGCCTTGCTCCTCCTCCTCCCTTGCTCCTCCCTTCCTCCTCGTCCTCTTCCTCATCATCAACATCATCATCAGAATCATGCCCATCATCAGCATCCTCATCCTCATCATCATCACCATCATCATAATCATGATCATAATAATCATCGTCATCACCATCATCATCATCATCATCATCATCATCATCATCATCATCATCATCATTATCATTATCATTATCATTATCATTATCATCATCATCATCATCATCATCATCATCATCATCCTCATCCTCATCCTCATCCTCATCCTCATCCTCATCCTCATCCTCCTCATCATCATCGTCATCATTATCAGTACCATTTCAACTATCAGCATCATCAGCATCCGCTTCGTCATCCTCCTCCTCCTCCTCCTCCTCCTCCTCCTCCTCCTCCTCCTCCTCCTCCTCCTCCTCCTCCTCCTCCTCCTCCTCCTCTCCTCCTCCTCCTCCTCCTCCTCCTCCTCCTCCTCCTCCTCCCTCCTTCTCCTCCTCCCCCCCCGCTCGCCCGAGGCGAAAGCTCGCGCTTTCCTGGTCGCTCCTCCGTCGAGCGCCCGCGCGGCTGCCCGCGCGGCTGCGGCCGAGGATCCGCCGCGGCCGGCGCCCCATCTGCCGCCCCAGCGGGCTTAGGGGGAGTCCTGCGCCTCGGAGGCTCACGGGCGGAGGGGGGAGGAGGAGAGGAGGGAGGGAGGGAGGAGGGGAGGAGGAGGGGAGGAGGAGGAGGAGGAGGAGGAGGAGGAGGAGGAGGAGGAGGAGGAGGAGGAGGGGGGAAGGAGAGGAGGAGAGGAGGGAGGGAGGGGAGGAGGGCAGGAAGGAACTCCCGTCCTCTCCTGCCTGGCGCTCCGTGGTGCAATGGCATGTTCGGTTCACGCTTTTCAGGTTTTAAGAGGAGCCCACATTCACATGCAGGTTTGGGGGAGCAGTTCGGTCTGACAGGGAGGAAGGGAGGAAGGCCGGAAGGAAGGAAGGAAGGAGGGAGGACGGGAGGACGAGGAGAGGCAGGAGGGAGGAGTCAGGAGCGGAGAGGAACGAGTCACTAGAGGGGAAGCCGGGGGACTCTAAAGTGAGCTGGGGATACAGGCGAGAGGTAACGAGCGTGTGTCCGCGGCCGTTTGAACTCCAGCGGCCGGCCGCCCGGATCTGACTACACCTCAGCGCGAGGTGTACCATTTGCCATCGAGACCAAAACATCCTTTGCTTGAGATGGCTCGTCGCTCCCGCGACGATTTCCTACTATTGGGACTATCGTTACTACGGTACAACAGAGCTGGAGCTGGACTTCGCCCAAGGCGAAGCTGCCGGTTGGGCCTCCCAACCCCTTTCAAACTTGGTAGCGGAGCTGGCCTATGATAGTCAGCTCTTGCTCTACTCCTCATCATCCACGGCATTATCTGGCGGACTACTGAAGTGGTGAAACATCAGGGTGCAGTGGGCTTGCGCGGAGGATGTACATAACTACGCAATTTCGCAAGGACCCTTGCAGTGATACCTCTGCTTACGCAGAGGCCTCTTGCTCGCGTCCTACTTCCCTGCGCTACTACACTCCAGAAGTTCGCCCACCTACTCAAATTGGAAACTTCTGCGAAAACATAATGCATGGAAACATGCGATACGACATTGTGCCGCCTCCACCACCACGCAGGCTTACGACCACACACAACAAGCCCCAACCAACAAACATCAGACTACGACCTACGAGGCCACTGGATTGGTATAGCTATCTTTGGGCTCACATGGGTTGCTATCGGGTGTGCGGTGGGACACATACTTGGCGGAGACGACACAAGAACCACCGGGCCCCATTGGGACCCGGCCGGTCAAGTACCTTTCCGCGAATTCGTTCGCTAGGTGCATGCTTGGATCAACGTGACCACAGGCACCATGACGCCCTCCCAACAAGCTGCAGCATTGCAGCGAGGCTTGGGAGGCCTCGCACGGACCATAGCCATGAGAGTTTCCCCAGCAGTTATCCATTTCGGCGGCGTTAGCATTGGTGGCCGCCATACCGATGGCGTCACCTACATCACGTTCCACGTAAGTATGAAGTTCGAGAAATTAGACGAGGAACGCCAACCCAACTCTGGCACAGCTCTCATTGACTTCCGAGTCCATGCGGGAGAACGGATCGACCAGACTTTGTCGCGCTTCGAGATAGCTCGCTATGAAGCTCAAACGGCAGGCTTCAACATCCCCAACTTCCAAATTCTAGCGGTTATCTTACTTAGAGCCCTTGGAGCGGGGACGTCGCGTGCACAACAGCTCCTACAGCCACTAAGCCCTCACATGCCGAGGGGCCAGCAACAGTTAGACTCTCTACTCGAACGCATGAGGTCATATGCCCACATCGTTGAGAGAACCCCTGGCAATATTGGTGGTATCTTCAGTCATGGTCATCGTGCCGAGACCTTTCACGCTGAGGCCAACGCAGGGCAACTTGCTAATAACGTCTGGAATGATGATCCACAACCAACGGAGACCACCCTACTATTGACTCAAAATGGTGGTTCGGCCTCGGATTTGCAAGACTCTTGGGCCAGGTTTCGGGGGCCGCCAGATGCGGCGGCCCCTACCCAAGCCACTGCCCTAATGGGCTCAGCGGGGCAACCTGCTGAGTCCGACTTCGACTCTGGAACCCACGCCGGCACGTCTTCGGACGACGAGGCCACCGCCCTAGACTACTCCGACATGCCCACGTACCTCACGGAAGAACAACAGGCGCATTGGTTATTCCCAGGATTCCAGAAACATAAACGCAGGTGGAGACGATTTATGAAGAAGCCAGTTCGCAAGGTGCGACGTACTATCCGACGGGCGCTCAGGGGAAAGGGTAATGGCCGAGGCAAGGGTAAAGGTAAACGACGGCGACTGCATGGCAGAGGCATGTTAGCATGTCTAGCATCCCTTACTGGTCCGCAATATGAAGAGATGTTCCTAGGTGCAGGCAGGAACCGTAGGCAGACGCCAGGAAAAGGTAAGTGACGTCGGGGCAACCCGAGAGACGCTAACGGCAGAACAATGGAATGTGATATCTGCCATAGCACATAACATGTTCGCCGTGAATGCCCTCGGGGCGATGGGAGAGGCAGAGGTCCGTCGATAAATTTGGTTCAAACTGACTCGGATATACAGTAGGTTGACTGGGGGTCGACAGTGTTGACTTTGGAAACAAGGATGTCCAGGATGCCGCGATGCATTACTTAGAAGCGTGCTTCGTCAATGTTGTCATACTGCAACCCAACTACAGAACGACTGGACAACCTTCCTAGTTCAACTCGCAGGTAAACTACGACACTTGGCATGAACACCATAAAGAAGACCTTCCACATATCAAGTGTTGTGGAAAAGTTGTCATCGCCAACGCGACCTTCGACGGTTTTGACATACGAGAACAACCAGTGGGTACCTGGGTGGACAAAATACCGCCATGGACCACATTGGCCAGATGCGAGGGCACTTGCAATCAAACGTGGATCAATGTATTAGTGGCTTGCGTGATTCCCATGGGATATTGATGCGAATACCGACCGAGATTATGGCCAACCATCGCGTTTTATTCACACCTTTTGAACGAAAACGATTTGCTGGCCACCATCAACATGCATCGGCATGTAACAAAGAACTGTCCATGGCTGCACCTTATACTTCAAGGATGCAGTCCTTGTCGTCGATGCAGTCCAGATCGCGCGCGATCTATTCCAAGTAAACCGTGATCCCTTTCATAGTCACCCTTCTTCTTCCACCGTGCTAGTCACCGACATGGGATTTGATCTGGACGATTCAACTATCCCTCGGCAACCCGACGGGTCGATCACGAGACCACCCTCGGGAGGGTTAGGATGTCCTGCATGCGCGAATAATGTTAACACGCGCTCTCCTTCACATGGCAGAAACCCTAAGCATTGCAGGTGGTATGATAAGGAAGACTACCATTGGGAATGTCCGAGCTGCAAGGAGAACTGCGGCCAGAGCAAGCCTGGCCATGCGCGGACACCTGGCACATGCAAGTTTGCCAAGCTTTGGAAACTGCCCGACAATCGCGGACAGGCACCGCCGGCTCCTGCCGAGCCAGCACAAGCCGCACCACCATTTGCGCGGCTACGAGCACCAAGACCCGGCAAAAGAGCCGGACCCACAGCGGGCGCCAACGACCACGACATTTCAGCAGGCAGACATGCTGCTGAACCTGTTGCGGGGCAACCCGCCTCGAGTGGAGCGGGTAGTTCGGATGGCCACATCCGACTGCCACAGGTCAGAGTCAGACGCGGCCGACAGCAAGGAGGATATCCATTTCCACCGCCACCTGCGGGTAACCCTGCTGCGCGCCCGCGACTTCCAGACTGGTCAAGGTTCGACGTGCAAATCAGTTTACAAAACTTACGAAGCCTTGATCCAAGCGTGGTAGCACGCGAGCTGCGAATTCCACACTTGCGTTGGTTCCATGCGAAAGCGCCTAAGATGAGACTCAACTTAACCCCTGCAGGTCTGGGCAACGTCAGACTCAACCTGATAAATGGTGTCTGCGACACGTGTCGGGAGTGCAGGGCTTGGGACAAGCCTGGGCATGCGTTTATGCCGTCTACTGCACCGCATGGCAAGTTCAACGAAGAAGTTGAGTGTGACCTCGTGCTCTACAAACAAGAACATCATATATTTCATATCATCGATCGCTGCAGTCGCTATGCCGCTGGAATGGAGATACCGGGCAAGACAATGACCAGTATCTTGGGTGCGTACCATCAGTGCTGGATGCAGTTCGGACCTGCAAAGGTACTCTACTCCGATGGAGAGGACGCCGTCAACAACGAGACTGCGAAAGCAGTCCTTAAGGCAAAAGGCACTGAACTAAGGACGCGCGCGCGAGGGCAACGCGCTACGACGGTCGAAGCCAGAAATGGCATACTACGCCATCCACTTCATGTCATGGAAGCTGAACTCAACAGGTTAGACGTACCTCTTGTGTTCACACGACTACTGCATGAGGCCTTGTTTGCCGCCAACGCGTTCAATTTTTCTGACGAGGCGTTACCATGCAGTGCCCTGTTTTGACAGCAACCCGCAATGCTCCCTGACTTCCCCATTCTGGATTACGAACAGCCGACGGAAACGCCGGATCACTCTCGAGAGCAAATGATGCGCAAGGTATGCATTGAAGCTATCACACAGACCACTGCAGCAGCCAAGACTACTATCATCGGTCAGCAGTACTACGACGAAAGGAGATCTAGTTGAGTACCATCGCCCCACAGCCACGAAGGACGACTGGGGAGGCTGGAATGGCCCGTTCCCGGTCGTAAGAAATGATCCCGGCAGGGGTCAAGTCATCATTCGAGTGGGAAACCGCGACGTTAAGGTACAATGCGGCGATGCACGACACTCACTTTACATTGAAGCTTTGAAAGCCAGAGAGATCGGCTCCGACAACACTGCACTACGGGCAGCGTTGACGTTCGTGGCAAGTCTACCTGCGGGGAGACCTGCTATGACATTTGTCTATGTCCCGGCCAAGAAGGGGACGACGCCTCAGATGACAAGTGCAATCCGATTATTTTCTAAGGTACATCTGGCTTTACAGTGCCTTCTCAGAAGCTTCTTCCGCATCGAGAATGTAGTTTCTGTTAGGTTTGCCAAGAGTATCCACGAGCTACCTCTGGTGGCTCACGCTGACAGTTGCACGTTGGTCCACTATGACAACGATGTGAATCCAGGCTTTCACTACTAGCAGAAGGCACCGCTCTGAACATTCATGATATAACTGGATCAGCACATTCAAGAATCACCCAGTGCCTGAAGTCCACCAAACTTCAAGCAGGTTTTGACCAGGACATGACAAAGTTTGAGGAATTGGCGGGTATACCGGCACAGGACGGAAACGCAAGAGAAGCCCCAGAAGCCGAACCACCACAGGAGGATGGACGGCTTCCCACGATATATGAGGAATCGGAGGCGGACCTCGAGGCACATATTATGGAAGCGTGGTTTACAGAACTACATGATGAAAAGGGAACTACTGGAGGCAACTCCATTAGAGGACCTTTTCGCAGTACCCACACATATGATTCCAGACAACAGTGCGTTGGTCGTTGTAGCTGGAGGACAGCGGGGGCACCTGCCCAAGGGGGGGCACCCACACGACTCCGACATCGAGGAGACGTATCATGTCCCACTGTGATCCACGGTCGAAGATTGCAGTTACGGACTGGACTCCGACGAACACGTGCAAATCGTAGGACTCTGCTTTACGGCAGAAATGTCAAGGGTAGTCCTATCCCAACAACAGCACAGGACATTAGATGCCGACCGTGTTACCACCATGCGAGTATATGTTGCCGCCGCTGCAAAGCGAGCTGCGGTCGCCAAGGAAGACGACTTCCTCGCGAAGGCTGACATCCATGCGAATCCCGGGGAAGTAGCCAAACCCCTCTACGCTGAACTCAAGGCATGACTTGACAACAAGTGTTTCAGAATGCAAGATCTATATAAAGCGTCAAACATCATGACTTCGAGGTATCTGTGCACTTGGAAGTTCGTGAAGAACGAGAAAAGCGAGATGCATCGTACCATCAGATTACGCCTGGTGCTTCGAGGCTTCATGGGCCTTGAAGCTTTCGACGCGGAAATCTTCTCAGGAACAGCGCGGCGGCCAAGCCGAAGTCTTACTCGCAAGCGCGGCAGCGTGCAGGAAGCAATGGGCCATCGTTTCCATCGGCATCAACATGGCCATCCTGAAAGGGTTGACCGACCAGAAGCTTGCTGAGGCAACTGGTGAGGAAGAACGTGTGGCGTGCTTTGCCCTGCCGCCTAGATCGGCTACGGTGCTTCGAGCTCTCCCAGGTTTCGAGCACTGCGACGAGTCGAAGCACTGCTTGCAGTGCCTCAAGCCAGGAACTGCACCAAGGACGCACCTCGAGCTTTCTCACTAAAGCTCAGGAGGACCGCGGGAGGTCTCGGTCTCAGACCCACGCCCTACGACGAGGAGTTCGAGACGGGCAACAACCTGCTCACAAGCAAACACGTCGATGTCATCACTATGGCCGGCACAGAGGACACCATTGACAAGTGCGCCAAGTGCGTGGAGGACACCTCTGGTAAGTGTAAACTCAACAAGACAACGTGCACCACTTGTGCTGTGAGAGGACGGCAGCGTTACGTTGGACCAAGACGACTATATCAAACAACTCCGTCCTATACAACATCCTGAAATTGCAGGCGCCGACGCCGACGCCCAAGCATCCAAGATGGTTGCAGACATGTTCGACAGCCTCAGAGGCGCATTGGCGTATGCATTAATCACCCAGGTGTGGTTTATGGCATATGTAGTCTCTCTACAGCGTGCCCACGAACCGACCAACATACAAGTGCGACGACTGAGCGCGATTACCAGGAAACTGCAGGCCTGCCCCAAGAAGATCGCTTACCCAGCGATGACTCCCACGGGCGAAGTTGACCTGCACAGCGACTCAGGTTATCGACGCCTGAGTGGAGATGCCGATGACGAAGTCGAAGGCTATGGCATTCGCGGGGCAAGCCTGGCGTGGAAGCACGCCATCTGGCAAGCCTGTCGTTCACTTGACCGATGCGTACTGCAAGTCTCACCGCTTGCAGGTCCGTTCGGGCTATTCAGCAGAGACACTAGCAGCAGCCCGCAACTTGGAGGACTGCTATCCCACGATCGTGACTCTGCACGAGCTCCATGCAGGGCTGTTAACTCCCACTCACTTGACGGACATGATTGAGTTGGGTGGTCTGAGCAGCAAGGTCAATTTGACCATAGGCGCTGAGTATGTTTTAAGTCCTTGTCAAGCAAAGACTTGAAGAAGCCGACTGAGTGTACGCTTTTAGGACACATCAGTTGGAAACGACAGATGATGGAGCGAGGAGTCGTGCATAGTATTCAGTGGTGTGACACCCGCGATATGATCGTGGACGGTCACACAAAGGGGAGCATCGACAGATATATGCTCCTACAGGTCATGGGAGGTACGCAATCCTTCAAACATGATTTAAAACGTCATACTCCTTATCGGGCTGGCCAGACATCTCGGTCTGCGGACGCCTGAGGAGTAGTCGTATGCACAGTAACATGCAGGCAAGGCAACTTGCGCGCGGGTCCACCTTCCTTGCGGCCCGGCCCTTTTTGCTGCCCTTTTGTACATCGGAGCTGCTGTACCTGCTGTACAGAAGCGGCGGACTCACGCTTCGTCTCCCCCCCCCCGACTCTAAAGTGAGCTGGGGATACAGGCGAGGGGTAACGAGCGTGTGTCCGCGACCGTTTGTACTCAAGCGGCCGGACGCCCAGATCTGACTACACCTCAGCGCGAGGTGTACAATTTGCCATCGAGACCAACACATCCTTTGTTTGAGATGGTCCGTCGCTCCCGCGACGATCTCCTACTATTGGGACAATCGTTATTACGGTACAACAGAGCTGGAGCTGGGCTTCGCCTAAGGCGAAGCTGCTGGTTGGGCCTCCCAACCCCTTTCAAACTGGGGGAGGCACGAGGGAGCTGTTTGGCTGCGGCACTGCGCGGCGCGTTTGTACGCAACCCGCGAGAGCGTGAAATCGTAGGATGTACCCCGCGTGGCCACAGTGGTGGGTCGCTGGTTGTCTGGTTGGCGCAATATGGCGAGGGAGGGGCGAGAAGAGAGACAGACGGAGGACGGAGGACGGAAGACGGAGGAGGAGAAGGAGAAAGAAAAGGAGGGATGTGAGGAAAGGACGGGAGGGGACAGGGGGAGGGGGGGAGGGGGGGGAGGACAGAGGATGGAAGACGCAAAACGGATGACGATATGTTTTGGATTTCTCCGCTGAGCAGTGCTCGCCGATCTCTCAGACTGCCCTCGCCGTCTTGACCTTGCGCTGGGGGCGCAGGCCTCTTGCTTGGATAAACCTGCAGCTGCGATTGATTTGCCGGGCCACGCTCCTCTCGTGGTCTGGCCAAGCTTCCACCTGCCCGCCTTTCCAAACGGGTGGTGCTCACTCTCAGGAGGGGAAAAAACACACAGACACAATTAATCGGCGATTCCCAGAAAATATGGGAAAATATGGGAAGTGGGGGGGAAGACAAAAACCCAGAAAATATGTGAAAATATAGGGAGTAGTTTTATTTGTGTGTATTTATTTGTGTGTTTGTGGGCCTCTTCACACTCGCAAGGCTCGATGCGGACCCACCCACCCGAGCACAGACATCTCAGCAGCTGCTGCAGCAAAGCATCGGGCGATCCAACCGATCCGCGATTGTGTGGCTCTCGTGTGGCTTCTTGCCTCCAACTTGCAGCCGCTGGTGGCCAACGGGCACGCGGCCCGCCGGCTCGCTCGAGCCTGCGGGTACAGAGGGGGCGGCAGGGGGTCGAGAGTCACTCCAGCACGCGGTCTCGCCCTCCAGCGCGGCCCGGGCACGCGGTGCACGTGGCCTCGACCCCTTGCTTCCCCGACTTAGTTATCTGGGGCCAGTGGGCGTTGGTGGCAACTGTCCTCTGAAGAGCACTGGGCTTGGGTGTTTGTGCCTGTTCGGGCAGGATCGGCAGTCTCTCCATCTGGGTCCTGGCCTAGTCGTCTTCCCGGAGCACGTTCTCAAGCATGGTGCACAAACGCGTCTTGACTCTGTCAGCCTCATTTTCGACGTCTTGGACAGCAGCGATCTGGTCAGGGTTCAACTGAACTTTGACTGTGATCTCCTCGGCTTCAATACAAGGCCTGGGAACATCGGCGGCACGGGCCTCAGTAGCGTGGCTCTCGAACCTACGACAACGACGGTGACCCCCGCAGATGAGGACGGAGGACGAGAAAGAGAAGGAAGAGGAAGAGGAGGAGGAGGAGGAGGAGGAGGAGGAGGAACAGGAGGAGAAGGATGAGGAAGATGAGGATAAACATGAGGTCGGAGGAGGAGGAGGAGGAGGAGGAGGAGGAGTGCCTAAGAAGGCGGGCGTTGACGGACACGTCGGTAGGAGGAGGGTGATGTGGAGGAGGAGGAGGAGGAGGAGGAGGAGGAACAGGAGGAGGAGAAGGACGAGGTGTAGGGAGCGGCGGAGGAGAGAAGAGGGGATCGGAGGCGCAAGGGCAGGGGTAACAGAAGAGGCGGGAGCGCACTGCTGAGGGGGTGGCAGAAGAGAGGGAGGGGGGCGTCAGGCAGGCGAGGGGTTCGGGTCGGGAGGGGGGGCGTTGCTTAGGCTGGCAGCGCTGGCTATGCAGCCCAGTCTGGGATATCCTGGCAGATGCTCAGCGCCACACGCGTCTCCCACCCCTAAGCGGGTGCCGTCGGATTCTGAGGATCAACGCTTCTGTTGTTGCTGCTCGTCCTCGACCGTATCTCCTCCTCCTCCTCCTCCTCCTAATTACTCCTCCTCCTCCTCCTCCTCCTCCTCCTCCTCCTCCTCCTCCTCCTCCCCCTCGGCCTCCTACCCCTTCTTCCCTCCCCACTCCTCGCTCCTCCATCGTCGGTCCTCCTCCCTACTTCCACTTCTTCTCCTCATCCTCCTTCATGCCTTTCCCCACGCGAGGGGTGACGGTGCCAGCGGAGTTCAAGGTCCACGGGCTGGGTGGTCGCCTAAGCCAGGCGAACAGTCCAAGCTTCGAGTGAGAGGCTTGATGTCGGCCGTTTCCGGCGATGAGGATGATGATGTTGATGACGTCGATGATGTTGGTGACGGTTTTGAGGTTGCTGTTGTTGTTGCTGATGGTGTTGCTGCTGTTGCTGCTGCTGCTGCTGCTGCTGCTGCTCATGATGCCGATTATGGAGATGGTGATGGTGATGGCGATAGTGATGTTGATTGTGCTGGTGCTGGTGATGATGATGCTGATGGTGCTGCTGCTGCTGCTGATGATGATGATGGTGGTGGTGGTGGTTGTGGTGGAGGTGGTGATTGAGGCGGTGATGGTGATGATATTGTCGTCAATGATGGTGTGATGGTGTTTTGGTGTTGTGGTGTTGATGATGATGTTGATGGTGAGGAGGATGGAAACGCCACCACGAAAAGCGAATGATGAGGAACGATGGGGTAGGATCAAAGGCACAAGAGGAGAGAGGACGAGGGAGGAAGAGGAGGAGAAGGAGGAGGAGGAGGTGGGGGAGAACGAGGGGGCATGAGCAAGGAAAGAGGCGGAGAAGAAGGAGGTGCAGGAGGCTTTGCCAACCTTCCAAGTCAGCTGGCGCATCGCATTCGTGCCACAAGATCGCCTTCTGAGGGCGTCTCTTGAAAGCGCAGCATCCGCATGCTTGTTTCTTCTTCTGGCGCACGTTTCGTGAAAACGTCATTGCGCACTGGAAGTGCAGAGACGCAGTGGGTAAGAGTGGAAGGGTCCAACAGCGAAAACAGCGTGTGTATGTGTGCATGGCGGTGAAAAGAGCGGCACGCGGGGAAGGGAGACAGGTTCACACACACACACACGCGCACACACGCGCCCACATCTATGTACATACATATCTACATCTGCACACGTACTCCCTTTTCTATATTTCTATAACCTGGGATCCTGCGACCCCCCCTAAACGGGACCCCTCCGGATCCTTGGCCCCAGGGGCACCCTGGACGCCCTTGCAGACGGTCCCTTGTGTATCCCAGGGCTCCTGAAGCCCCTCCTGGGCCTAGGCAACGGGCCCAAATCGTTCAGGATGGCCTCCGAACGGCCTCGCAAGAGTCCACAGAGGCCCCATACACCCACCAGACGCTCGAAGACGACCCAAAGAACACCCCTACGAGGCATTCGAAATGCCAACAAGATTGATGTCCTATGGTTTTGTATGATTCCTCTCGCTTCGCGGGGTGCACGTCCGGAGCACGTGCAATCCAGTCGTTGCGGGGCCTGGTGGGAGCCTCTTCGGCGGGGCCTCTTGGGTGTAACTCCTGCATGTGAAGCCCGTTCGGGTGACCACTTTGGAGATGGACTCTGCAATGGCGCTACAAGTGCCGAATCCGTGGAAGGAGGGCTTGGAGGAGAGCAAGAGGGAGGGCGACGATTATGAGAAGGAGAATGCGGAAAGGAGGAGGAGGAGGAGGGCGGGGGAGAGGGAGGAGCAGAAGGAGGACGAAGAGCAGGGCTGTGCGGGCTACTACACTGTCACATTTCGAATGGCCGTCGGCCCATCCCCTCGCCACGGTTTCTGGTTTGCGTGTCAGGGTCTTCAGGGAAGCTTCAGGGCAGCAGTCGGACATTCAAACGCGCCCATCCCGCGCGGGCACGACGGTGGATCTACCGCATGAGACCCCAAGGGCAGGGATCTCATTCCTCAGCTCCTGCACGCGATCCAGGACTCGATGTCGACGTGTGTCCATTCGCTGCGCCACGCGATCCGTGCAGAGCGCATGTTTTCCGGTTGGCAGAGGCAAGCTGCTCGTGGCGACATGTGCGCGGCATACTTAGCAACGCGTGGAATGCCTCACTTTTGGTCGGTTTGGAGCACAATTGGCCGACCGCGCCGCTTAGAGTCAGATTCGTATTAGTGCCGGTCGGATTCTGCAGGGTTGCTCCCGATTTCCTTGGTTTCCCCGGATTCCTGGGACCCCCAAGGATTATCGAGCATTCTGGAGGACCTCGAGGATTCCTCGAAGTTCCTCAGGGTTCTTCTGGGTTCCGCAGGGGCCCTTGGCATTCCTAAGGATTCTTCAGGGTTCCTTAGGGTTCCTCAGGGCCTTAAAAGGTTTTCACGATTCCTTGGGATTCGTCTGGGTTCCTCCGGGTTTTTCGCTGGAGTCTTTGGGAGGTCTTCATAATTCCTCAAGGTCGCTTTGGATTCCATTGGATTCCTTTGTGTCCGTCATGGTCCGTGAGGATTATTCAACATTCCTCGGGTTTTCTTAAGTTGCTTCAGAATTCCTCTGGGTTCCGACGGAGTCTTGAAGAGTCTTCAGGATTCCTGTGGGTTTTTTCGGCTCCCTCAGGATTCCTCACGGTATCTCAGGATTCCTCCAGATTCGTTAGAGACTCCAAAGAGGCTTCGTAGTGGCTCTGAAAAAGAATTTCAGAGGCTCGGAAGAAACTGATCGGAGGCTCTCAATAAGCTTCTCAGAGGGTATCCAGGAGCTTCTCAGGGGCTCTCTCAGCGAAGAAGTTTTTTTTCAGAGCTGCCAAGTGGCTTCTCCGAGGCTTTCAAGAAGTACGTCAGAGACACCAGCCTGGGAACAACCCTTCAAGTCTGGAATTAACCCACCAGCAATCTTCTCACCGTCGAGACAGGAAGCAAGGGCTCCCTCGAGGGCGCGAAGTTATTCGCGCTTCGCGCTTCGCGGTCCTCGTTCCTTCTCCTCCTCCTCCTCGTCCTCCTATTCTCCCTTTGGGAGGGCGGCGCGAGAGCGCGAAGTTATTCGCGCTTCGCGCTTCGCGCAGCGCGAGAGCGCGAAGTTGGGAGCCCTAGAGGAAGTGCCCGCCCAGCCGGGGAACGGCCCGTCGAGCCGAGACGACGAGACTCGCTCGTCCCGGGGGGCAGCGCCCCGTGCCATCGGCAATCGTGGGCCGCCTGCGCGAACGGCCCCGAAGCGAAGGGAGGTGGGGAGGGAGGGAGGGAGGGAGTGCGGGAGGGAGGGAGGTAGGGAGGGAGCAGGAGGAGGAGGAGCAGGAGGAGGAGGAGGAGGAGGAGGAGAAGAAGGAGGAGAGGGATGAGGAGGAGGAGGAGGAGGAGGAGGAGGAATATGATGATGATGATGATGATGATGATGATGATGATGATGATGATGATGATGATGATGATGATGATGATGATGATGATGATGATGATGATGATGATGATGATGATGATGGGGTTGGCCCGTTCCAGTACGGTAGGTTCGTGTCGTGTCGACCGGCGGCGACCCCGCCAGCGGCGTTCAACCTTGAACGCCGCGGGCGACCCAGAATCGTTCGATGTGGGACGATTTTGACGTTTCGGAAACGGCCGATCGTTCAAGGTTGAACGATCCCCGCGGTGTCAGAAACCAACGCCGGGTTCGACACGACGCGAACCTGCCGTACACAGGCGTGCCAGGGGTTGGCCATGTGCAACGGGGCGCGAACCCACGAGGCGTTCGGCCGATGGTCGTCCAGGGGGTTGGCCCTTGCGATGGGCAGTCAGCATAGGCCGCCCACGCCAATGGCCCCGAGACAGGGTCTGGGGAACACGCCAGGGGGTGGCCCGTTCCAATAACCATGTGCATAAGGCGCCTATGCAGTTTGGCCCCCGAGGTCCAGTTCCGCTCAAACCTGCGATTTGGGACCTGTTTCGGTGGGACTTAGGGGGGAATACTCTCACACGCCTAGAGACCCCAAAGGGGTCGGCGGATTTGGGGAATGCTCTGTTCTTCGCTCTGGTCGTCCGAGACCGCCCGGGAGGCCGGGGAATCGCCCCAAATTTGACCAAGAGGGCTTCCAGGCAGTCCAAAAAGAGCCCCCAAACGGCCCAACATGGCCCAACAGGGCCCCATGACGGCCCGAAGAGAGCCCCATGACGGCCAAAGATGGCCCCTAATACGGTCCCCAAAGCTTTCCAAATCGTGACCCGGTCGTTCAAGGAAACCGCGGTTGGAATTATGGTGGCCCAGGGACGCTTACAGTGGCCCCCAGAAGGACCACAGGATGTCTCCAGAAGGCCCCAACAAAACCTTAGAACATGTCGTGACCTCCCCCGAAGACGCACTCCAAGGACGAGCGATCTGAGGACAGGGAAGAATTCGCAAAATAAACAAAGGCAACAACGAGTGATCGCCCAAGGTCCGTTGTACCTTCTGGTCCTTTCGCTGCATGCCTGACCTCAAGGACCAAAGTGCATGGCGTGAAGCGCGAATGCACTTTCAATACACATACACATATACATGCACATGCACACGTACATATACACATACAGTTACACATACATATGCGCATACACATGCACCTATACACACATACATACATACATACATACATACATACATACATACATACACACATACATACCTACATACATACATACATACATACATACATACATACATACACTTACATATGCACAATCATAAACACATTCACGTACAAAGACACATAAACCTAAACCGACACATACACATCCATGTGCATATGCATACGCGTAGGCATACACACGTACATAACACTATACATTTTTATGCACACGAAATGTACATAACCACGTACATATACAAACACAAATACATCTACATCTACATATACAGTATACGTAAACATACGCTCATGCATATACACATACATGTGCATGCTCATTTGCATATACATATACATGTGCGTACACATGTGCCTCTGTATGCACATGCAACTATACATTTGTATATACAGATATACATAAAACATACAAGTGTACATTACATACGTTCACATGTGTATCTACATATATATATATGTGTGTATGTGTACATATACGCATAAATATGTACACGCATGCGCATACGCACATACATTTGCGCCTACACATACTTCTACGTATGAAGTTACCGGTATCTCTACATATACATGTACATATACATATGCACAGACCTACGGGTATATACAATCATATGCATTTGCAGTTAAGGACTCATCGATATGTACATAGACGCACGTATACTTTTACACATGCATATGTCGATACATGCATTCATATACATGCACACCCATCTACATATACATATACAAATGCAAATACAGGCACATGCACATCTACATGTACATATACTCATACGCCTACGCAAACACATACGCATATACATATTCTTATACATACACATCCACGTACACATTCATATGCAAATGCACATACATATATATATGTATATATGTGTGTTTCTATCGATCTCAGTGCGGGACAGCGACGGGACACCGACTGGACACCGACGGGACACCGACGGGACACCGACTGGACACCGACGGGACACCACGGGACATCACGGGACACCATCGGGACACCACGGCGGGACACCTCCGGCCACCGCCGGCCAACCAGGGGGGAACGGTCATTTGGCTCAGCTGCGCCCTAGCCCGAGGAGGGTTCAGTCATCTTGCCCGCCCACGCAGCTCCGCCTCGCCCGCACGCAAGACATGAACACGAAAGCGAAACCGTTTTCCCGATAAGAGGGGTCTCCGTTTCACTTCGACCTCACCCCCCCAACCTCCGGTATTCCTGGAAGTTTGTCGAAATTGCGAATGACAAAATTCATGGCACCATGCGACCTCGCCTTGCTCTTAGAGGTTTCTTAGGCACTGAAGCCTTTGACGTGGAACCATTGTTTGGAGTTGCGTGCCGAATTTGCCAGCGTCTCTGGGTCAGCGAATCGGCATGGCCCTCAAAGTACATATTTGTTTCCATGGATGTCGAATGTCGACAAGGCCTTCCTGAAAGGGCTGAGTTATGCCGAGATGGCCGAAGTCACGGGAGAGCAGAAGCTCATGGCATGTTTTATTTTGTCCCTTGGTAGTGAGCGGGTCTTTCGCCTGCTGCCAGGAATTGAAAATGTACATTGGCTGCAGTGTTTGAAACCAGGCGCCGGCGTTATGGACGCCCCGCGTTTTTTTATTTCAAGCTGCGGAACACGACGCGCAGCATTGGATTCCAGTCCGCGAGTCTTGACCCGGAGTTTGAAATCAGCAACGAGTTCTTGACAGCAGAACACGTAGACGACATCAGTACAATGGGTTTGGAAGAACGGATCGACGATTACGCCAATCATTTCGAACCTACACGGTGAAAAAGCACAGTTCTACCCGTTGGTCCGTGATATATATGCCAAAGCGAAAGATGGTGATTTAGTACATGGCCATGACGAATATGTCCCATTGTTTGGTGTCAAACATAACGACAAAGTTGTTTAAACTGTTACACACAGTTTCGTCAGTTTACGGGTGGCGCCCGCATATGCGCTCCTCGCGAAAATTTGGTTGACGGTGTATGTTGCGCCCCGTGCAAAGGGTACACGATCGCAGTAACGTGCAAGTTAGGGGGCTTCAGCACTGCGACGAGGAAGCGCGTCATCCATCCCAAGAAAACCACGGTCCCTTCGATGAAACACTCGGGATCAGTAGACATACATAACGATTCGAGATACAGGGAACTCACCGGCGACCGAGACGATGACGAAAAGCGGTCGGGCATGCGTGGTGCCAGTCTTTGCGTGGTATCTCGCTTGAGCGTGAGCCCGTCATACAGCGAGTCTACGGATTCTGCGGATTTCATCGGTTCCAGGCTTGGTCAAGTTACGCAGTCGAATCTTATGCAGCGGCTTTCAACTTGGACAAATGCTGCCCGACTCGGATCACCATACAACAAATTGTCCTGGCGAAGGTCCCAACCATATGCAGTTGTGGGTACCGTAATTGTGAATATCTGCTTCGGTGAAGCTCCCTATGGGGCCACGAAGCGTTGCATTGGGCGGGGAGGAACGCTGTACTGTATGGGTGGTGTGCCGAATCGGGTTTCCGGGACGCATGCGGACGGTCCCACTGAGGGCTTCGGTGGAGCTCCCTATGGGCCACGAAGCGCTCTACTGAGTATGTGAAAATGCCAAATTGGGTTTCCGGGACGCATGCGGACGGTGGCACTGGGGCCTTGGGTGGAGCCCCCTACGGGGCCACGAAACGCTGCACTGGGTGGGTGAAAATGCCAAATTAGGCTTCCGGACGCATGCGGACGGGGGCACTGGGGCCTTCGGTGGAGTTCCCTATGGGGCCACGAAGCGCTGTACTGGGTGTGCGGGACGCATGCGGACTGTAGCGCTGGGACCTTCCGTGGGGCTCCCTATGGGGCCACGAAACGCTGTACTGGATGCGCGGGACGCATGCGGACGGTAGCACTGGGACCTTCGGTGGGGCTCCCTATGGGGCCACGAAACGTTGTACTGGGTGGGTGAAACGCAGGGTGGAGGGGGAGGAGGGCCACGAAACGCTGTACTGGGTGTACGGGACGCATGCGAACGGGGGCTCTGGGACTTTCGGTGGAGCTCCCTATGGGGCCACGAAGCGCTGTACTGGGTGTGCGGGACGCGTGCGGACGGTGGCATTGGGACCTTCGGTGGGGCTCCCTATGGGGCCACGAAGCGTTGTACCGGGTGTGCGTGCGGGACGCATGCGGACGGTAGCATTGGGACCTTCGGTGGGGCTCCCTATGGGGCCACGAAGCGTTGTACTGGGTTGGTGAAATGCAGGGAGGAGGGGGAGGAGGGCCACGAAACCTTTGGCTTTCCTGGAGGGCCTCCAGACCTCCTCTTTGGCATCGTTGAAGCTTGAAGCCTGGGTCCCTGTGGCGCCTCCTGGGATGTGTACGGGAATTGTTGGGTTTTGTGATTGTTGAAACAATAGTGAGCCATTAGGACGATGTTCGAGCCTTCCTGGACTGGCTAGAAAACGATGCAGTGCTGTGGAAAGCCCCCGAGAGGCGTCCGGCCGTTTCTGGAGCTACGGGAGGCAGAAGCGGCGTACGCACCTGAGTGTGGTGAAAGGGGAGTGGTTCTAGAAAGTCCCAACATCCCCGCCAGACACCACCTGGCATTATTCCACGCTACATCGTGCAAGGGGGCACAGCAGCGGACTGATTGCATGCGCCATGGATGCTGGGTTCACGGCGGCGAATGAGTTTAGATCTGACTGGGGCTGCTTCTTGATAGCGTCATCCTTTATCTAAGGTGAGCATGCTAAATCAAGTGCGTTCCGTTGGTCTCTCGCACGCTCGTTCTTTTCAATATCCGATTGTTCGGCCATCTGTCCGGAGTTGAATACAGCGCTCATGTCCGTCAAAGTGTTTTCGTCCTCATGTTTGCCTCCAGGACGAAACCACGACGTCATAGTCCGAAGTTCTGTGGGCGTACACCTTTGCCCACGCCTTTTGTTGAACTGCTTAGTCCAAAAGACATCCAAGAACGTTGCCTTGTCTGAGTCCTGCAGGGAATGCTGTTCACAGGCGTCCTCGCCGGTTCGTGCGAATTTCGCCCTGAAGGTCACATGGTTGCAATTCCGATCCGTCGCACGTCATCGACTGCGTTGTGCCGTGTGTCATAGTGCCATCTGCCATCAACCTTTGCCATGGTGCAATCCGCCTTGTGGCATAGGGCCATAGTGCCATCCGCCCTGGGGCATAGTGCCATTGTGCCATAGTGCAATCCGCCTTGAGCCATAGTGCCACGTCATTCACTGCACGTGTCCTATTATCCGCCTTGTGCCATAATGCCATATGCCATCCGGCCACATCGCGTCCGCTATTATTTTACACTTGCCATACGTCATCCAGCCATGTCTCGTTCAATACCTGCTGCACCCAGTGCTGGCGTCGTAGTCGTAGCCGGCCGTACTGGCCGCCGTGCCTCTTGCGCTCACGGGCGAGATCGCGCTCCTGGTGCTTCTCAAGAGGTGAACGGTACCCAGGGATGGCTGCAGCACAGACCCCCCGCCTGGTGGACAGGCGAGCAGGACCCGCCCGCGGTGACTGAAGTACATCCACAGGGTGCGGTGGCGGGATCAAACAGACGAGGCCCAGGCCGGTCAGCATCGTCACTGTGGGCCGCCTCATCCTCGTCCTCCTCCAATTCACCAGTTTGTGCGGCTATCGGCTGCGCCTCCCTTCCTCCCCCCTCCCCCCTGGGTCAGCACTGCGTAGATTGCCTATCCGCGGCGACACGCCGACGACGGTGCCGACGGCGACGCCTTTCTCCCCCCTCCTGCGACGCCAACGTCGACGACGGAGCCGACTGCGACGCCCGACCCGGCCTCGACTGCGACGCTTGCGCCGACGACGGCGCCGGCAGCGACGCCCTGTCCGTCGCCGACATGCTCAGTCTGCGTGTCGCAGGGGCTCGCCTCGGAGTCGTCGGCCGCGGTGACTCGTGCGGCCAGCGCACGTCGCCAGGATACGGCACGGGCAGCTCGGCAGGTGTGGTTCGGCGACTGAGCGACGCCTAATCCGGCTCCCATTGCAACGCCAGAGCCGACGTCGGAACCGACTGCGACGCCTGACCCGGCTTTGACTGCGACGCTGCGCCGACGACGGAGCCGACGGCGACGCCCTACCCGACCCCGACATGCACCCCAGGCTGCGTGTCGTTGGGGCTCCTGTGAAGTGCCGACGGCTGCGGTGGCTCGTGCGGCCAGTGTTCTGTGCCCGATCCCTGGACGCCTGCGTCCCGAGCTTCTCCTGGCCTCCCGCCCCCCGGAGCTGGGCGACACGCTGCCCGTTTGCCCCCTTTGCGTGTCGCCGAGGCCGCCGCTTCGGTTCGCTGGCTGCCTTCTTTGTGCGTGGTTTCTCTGATTGTCCGGGGCGTACGAGCAACAACCAGGAAGGCCGAGGCCTGTGGAGTGGAGATCCAGGGCACCAACGAAGTGACAGCACTGTCCTCCGCCAGTGGACTGGCGTGTTGTTCCCCCCCTGCGGTCGCTGAAGACCCTCCACAGGGAGCGGTGGAGGGATCACAGAGGTGACTCCGACATTGGCCTGACGTTCCCCCCCTGCGGTCACTGACGACCCTCCACAGGGAGCGGTGGAGGGATCACAAAGGTGAGTCCGACGGGTGTTGTCCCCCCCGCGGTCACTGAAGACCCTCCACAGGGAGCGGTGGAGGGATCACAGAGGTGACTCCGACCACACAGCATCGACATACGTGCCGCCTCTTCATCCCCCAGGCTGTGCTGCTCTGGGCAGTTGACAGCGCAGTCCCCCACCGAGGTCTCGCCTATTGTCCCCCCCGCGGTCGCGGAGGACCCTCCGCAAGGAACGGTGGAGGAATCACAGTGGCCGCTGTACTCACTGCGTCTACATGAGCGTCGCCCCTCCCTCCTCCTCCGTCTATTCACTGGATTGTGCGGCTATCGGCTGCGTCTCCCCTCCTCCTCCTCCTCCTCCTCCTCCTCCTCCTCCTCCTCCTCCTCCTCCTCCTCCTCCTCCTCCTCCTCTCGTACTGATACGGCGCACAGTGCCACACGAATTCCCCCTACCGAGGCTCCACTGGAGCACTCGGGCATCCATGGCACTTGGAGGCTCATTGGCAGGGCTCCGAGGTGCGGTCGGGCCGCGCGGCTGCCATGTGTTGTTTTGGACAACCCGAGTCTGCGGCAGTCCGCCCCCGCCGGTTCGACTCCCCCAGACCCTGGAGCGGGGGCGGTTCGCCCGCGTGGTCTGGGAGCGGTTCGCGGCGCTTCAGGTGCTGGGCTACGGCATGGTGCAGCCCGGCGCGCCACCCCGCCCTGGCACCACCTGGGACCGGACCTGAAGAGAGCGCTGTCCTGACAAGTGGTTCATCCTTTGGCAGGTCGCCGTTGTTCCCCCATCAGGTCCGCCCTTGCTACCCCGGTTGACGCTCGCATCTTTGTGCCCCCGTCCTTCGTGATGGATAGTTGCCCGCGTTTTACGCCGACGACTTGGTTGTCTCGCTTGTCATGGCGGGCGCCGCCTTCGAGCTCTTGCTACTGCACAAGTGGCATATCCTTTGGCAGTGCTTCTCGGCCCTCCCACAGGCTGGTCCGTGGTGCTCGACCAATGCTTGCAGCTGTATCCCCCCGGCTTTCAGAGTCAGGCAGTTGCAGGTTGTGGAGTCGGAGACAGGGACGACGTTCCCTTGCATAGGTCGTTCGCTCACGCCCGACTACTCCCAGGAGTCCATGTGAGTGAGGCGTTCCTCGGTTCCCCCCCTCTTCTGTCCGCGCGTGCCCTCGCGCCCGCCGCCTTTCCTCGCCCCTTCGCCTCCTAGTCGTGATGGACGGTGCGGCCTCACTGGCCCTCCGTGCTGCCACAGCGCGGCGTGGCCCGCGCCCTTACGCGCTGGTCGGTACGGACTGAGCTGGCGCCACTTTGCGACTTCTCCTCCGTCTGTTTCCTTATGATGCCTGCGTCCCCGCTTCCGGGTCGCCCGCATCTTAATGGGGGGCATTTTGTCCCTGGCGCGTGCGCTTGCTGCGTCGGCCTATGCGCCGTCGCCGCCAATTATCTCGCCCTGTGCCCCAGCCGAGACCGTCCCGCTTCCTGGATCTGTCCTTGTGAGCCGCCAATAAAAATATTTCCACCAGCGGCATGCTGAAGAGCAAGTTCCCCCTAGAGGCCCCCATGAGGGTCTTAGAGGAGCTAGTCAAACCAGCCGTGGTCAAGTCCCTGGGCAAGGATAAGTGCTCCATCTGCACTCCCCACAATGAGCTCCGCGGTTCCGAGGAAGGGCTCGGGTGCCCAGACTCAGTGGCAGACCTGGAATACATCGGTGGAGGGATTGCCATGACCAACAGGCGGCTCGACGAAGACTCCCCCGCGCCCCCGGCCCCCGGAACAATACTTATCCCACCAAGGGTGTGCGACGACAGGTTCCGCGTCGAGCAGGGGGGCGGCAGCTTCGACTGCGACGGAGACGACTGTCCAAACACAGGGATCAGGGGCACAGCCAGTACCTGGGAGGACGACGACACAAGGGAACTCCTCGCGCAAAACCGCTCCCAGGCGCACTTGCAAGGCAAGAGCTGCAAGTGGCTCTGCGAACAGTGCTGGGTCAAGTCCTTGGAAAGGAGAGGCATCGAGGTCCCCCTCGCCGTGCGCGATTGCGGCAACAAGAAGTCACTTCTGCAGCGTCTACAGGCGTACAAACGCACATTGGACGAGGCGCGCTACAAGAAGAGGTCTCGCACTCTCCCGTCCCTGGATTTACTCCCAATCGGACACGGCCGGTCCGACACGGCGCAGACCCCCACCAGCCTGCGGGACCTAGTCATGAGAACCCCCGTTGTCCACAGGCCCCAGACTATCGGCACCACCCTACCAGCTCACAAGCTGTCCGACGGAAGGTTCGGGCCCGACTCGCACCGCACGAACATTTACTCCGCCAAATGCGACACCTGCCCAGCAGGATCGCCCCTGCTTGAGTGGTCGGTAACCAGCCCAGCACTTGGCTGCTTTATGTGGAGCCCAGAACCCGAAGCGCTTAGTAACGCCGAGACAGGGCTACCGCCTTGGGACCTCATGCCCACACTCTGGACCCAACAGCAGTGGAACGCAGGGTGGGCCTGCAGACGGTGCCTCATCCACACTTGGAACGTGGCACCCGGCACGCTCGACCGCATACTGGACCAGCACTCCTCCAGCGCATGCCCCGCGGCGCCAGCCAAGCGGGCAGCGGCAACAGAAGTGCAGGCGGAAAGCCACGACATCAGCGTCTACCTCACCTCGGCTAGTGTCAATGCAGCTGCCAAGGACACGCACACAAGGCAACCAGCCACAAGCGGGGAGCCAACCCCCATCAGCGCGGACCTCGACAGCACAGCAGGGGAGAGCAACGGTTCCCCGACATCTCCCCGCCAGAGGGGCCCGCCCTGCCAGCCCGCTCCACCTCCAGGCTCGCCGGGGTGGAATCCGTCGGAGCCATGCGCTCCTTGGTCAAGTACCTGCTAGAGTGGAATCCCTCCATTTACAAGCGATGGACGGAGTACGTGGTGCAACACGGTGAGGGGATAACAGGTGATAAGACCGATGAAAGGTCGTGGCCCCCAGGGCGTCTTCGCCAGTTCCTGGTCAAGATCTACGGAGAGACGATCCCCAGCAACTGCCGCCCCCCCAACATCCCATGGGGCGGCCAACATGCCGCGGCGGCACGAGTGGTTTACCACCTGACAAAGTCCAATGGGATGTACGAGGCCATGTGGTGCAGCTACGCTGCCAACCTAGCTGAACAGCGAGGCCAGTGTCCCCTCCGCCAGCGGCTCAGCACTCTGTTGACGTACCTCATAGGGATCGACCCCGCTGCCCTTGCCGACGGAACCATCGGCGCGCTGGCCAACCGAGACCCGCGCGAGACGGGCACGGACTCCGCAGCGGCAGCGGAATCCCCAGCTGCAACCTGGCTGAACAGAACAGGCGAAGCCGCAGACACCCCCCCAGCAGTCAGCCACGGACCTGAGCGGGATGCTACTCCTGACTGCGCCTCCAGAGCAAACCCCCATCCAACCGGACAGGCAGAACCGAGGGCGAACCGGAAGGGGTCGAATGGGACGAGGACAAGAAAAGCGACACGAGCCCGGCGGTTAGCCCGACATCAGTGGCGGACGAAGGAGAGGAGGAGGATTCCTCCGACCCCCTCAACGTCTTTAAGAACCCGCCCACTAGGCCCGACGCCTGGACCCCGTCCGAACGGACTGTCGATCGAGCTGCCGCCCGGGAAGTCAGGAGGGCGAGAGACAGCCCAAAGAGAGCAAGCAGCTCCACCTGGGACATCATGGGTGCCAGGGACGACCGCGCCCTCAGCCGCGCGGCTGGGGACAAAGGGCGCCGCCGGCCCGCGTCGGAAGACGCCGAGGGCGGAGAAGGACGCGCCGCCAAATCGCCACGGGGCAACCCCTCGCGAGTGGAGATCCACGAAGCGCCCTGGAGAGACGCAAGGATCGCACAGCCGCCCCGCGAAGACCCAAACGACCCCACGGGAGGCATTCCCATTCCCATGTGCATGTGCACCGTAGCAGCTGCAGACGTGGAAAGGAAGGAACCAGTGCAGGATTGTACTATACGCCTGCAGAAGACGCTGGGAGGAGCGTTCAATGGAGCATGGGCCGCATGGATCAAGAGGGCTGCCCTGAGGCAGGAGCTCAGCGGAAGCCAGGAGAACAACCCCAAATTGGAAACAGTCCAGTCGTGCACTGAATTCCTCGAAGCATGGAGCGACGCAGGGCACGACGCCGACAAAATGGTAAGCTGGGGCTCCGCGTCAACTGGGCAGCTGTCAGGGACAAGCACATGAAAGTCATGCGCCGGGATTCCCGCGCGCGCGCCCAACGCGTCTACGACAGCAGCAGCAGGCCCGCCCCATGGACAGCAGAGGGCAGAGCGGCCACTGCTGCAGCCGCACAGGGCCGCTGGGCCAGTGCCATCGGCACAGCCGCCCCCAGCCAGCGGCAGGACTGGCAGGAGTGGAGATCGTGGGATCGGCACGAAGCCCCATGGACGGACACGGATTGGAAAGGAAAGGGTAAGCGGTACCCCCCCAGTGGGGGCGACCGGTACACGGACAAGCGCGCCCGATGGTGGGCAAGGGATGACTCTTACACCCAGGGCTAACGGTGCCGGGCAGACTCGCCTCAGCACCCCTGGCGCTCCTGGTCAACGAGCAGGTCACAGTTTTGGCAATGTCGATTCTAGCGGCGATCAGCTGCGACCCCCGAGGGCCATCTTTCAAGGGCGCACATATCTGCATATTCACATATGTTGCGATTTGTTGCGGCCCCGAAGGGCCTGCACTCGGACACGCCAACCATCGATGGAAATCATGGCGGCGATCAGCTGCGACCCCCGAGAAGAGTAAAGAGAGATCCTAGCGGCGATCAGCTGCGACCCCCGAGGAGTTTAAAGTGAGATCTAGCGGCGACCAGCTGCGACCCCCAGGATGACCCAAGAGAATGACCATGGCCCTTGGCCCACGGTGTTGGGGCCAGGCCGAGGGGAGAGGCGTTGCGTCCCTTCGCCTCTCCCCCCTCGGGCCAGGTGGGTGTCCACCGCCCTTGGCCCCGGGGCCCGCCAGACGTCCTGTCCGACGTCGGCGTGGGTGCCCCCCCCTCCCGGGGCCAGCCGTGCCCCGCGCTGCTCGTGATCTGGCTCACCACCCTCAGCGACGCTTGCTTCGGCCTTGGAGGACAACGTGGCGTGTGTAAGCTCACGCGTCTGGGGGGAAGTGCCGTGCGGCGGACTGGGTTTGGCTTTGTCCCTGTTCCCCGCGTCTACCGCAGCGCAGCTCCCCCAGGCGCTTCGCCCGGCGACAACGCAGTCGGCGCCACTGCCACGCGCGCAGCCCCCCCCTTACCTCTTCTTCTCCATCGGCGATGCTCACTACGCCAGCGGGCTCCCTCACACCCAGTGGCCGCACCGTGCCGGCGCGCGCCGAATGGCTCACAGCCGCACGGCTCCCCCCCGACACTGTGATGCGGTCCACTGAAACTGGCCTGGGCGCTGAGTGGTTCAGCCTTCGGCGACGCGCACAGCTTCTCGGACCCACCTTAAGCCCCCCTGCGCGCTGCAACACGGCTCTCGACTGCTCAGCCGGCTGGCTTACGCAGGTCGTCCGTTTGAAGTCTGGCGCCACCTCGGCGACTCACTTCTGTGGCCTTCCCATTTTCACCGGTCACTGTGGTAAGGGGTCCTGCGCCTGTCATGCGTTGGCCATTCGAATTCTGGTCATTTTGTCCAGTGCACGTGCCCGCGCTTGCAGTACGTCAGCAAGCTCAGCACCACCCAGCCTGAGGTGGCCGGCCGCGTTTCTGTTTTAGCCAATTAGCCTCGCCCGTGGCCCGGACGTTGCCTTCGCCTCATGACCGTTGTCTTGTGGCCGCGACCAAAAATAAAATTTTCACCAGTTTAGGCAGCTTAGGTTCGGCCGTCGGCCCCCGTGCGCTAGGCAGTTAGGTTTGCGCGTAGCCCGCCCGACTTCTGACGCTGCTGGCGCGCTCACCTGCGGCCGCGACGAAAAAGTATCTCCACCAGCCCATTCCAAAATAGCCACACTTGCGAAGTGCACTGGTTATCGTGAGCTGTTGCTTGTCTTCTCTGCTTGAGCACGGGGGGACGAAGGTAGCGGCGACTACGAAGATTAATGCGACGACTCAACGACGACGACATGAGTCAATGTCAAGTCCTTTGCGATCGTTCGCTGTGGAGCCGTCTTGTGAGAATCTTGGGGCCTTCGCTTCTCCGAGGGATGTTCAATGTCGCGGAGTCGGTGCGGAGGATTGCCGACGGGGCCTCGGCGGAACGGAAAGTAGCACCGAGGGGTATTGACAAGACGTGCTTCCCCCTTTCTCCGGCCAGCGGAAGGGTAGGTAAATGTCACGGAGGCGGTGCGTAGGATTCGTGGTCATCGGCCACGCGGCCGGGACGGGGATTAACAAAATTGGGTTCCCCCTTGGGACGGAAAGCGGGGGAGTTTATTTGACCAGCGTTTCGCCAGAATGGCAAATGGCACCAATGGTATTACCGAATCGTGCCCCCCTCTCCGGCCAGCAGGGGGGGAAGCTAAATGCCACGAAGTCGGCGCAGAGGATTCGAGGTTATCGGCCACGCGGCCAAGGCAGGGATTAACAAAATGGGCCCCCCCTGGGAGGGGAAGCGGGGGAGGTTACTTGATCAGAGTCTCGGCGGAATCGCAAATGGCACCGGGGGGCGTTCGCAAATCGCGCCATCCCCTCTCGAGCTGGTCGAGGGTGAAGTTGAATATCACGGAGTCGGCGTGGAGGATTGCCGACGGAGTCTCGGTGGAATGGAAAATAACACCGGGGGGTGTTAACAAATCGTGCCCCAACCCTCTCCGGCGTGGGGGGGAGGCTAAATGTCACGGAGGCGGTGCGTAGCATTAGTGGTCATCGGCCACTGGGACAAGGATAAACAAAATTGGGTACTACTTGGGAGGGAAAGCGGGGGTGTTTACTTGACCAGCGTGTCGGCGGAATTGAAAATAGCAGGGGGTGTTAACAAATCACGCCTCCCGTTTCCAGTGAGCTGGGGGGGAAGCTCAATGCCACGGAGTCGGCGCGGAGGATTCGTGGTTATCGGCCACGCGGCCAAGACAGGGATTAACAAAATGGGGTCCCCCCTGGGAGGGGAATCGGGGGAGTTTACTACTTGATCAGAGTCTCGGCGGATGGCAAATGGCACCAGGAGGTTTCAACAAATCGTGCCCCCCCCCTCTCTGGCCAGCCGGGGGGGATGTTCAATGCTTCGGAGTCGGCGCGGAGGACTGCCGACGGAGTCTTGGTGGAATGAAGACAGCACCGGGGTGTGTGAACAAATCGTGTCCCTCCCCCTCTCCGGCGTGCGGGGGAGGGAGGGAACTCATGCGCAGGATTCGTGGTGATCGGCCACGCGGCCGGGACAGGGATTAACAAAATGTACGCCACTCCTGGGAGGAGAAGCGGGGGAGTTTATTTGATCAGAGTGTCGGCGGAATGGAAAATTGCACCGGGGGGTGTTAACGATTTGTGCCTCCCCTCTCTGGCCAACCGTGGGAAGTTTAATGTCACAGAGTCGGTGCGGAGGATTGCCGACGAAGTGTCGGTGGAATGGGAAATAGCGCGGGGGGTGTTGACAAATCGTGCCCCCACCCTCTCCGGCTGGCGGGGGAGGAGCTGATGCCACGGAGTCGGCGTGGAGGATTGCCGACGGAGTTTTGGTGGAAGCACGGTTGTTGCGGGAAGGGTCCCGGTGGAAGTTGGCCGGGTTTTTGCCCCGCACGCAATGGGATTAGCATCGGGGGTGAACAGAACCCCCAACAGTGATAGTGAATTGTCCGTTTTCGGTTCTCGAGATGGCGCCGTTGCCGTTATTTCCCAGGCTTGCGCCCGCCAGGTTTGGGCTTCAGGTCGTTTTCACTAAACCACGTTTTACTAAAGGGGGTTCTGTCCATCCCCGGTTAGCAGTGGACACCATAGCCATATTCTGGGCGAGGGGCGGCGGAGTGCCACCAGCGTCCGCCGCGCAGGAAACCGTCTGCCTGCGCGCGCCCCAAACAGGAAGTGCAGGCATTGATTGGCGAGCATCTCATACAGAAACAGCCAGACGATGATTATGATGATAATGACGATGATGATGATGACGATGACGACAACGAAGACGATGATGATGAAGTGATGATGATGGTGGTGGTGATGATGATGATGATGATGATGATGAGGATGAGTTCTGGGTCCGAGCCCTAGGCTCTGTCCCACCTCCCGGACACCCGGTCATGCCCGTAATATTCCCAGGGTGGATTTCTTGGATGGCTTTATATGACTCCGCGCAAACCTCGGGTCTCGCCAACGCGAACCCTGAGGCTTCGAGACGGCCTTGCAAACCCCAAAGCGGCCTAAAGTAGCCTCAAGACCTCAAGACGGCCCAAGAGATCCTCAAGAGGACCACCAAGAGGGCCCCCCAGATGCATCAAACAAAAGTACACCATTGATTGTTGACAAATGTTGTCGCTGTCGGATTCTCCGTATCAGGGAGGGATGCTGAGGACGAGGAAGGAAGGGGAGCGAAGGATGAGGAGAGCTAGAGGTGAGGAAGGAGGATATGGAGGTGGAGGAAGAGAAGGAGGGGGAGATTGAAGGGAGAAGGAGGATGATGATGTGGAGGAGGAGGAGCAAGGATCTTCTTCGAGGAAGCGGCGTCGAGGAGGAGGAGGAGAGGAGACTGGGAAGAGATAGAAGGGGGAAGATGAGGAGGATGAGGAGGAGGACGGCGACGACGAGAAGGGGGCCTGAGCAGACGGATGTTGATGTTGATGATAATGGTGATGAGGATGATGACGACGAGGAAGAAACATCGACGATTACGACGACGGCTACGATGGCGATGATAATGTGTATGATGATGATCGTGATAGTGACGACGAAGATGTGAATGATTATGATGATAACGGTGACGATGATGATGGTGATGACAAAGATCACGATACGGATGATAACGATGATGATGATGATGACGACGATGCTGATGACGATGTTGATGTTGAGGATGAGTATGCTGCTGATGATGCTCATGCTGATGACGACGGCGTAGACGACGTCGAGGATGATGACCATAACAATGTGCCAAGCTAGAACCTAAGCGCGCGCGAAGCGCTCGCGTGATTCTAGTATGTATGTATGTATGTATGAATGAATGAATGAATGAATGTATGTATGTATATATGTATGCATGCATGTATGTATGTAGTGCGCCTGCATGTCGAGCCGCTGATCGAGGCCGGAGTCTCCCTGGAGCAGCGCGGCTTCCTGCGCGGACGCTCCATGCTGGCCAACGTCATCGACATCGAGGAGGAGATGATAGCCGACGCGTGCCTTGAGGACTTCCCCCTGGCGGTCTTCCTGGACTTCGAGGCGGCCTTCCCGAGCCTCGACCAGACCTTCCTTCAGCGTGTCCTGGCGGAGCGAGGCTGGCCCCCTTGGTTCCGGCGCTTCGTGGCCATCCTCTATACCAACAACTTTTGCCACCTTTCACTCTGCGGGTCTATAGGCGCCGGGTTTAGCATCACCGCGGGGGTTCGACAGGGCTGCCCTCTATCCCCCCTGCTGTTCGCCATCATATCCGACGTGGTCTTGCGGCGGATTCGCCGCCTCTGCCCAGATGTGGTCCTTCGTGCTTACGCGGATGACATCGCCCTCGTCCTCCGCAGGGGCCCCGCAGACTGTGGCCACTTGGAGCCGATCTTCTACGAGTACGGCCTCGTCTCTGGCCTTCGCCTACATAGCGGCAAATCGATCATCGTGCCCCTTTCCCTGCACGCGCATGAACAAGTCCGTGCGGCGGTCGCCGCAGCCGCGGCCCGGTGGGGTGCCTTCACCATCGCAGGCCACGCGAAGTACCTCGGTTTTTGGCTGGGCCCTACCCGGGGGGGCGCCTCTGGGATGAGGTGTTCCAGAAGATGCAGGACCGCGCGTGGACGTGGCACAAGATCGGTGGGGGCCTGTTCGTAACGCTGGCAGCGTACCGCATGTACATTCTGCCGCTCGCAGGTTTTGCGGTGCAGCTGGACCGCTTGCCACCGCACTGGCCGCAGATGGAACAGCGGCTCCTCACGGCTCTCTTCCCCGGAGCCCGGGGATGGGCCACCCCAGACCTCCTGCAGCACCTCCGGAGCTTGGGATTCGCATATGAGCTCCCCAATGCGCAGGCCATGGCACAGGGGGCCAAATGTCGTGTTTATCATTGGGAAAACATTCAACATGGCGGCCTGCAACTTGCCCGTCGTGAACGGCGACTTCAACGCGCCCGCTCCTCCTCGGACCACTCGCAGCGCCTCGCCACCTGGGCCCCATGGTTCGACGGCAACTTCATCAGCACGATCCTCGAGACGCAGAGCCGGCTCGAAACGGTGGCGACGACCCAGGGGCTCTCCGTAGATTTGCTCTTGCAAGGTTCTGCCACCTCCCCCACTCCGCAGCAGCGCTGGCAGCGCCGATGCGGAGAGGTACTGTGCACTCGGGACACGCAGGGCCTCTCCCGGCACCTGCGCCGCAGACTCGACCGCTTGCCCTTTCTCATTTTGCCGGGACACCGGGTACAGCGCCGCGAAGGTACCCTCCGCCGCCTTGGGCCAATGGTGCCGCCCTGCGTTTGGGCCGCTGTACTCAAGGCGCTCCTGGATGGCTGGACTACCAAGCCGGCGACGCCGTGTCTTTTTGGTTGTGCGCATGGACATGATGACATGCGCCATTACGCCTACTGCCCCGTCGTGACGCGGCTCTACCGCACACAGCTGTGCCTGCAGCAGGGCCCCCCGGCATCACGGCTGGATGAATTTGTATTGCTGGACAGGGCGCCGCCGCGCACGTTTGCCCTCCGCGCTCTCGGGCTGTACGCGACCTTCAGGGCCACCAACGCAGCGCGGATTGGGAAACCTCCGCCACGGGCGATTGGCCGCAGGCGCTGGCAGACGGCGTGGCTCTCCGCGCACCCCTGACCGAGCACTACGCCAACAGGGCCCGTTAGGGCAACAGCAACACCTACAGCATCCCCTACTTCATCGTCTGAATGCGGTCGTGACGTGGCATCTCTCCTCCCGCCTCCCGCTATTCTCTAGTGCCGTTGGCTTAGCGCGTGCGGTCTCTCCGACAACTCCCGGCACCCGCCGGACAACCAGAAGGGTTGCGTTCCTCTCTCTTTCCCCTCTCCCTTCCTCCCCTCTCTTCCCTTCCGCCTTCTTCTGTCCCCCTCATTCTTTTTCGCACCATTCTCTTGATTATGTCGCCAAGTTGCGCGGCACCCCTGGGAGCATGCCGATGGTCAGTGGGGCGCCCGGACTCTCTAGAGTCGGCTGGCGCTGGCCCGGGATTTGCTCAGTTCTGTGCGTAGTTATTTCCCCTTCGATTATCACCGCTGGGTGCGACTTAGTTCTCCGCCATGCAACGCACGGTACTTGACGATACGAATTGGGGCATTTTCGTATCAGCCTTCCCTTCTCCTCTCCTCCTCCCTCCTCTCTCTCCTGCCCGTTCGCCCTCCGCTTCCTCCTGCCATTCGTAGTTAAGTGGCTTTTAAGTTTACGTGGTCGTTCATGTAGCTTGAACCGGTGTGGCCGACCAAATCGTATGTATGTGCCCGGGACGCCAGAAATTCGCCTTGTGCTTTTGTGCGCCGGAGTCGAAACTGTGTACAGTATTCGCTGCGTTGAAACAAATATGTATGTATGTATGTATGTATGTATGTATGTATGTATGTATGTATGTATGTATGTCTTTATGTCTCTCTCTCTCTCTCTCCCCCCTTTTTATATTTCTATAAACTAAGACCCGGCGGGACCCCCCTAAAGTGGACCCCCAGGATCCCAGGCCCTGGGGGCACCCTGCACGCCCTTGCAGGCGGTCCCCTGTGCTTTCCGACGCTCCTCCTGCTGGGCCAAGGCATTGGGCCCCAAATCGGTCAGGAGGGCGGCCGAACGGCCCCGCGAAAACCCACAGGCCCTAGACATCCACCAGACGCCCGAAGACGACCCAAAGAAGACCCGCCAGAAGCATTCGAAATACAACGAACATTGATATCCGATGGCTTTCGCATGGTTTTGGGAATGCTCAGTTCTTCCGTCTTCCAGGCGTTCGAGACCGCCCAGGAGGCCAGATAATCGCCCCAAAACTAACCAAGAGGGCTTCCAGGCAGTCTATCGGAACCCGAAGATGGCCCGAAGAGAGCCCCATGGTGGCCCAGGATGGCCCCAGGACGCAACCCGAATCACTCCACATCGTGACCCGGTCGTTCAGGAAGACCGCGATTGGACGCAGGGTGGCCCTGGGAAGCTCCCCGAGGCCCTCATAAGGAAATGATCAGGCCTCCAGAAGGCCCCAACAAGCCCTTGGCTCAAGCAACTTGGGATCAAGCGATCTTTGGCGGTGCGCGTACTTGCCCGAGGGGGAGGGAGGCACACCTCTACCGTCAGCGCGGGATGTGGCAGCCATGGCAGGGCAGTGCGGTGGGGCTGGCCGCTGCCAGCCTCGCATGCAGTCTGTGGCTTGGGCAGGCCGCAGGTGGTGGCGGTGACCCTATCTTCCAGTTGAAGAGCAAGAAGCTTGACAACGCCCAGTTCTGGATCATCTTTGCGGGAATGGTCTTCTATGGGCTCCTCATCGACCGCGTCCAGTATTTTACACAGCGAGCCGTCGAGAACAACCGCTGCAGCAAGATGATATTCGACAGGGTTGTCACGGAGTTCATGGTGTTCGGCATCGTTGCCATTACGATTTTCATAGGAACCAACTTGGATCCAGACCTCGATGATAAGTTTCCGTATTGTGTCACGCACCTCACTTACGCTGACGTGTTGGTGTCGTTCGCTGCGTGTTCCCTGATCGGGCTGGGCGCAATATATGCGTGGATGCGGCACCGCACATCGGAGCATTTGCAGGGGTTTGAAGGGGATGCGCACACCGACACTGTAATCCCGAAGATGGGAACTTGGACGCCCATGAACGTCAATTCAGCAGAGTGTCTTCCTGGAGCGGCATAAGTTGACGACCGATTCGTTTAACTGGAATATGTACTTTCAGGAGTCGCTTGCTCACCAGATCTGCGATCTGATCAACATTACGTGGGTGACCTGGCTTGTCTCGTTCTTGCTCTTGCTCCCCATGGTGTTCTACAAGATCTTCATCGCTACAGACGCAGCCAAGACTCCAGCATACATCAACGGCTTCCTCTTTACGACGTTCTTTTTTTGTCTACTCACTTTGGCCACTGTAGTTAAGATCAGGCTTCTCCGTGGAAAACTGTACGTAGCCGTGAACCGGTACCTAAAAACGCATCGCCCAGATGAAATGGACGAGGACAGCGAAGACGAGGACAGCGATGTTGATGATTTGGATGACGTTGAGGAGCCCTTGCAATGGTGGAGCGACTTCATGGCGTGGCTCATGCAATTTGAGTCTCTGAGCGTGTGCTTCCTCCTGGGCATGTACGTCATGCACCTCACGTATAACCTGAAAATTTATAAAGACGAACTGAGCTATGGTGTGTGGTGGTACCATCTTGGCTTCCTGGTCCCGCTCCTATTCTCGTTGTTTGTCTTGTTCCCCTTGGGCTTGGTGGAGCTAACGACTGTCCAGGCTTTCTCCGCGCCCGACCAGGAGGTGCTCCACACAATCGTCTCCGAGGTCCGCCAGGCTCACACAGACCTCGTCTTCATCCAGAACAAGATCACGGGCTTGACGCAGGGCAAGGCGAAGACACTGCTTCTCAATGCGAACGGTGGTGACGATACTGTGAAGAGGATGGACTTAATGAGCCTCTTGGTCTCGATCGACGTACACCTCACGAAGGAGCGCGCCCTGGGCGTCTTCGACCTCGTGGACCAGGAGCACGAGGCCACCAACGTCACTCGTGGAAAGACCATGCAGCTGAAGGTGAAGAACTGCCTCGAAGACGCCATAGACACTCAGGTCCCCATCGACGATCTGCTGGACAGCGCCCGCAAGGCTAAGATGGACGGCAATCAGGGCAAAGAGGCGTGACCAGTACGTCCCCGCCAGGCGGTAGAGTTGTCAGAGCGAGGTGCTTCCCTGGCGCTCGGGCGCAATAAACAGCTTGGGTGCGAAAGACGCGACGCTTGTATAGAATTCCCTCACGGCAACCACTGTCGAATCGACGACGAATCCTTAATGATTCACTTCTAACTATTGGAATTGAATATTGCTTCATTTGGCCTTCGGCTCAAACCGCCACCGAGCCCAGTCCTCCTCTCACCCGTCCTTCCTCCTTTCCCCCTTCTAACCTTCGGTGCCGCCATGGATCCAGGCTGGCTTGCGGGATGGCGTCTGCAGCGTGAGTGTGCTTTACTACGCTGGTGCGTCCATAGTGGCGCGTTGTCTTTTTTTGTTTTGTGGTCGACCTCAGCCACCACTACTCGATTCATGTTACGGGCCAAGTGGAACATGTCCACCGAATCGACACCGTATGTATATTTTTTTCGCGCTGGAAGCCGGCAAGCCGAGTGGCGACATGTCCACCGCGCCCGCTGCAGCTCTTGTGCTCCGCGCAGCGTTCTTCACTTCGGCCATCAACAAAAAAAAAGAAGGCCCCAACAAGCCCTTGAAAACATTCGTGAGGCCCCCAAGAGGCCCTCCTAGGATGAGCCTCCGCAAAAAGTGCTGAGGATGAGGATGAACTCGTAGGGTAGGGCGAGAATACGGAAGATGAAGAGCAAGCATAAGGGAATGATCACGAATAACATTATTTCAACGACGATACCAGGTCCCCGGAGGGGTGCCTCGGTGTCTGGCGGTGCACAGGGGCCCTGGGGGAACTGCATTCCGCCCCTTCCCCTGGATGAACACGTCTCCTGACGAGCAACCCAGCCTTCCCGGCCGGGGGTCCCTCGCCTGGGAGTCTTGTCCGGGGGACTGGCTCTGCCGTGCCTCTCTTCTTGCCCTCCCTGGTTGCGCAGGTCTCCTGTGGGCCCCCCCCAGCCTCCCCGGGTGGGGCCTCCCCCTCTGGGAGTCGTGACCGGGGAGGGTTCTCCACCCACCTCCAAGGTGTGAGCGGGCCCGCGCGGTGGCGGCCCGCGGTGTTGTTTGAGGCGCTTCAGGCACTGACTGGCGCACCCACAGAGCGGAGCGAAGCGAATCAACGACGATACCAAGAACAAGCAAGAACGAGTTATCGCTGAATGCTAGGTTCTACATTCTTGCTCTCCTGCCGGCATGCCCAAGATCAAGGGCCAAAGTGCATGGCGCGAAGCGCCAATGTAGTCTTGCGAATGTGTGTAGCTATACACATACACGTATGCATGTGTATGTGTATGTGTATATGTATGTGTATATGTATTTGTATTTGTATTTGTATATGTATATGTATGTGTATGTGTATATGTATATGTATATGTAAATGTATATGTAAATGTATATGTATATATGTAGATGTAGATGTAGATGTAAAGGTAGATGTATATGTATATGTGTATGTATGTGTATACGTATATGCATGTGTAAATGTGTTGGTACATGTATATGTACCTGTATCCGTATCTGTACACTCACTTTTTAAAATGTGATTTTTCAATGTGGGACCCTGCGGACTCTCCCCCTAGCCATATCCCCGGCGTGCACGGCTCCTGGGCGCCCCTCCAGAGGGTCCCAAGTTTTTTCCGGGCTTCTGGAAGTCCTTGTCGAACCGTGCAAACGAGTTGGCGGCGGTCCCGAGAGATCTCCAATACGATCCAAGATGGCCTTCAGAGGCCCCAGACCCCCGTCTCAAATATCCCCCAACAGGCTTTCGAAACGCAGAACATGTCCGTTGTTTTTTGTATGATTTTGGGCTACTCGGTTCTTCGGTCTTCGTCCGGGCGTCCGAGAACGCGCGAGAGGCACCGAAAACCGCTCCATGATGACCAAAAAGGCTTCTTGACAGTCCAAGAGAGCCGTAAGCCGGCTCAAGAGTGTTCAGAAACTGCCCACAGAGGGCCCCATGACGGGCCAAAGTTGCTCCCCAGACGCCCTCCGGAAGCATTCACACCGTGACCCGAGACCACGGTGTTCAGCATGGTGGCCCGAGGAACCCCCCAGAGGCCGCCAAAAGGCGCCAGGGACACCTCCAGAGGCGACCAAAGAGCACCGACAAAACTTTCGCGAGGTCCTCCAGGAAGCTCGCTTCGGAGGAGCACACATCTGATGAGGACGGCGAAGTGTTTGCGGGGCAATCAAGGCGAGAACGAGGAAAAGGAAGAGGAAGAGGAAGAGGAAGAGGACATATGATGGAAGGAGAAGGAACAACAATATGGTAACGGTGATGGCCGAAATTGCAACCCAAAACGATCGTTGTTTTGGTTGACTTATCTCTATATCTCATGTTGTGTGCATGCTCGACGTGAAGGACCCAGGTGCATGGCGCGAAGCAGCACTGTAGTCTTATATGAACATTTCATACATGTATGTATGTATGCATGTATGTATACATGCATGTGCATGCATACATTCATGTTTGTATGTATGTGTGTATGTATGCAGGTATGTATGTTTGTATGCATGTATGTATGTATTCATGTACGTCTATACCTGCAAACATAGGTATACACACTTATGTGCATGTACACCTGTGTACATATATGTATGACGAAATGTGTGTAAGTATACATGTTACCGTTTATATATTGTAGTGGCGTCTGGCTAGTGCCGCCGATCCGGGCCGCTCCCGATGGTGCTCGGACTCGCTTGGAGGCCTACGGGGCCGTCTTTGGGCCCTCTTGGGGCCGTCGTATACGAGGAGGCCTCTTGAGGTGGTCTTTGCGCTTGTTGGGGGCTTCTCGGAAGCCTTTTTGGCTGTCTTAGGGCGTTCCTGGCCCGTCGGACGCCGTTGGAAGCCGTCTTGAGCGCCTCGCTGTGGGCGCTTCGGGGCCGTCCTGGAGGCGTCTTCGGGGGCGTGGCGTGGCAAGGGCCGCCCGGGCTGCCGACGCGGCTCCGCGGCTGGCGCCGCGTCCGAGTGCGCGACTCTCGCCATCGCTCGGACCTCCGTTCCCCGTGCATGTCTCCATGTCTGGCGGCCTCCTCTAGATGGGGTCGGAGGAGATGGGGTCAGAGGAGTCGGAGGGCACCAACTATACACCAACACCGATCCTGGCCCAGGATCACCCTGGGCCCATGATCGGTGTATATGTCTTCTTGCCCAAGGCAGAAGGGCGTATACACCGATCCTGGGCCCAGGGTGATCCTGGCCAGGATCGGTGTTGGTGTATAGTTGGTGCCTTCCTAAGGAGCGCGCTTCAGAGGCTAGATTGGGCGTCTTCGGGGGGTCCCTCGTCCGCAGTGCCCCTCTGCGTGTCTCCATGGGATTCAGGGCGCGCCGCTGCACCACGGCCGACACGGACACCAGTCCTCCCTCCTCTCTCCGGCGCGGCGCCCCTCCCTGAACTCCTCGCGAGCGTCCGCTGCCAGATACTTGTTCTGGCCCCGCAGGAGCACTCGTCGGACGACTCGGACGACTCGGACGAAATCGAGGCGAGCGCAGCGTCGCCCGTTTTTCACGCCTGGGGGTGGAAAGCTGGGGAGGAGAATTGAGGGGGAGCGGGACGACGACGACGACGACGACGACGACGACGATGACGACGACGACGACGACGACGACGGCGGACGACCTCGACGACGACGACGACGGCGGACGACGGCGGCGGACGACGGCGGCGGCGGCGACGACGTCGACGACGACCGTTTCTCTCGTCCCTCTCCCTCAGACTCTTCCTTTTCCTGCTTGTGTATTTCCCTTCCTCTCTCCGTATCTCCTCCCTCCCTCTGTTCTCTCTCCGTCTCTCGCTCCCGTTTCCTCCCTCTGTTCCCTCTTCTTTCTTTAGTTGTTGCTGTTTTGTTTCCTTTATCTATCTTTATATTTCTCTTTCTCTGTCTTTTTCTCTTTCTCTTTCTCTCTCTCTCTCTCTCTCTATATATATAGATAAAGATCTATATATATATATATATATATATATATATGTATATATATATATATATATGTATCATCTCCATTCGCGACCCCCTGCCCTCTATGCAGCCCTCCCCATCTCCAGAGCTCTCCGCCGCCTTCTCCTATTCCTTCTCGTCCTCCGTCTCTCCCTGCTCTTCCTTCTCCTTGCCTTTCCTATACTCTTCCTTGTCGTCGTCGTCGTCCTCCTCCTCCTCCTCCTTGTCGTCGACGTCCTCCTCCTCCTCCTCCTCCTTGTCGTCGTCGTCGACGTCCTCCTCCTTGTCGTCGTCCTCCTCCTCCTCCTCCTTCTCCTCCCAGGTCTGTCCCTCCCTTTGTCCTGCCTTCCATGCTGCGCTCGCGTGGGAGGGGCACGCGTCGCCACCGCACATCCCGAGGAGGAGGAGGACGAGGAGGAGGAGACGGTGGAGCAGTAGGAGCATACTGATGATGGTGATGGTGCTGCTGATTAGGAGTACGATTCTGATTGCGATTGTGATTCTCATCATCATCGTAATCCTGATGAGATGGTGATGGTGATGCCGATGATGATAACGTCGCTGACGATGACGATGGCTGTGCTGATGCCGATCACGATGATGATAGTGATGCTATTGAGGATGAGGACGATCAGGAGCAGGGTGAGGGTGATGAGGAGGATGGTGATGACGCTGATGATGATGATGATGATGATGATGATGATGATGATGATGATGATGATGATGATGGTGATGGTGGTGGTGGTGGTGGTGATGCTCATGGTGGTGGTGATGAGGATGCTGATGATGAAAGCGCGCCAGTGGATGCCCCTGAATATACTAAAGGGTGTGTGTGCTCGCAGAACCCCCCTCCCTCCCCCCTTTCAAAGGGGGGGGGGAAATTTTCGACCCCCCCCCACCCCCTCCCCCCCTTAGAAGGTGGGGGGGCGTTATAGCCGAGGAGGCCCCTGGAGAGCATCCAGAGGCTTCAGAGACGCCGCAGGAGGCCCCAGCACGGCCTCAGGCCATAGCACCGGCCGACTGCACGGACTCAGGCCCGTCGATGGCCCCCCGGGGCCGAAGATAGCGAAACACTTCGGGCCGCGATGGTTTCGCAACGCCCGGATCTGAGGGTTCCTCTCGTCCCGCCCCTCTCCCACATTTCCGACGTCGCATCTTTTTTTGCGACGTGGGTTTCCAGGTGTCTGGTCTCTTTCCCCAGCGCCGGCTGTTCGTCCTGAGTCTTTTTGTTGACGGTCCAGGGGCCGGGAGACGGCCTCCAGAGGCCGAAAACGGAGGAACAACGTTTGCTGTTTTTTGTTAGCGTCGCCAGGAGGTCTCGGCTCCGCCCCGTGCCCCCGGCCAGCGCCTCCTTCTTCCGCTTCCTTTCGGGGCCAGGGCCGCGCGGCGGCCCCGCGGCCAGCGCGGCGGTGAGCACGCGCGCGTCAACCCGCACGGCCGGGCGCCGCAGAGGAGCCACTGGGGCTGGGGCGGCGCCTGGGGCGGCGTCTGGCCCCAGCAGCTGCAGCAACAGCAGCGCGCGCAGCCGGCGGAGCCGCGGCAGCAGGCGGAGCAGCTGCAGCAGCTGCAGCAACAGCAGGCGGCGCATCTGCAGCAGCTGCAGCTGCAGCTCCAGCAGGAGGCGGAGCAGCAGCTGCTGGCGCAGCAGCAGCAGCAGCAGCAGCAGCAGCAACAGCAGCAGCAGCAGCAGCAGCGCGCGCAGGAGCAGCAGGCGCAGCTGCTGGCGGAGCAGCAGCAGCAGCTGCAGCAGCAACAGCAGCGCTCCAGCAGCAGGCGCAGTTCGCCTCGCCCGGCCCGGTGGCGCGGTTGCAGAGCCGCCGCGACCCCACCGTAGAGTGGCTGTGGATGCCGTCCACGGAGGAGACGTGGATCTCAGGCACGGCCCCTGGAATCGAATCCGTCGAACCCAATTTATCCCAACAGCCACAGGGGGTTTTTGTTTTCTCTGCCCCGCCCCTCCCTCTCCCCCGTCCCTTGCAGGAACTCACCTAGCCCCCATCACATCTTCTATGTTTCGAATTCTCCCCCAGGAGGAAGAGGAGGAGGAGGAGGAGGAGGAGGAGGAGGAGGAGGAGGAAGAGAAGGAGGAGGAGGAGGAGGAGGAGGAAGAGGAGGAGGAGGAAGAGGAGGAGGAGGAGGAGGAGGAGGAACAGGAGGAGGAGGAGGAAAAAGGGGAGGAGGGGGGAGGAGGAGGAGGAGAGGAGGAGGAGGAGGAGGAGGTGGAGGAGGAGGAGGAGGAGGAGGAGGAGGAGAATAGAGGAGGAGGAGGCAGGAGGCAAGATCACCGCGGGGAGCGGGGGGAGGAGGCATACGTAAACAGGAAGAGGAGAGGAGGAGGAGGAGGAGGGAGGAGGAGGAGGAGGAGGAGGAGGAGGAGGAGGAGGAGGAGGAGGCACACAGAGGAGCAGGATGAGGAGGAATAAGAGGGGGAGACGCGAGGAGGGGGAGGCAGAGGTTGAGGCTGGAGGAGGAGCAGGCCGAAGGAGAAGGAGGAGGCAGGAGGAGGTAGGACAAGTTGCCACGAGGAGACCCCATGCAAGCCAAACGGATTTTCATGCGGGGCCCCACCGTCGGAGTAATTTTCGAACCGGGCCTGGTCGCCGTTACCGAGCGGAGGCCCGAAGGCCGCGCGTCTGCTCGCGGTGTCTCTCGTCCCGTTGTTCTCGCTCTCCATCCTCCTCTTCCTCCTCCTCTTCCTCCTCCTCCTCCCCCCCTCCTCCTCCTCTTCGTCCTCCTCCTCCTCCTTCTCCTGTTCCTCCTCCTCCTCCTCCCCCTCCTCCTCCTCCCCCTCCCCCTGTGCGCCTGAATAGGCTGAGCGTGTCGTAGCGATGCGCTGCCGAGGGGAAGGCCGACGTGCTGATCCCCGTCTCGCTACAGCTCCTGTTCCCGACGTGCTGCGCTGCCCTGTGCGTCGGCTGGAACTCTAACCAGGCGGCGCAGGAATTCGTGGAACAGCGCGCCGTCGTGGTCGGCGGCGGCGTGCTCCGGGGGCCGCCGCCGCCGGCGCCAGCGCAGGGGCAGTGGCAACGCGGGGCGCCGCCTCAGCCGCAGGGGCAGGCGGCAGCTGGCACAGCACAGAAGCTGGCGCAGCCTCAGCCACAGGAGCAGGCGGCTGCCGCCACAGCGCAGCGGGAGGCGGCGGCGAACGCAGTGGCTGCAGTGGCGGCCGCAGCAGCGGCTGATGTCCATCTCGCGGCAGTCGCGGAAGCGACCAGGGCGCTGGAGAATCAGCGGCGGATGCTCGAGATGGAACAGCGCGATCAGGCCGCCGCCGCGGAGGAGGCGACGAGGGTCGCCGACCCGCGGGCGCAGCAGCGCGCCAAGGTGGATGCGCAGCAGGCGGAGGAGCGCGCGGCGCTCGCGCGGGAGCGGGATGAGCTTGCCGCCCGCCAGCGCCGCGATCGCCAGTACCGCGCGGAGACGGAGGCGCACCTGGCGGCAGAGCGCGCGGCGCTCGAGCAGGCGCGCCAAGGGCAGCGCGCCAGGGTGGATGCGCAGCAGGCGGAGGAGCGCGCGGCGATCGCGCTGGAGCGGGAGGAGCTTGCCGCCCGCCAGCGCCGCGATCGCCAGCAGCGCGCGGAGACGGAGGCGCATCTGGCGGCGCAGCGTGCGGAGCTCGAGCAGGCGCGCCAAGAGCTGGCCGCTGCGGCCCGGCGGGCCGAGCAAGTTGCGCGCGGGCCGGCCGCCGCGGCGCCCGCGGCGGACGCGGCGCCGGCCAGGGCGCCTTCGGAAGTCAGCCGCGGCGACGGGCGCTTCTGCCAGGGCAGGGCTGAGCAGCGAGCACGGTGCGACCGCTGCAAGCGTCGGTTCAATCGCCATGGGGCGGGCGATTTTCCGTTCGCCCCGGGCCCCCGGGATTTCCGGCACCCCCGGCGCCTCGCTGAGCCGGTCAGCCGCCTCCCTGCGTCTGCTGGGCGGGAGGAGCTCTGGAATGAGGGGGGCTGGGACGCGTCGCGGCGGTGCCTGGGGCGCTTCGGCGCCGCGCGGGGCCTCGAGCCCGCGCGGGCGCGGGGCCGCTTCAGGTGGTCAGACCGCGATTCAAAGCGCTTCAGGCGCTAGCGGGCAATCCGCGGCTCGCGCGCCGTCGGCCACTGGCCCCGCCGCGCCGCGCCCTCGGCCACAGGCCTCGCCAACCCCCGCCCTACCCGGCCACGGGCCTCGCCCTCCTCGGCCGCAGGCCCCGCTCTCGGCCACAGGCCCCGCCAGAGGACTGCAGGGCCAATAGCGACGACGACGAGGCCGGCGCCGTCTTGGCGCATAGAGAGTAGCGAGTAGAAATTAGTGGGTAGTGAGTCGTGAGTAGTGAGTACTGAGTAGTGAGTAGCGACTTGCGACTAGTGACTAGTGAGTAGGAGGTAGGGCGTAGTGAGTAGCGAGTAGTGCGTAGTGGGTAGTGAATATGTCTTATTGGGTAGCGTGTAGCGGATAGTGAGTAGTGAGTCCTGGGCAGTGCGTAGTGGGTAGTGACTTGTGAGTTCTCAGTAGTAAGTAGTGGATAGTGGTTAGTGGGCAGTGAGTAGTGCTTAGTGAGTAGTGGATAGTGGGCACTGCGTAGTGTTTAAGGAGTAGTGAGTATTGAGTATTGGGTAGTGAGTAGTGAGTTGGGAGTAGTAAGTAGGGAGTAGGAGGAAGTAGTGAGTCGTGAGTAGTGGGAGCGTAGTGAGTAGTGAGTAGCGGGTAGGGCTAGTGCGTACTGGGCAGCGAGTAGAGCGTAGGGAGTAGCGAGTAGTGAGGAGTGAGTAGTGAGTATTGCGTAGGAAGTAGGGAGTAACGAGTCGCGAGTAGTGGATAGTGAGTAGTGAGTTGCGGGCAGTGAGTAGTGAGTAGGGAAGTGTGAGTAGTGAGTAGCGGATAGTGGTTCGTGGGTAGTGAGTAGTGATCTGTGATTAGCGAGTAGTGGGTAGTGAGTTGTGTTTAGTGAGTAGTGAGTATTGAGTAGTGGGTAGTGAGTAGTGAGTAGTCTGTAGCGAGTAGTGAGTAGTGGGTAGGGAGTAGTGAGTAGTGAGTAGTGCGTCGTGGGTATTGAGGCGTGGGTAGTGAGTGGTGGGCTGTGAGTAGTGAGTAGTGAGTGGTGAGTAGCGACTTGCGACTAGTGACTAGTGAGTAGGAGGTAGGGCGTAGTGAGTAGCGAGTAGTGCGTAGTGGGTAGTGAATATGTCTTATTGGGTAGCGTGTAGCGGATAGTGAGTAGTGAGTCCTGGGCAGTGCGTAATGGGTAGTGACTTGTGAGTTCTAAAAAGTAAGTAGTGGTTAGTGGGTAGTGAGTAGTGCTTAGTGAGTAGTGGGTAGTGGGTACTGAGTAGTGTTTAAGGAGTAGTGAGTATTGAATATTGGGTAGTGAGTAGTGAATTGGGAGTAGTGAGTAGGGAGTAGGAAGTAGTGAGTCGTAAGTAGTGGGAGCGTAGTGGGTAGTGAGTAGTGGGTAGGGAAAGTGCGTATTGGGCAGCGAGTAGAGCGTAGGGAGTAGCGAGTAGTGAGGAGTGAGTAGTGCGTACTGCGTAGGAAGTAGGGAGTAGCGAGTCGCGAGTAGTGGACAGTGAGTAGTGAGTTGCGGGCAGTGAGTAGTGAGTAGGGAAGTGTGAGTAGTGAGTAGCGGATAGTGGTTAGTGGGTAGTGAGTACTGATTTGTGATTAGCGAGTAGTGGGTAGTGAGTTGTGTTTAGTGAGTAGTGAGTATTGAGTAGTGGGTAGTGAGTAGTGAGTAGTTTGTAGCGAGTAGTGAGTAGTGGGTAGGGAGTAGTCAATAGTGAGTAGTGCGTCGTGGGTATGGAGGCGTGGGTAGAGAGTAGTGGGCTGGGAGTAGTGAGTAGTGAGTGGTGAGAATTGACTAGTGAGTAGCGAGTAGTGAATTGTGGGTGGTGAGTAGTGGGTAGTGTGTTGTGTTCAGTGAGTAGTGAGTATTGAATGGTGGGTAGTGAGTAGCGTGTAGTGACTAGTGAGTAGTGGGTAGGGAGTAGGGAGTAGTGAGTAGCGCGTCGTGGGTAGTGAGGTTAGGGTAATGAGTAGTGAGTCGTGAATAATAAGTAGTGAGTAGCGAGAAGGGAGTACTGAATAGCGAGTAGTGAAGTGTGGGTAATGAGTAGTGCGTAATGAGCAGTGAGCACTGCTTGGGGCTGGGGTTTGGGTTTAGGGTTTCGGGTTAGGGCAATTGTGAGGATTAGTGTTAGGGGTGGTAGGGGTCGGGTTCCGGAGACTGGGGTCGCCGTGGCGAAAGGGGGGAGGGGGGGGATTCGAATTTGGCGGCCAAGGGGGGGGAGGAGGGGAGGAGGGGAGGGGGGGGTTCGCACCCCCCCCCTTTGGAAACGGGGGTGGGGGGGGGGCGGGGTTCGCCGACGACACGACAGACCGGGAAAGGGGGGGAGGGGGGGGGGTCCCCGATGACGGATGGGGGGAAAGGGGGGGGTCCCCCGTAAAAGAACACGAACGCCCTATAGGTCCGTTCCCGTTCCCGCTCCCGTTCCCGATCGCGTTCCCGTTTCCGTTCCCGTTCCCGTTCCCGTTCCCGGTCGCGTTCCCGTTCCCGTTCCCGTTCCCGTTCCCGTTCCCGGTCGCGTTCCCGTTCCCGTTCCCGTTCCCGTCTACTCCCCCTAAGCCTCGCACAACCTCCCAAGAAGCGGGAACGACAACGGGAACGTCAGCCTCCCACAGCCTCCCACGGCCTCCCCAGAGAGGCTTCCCAGGGCCTCCTCCTCCTCCTCCTCCTCCGCCTCCTGCTACTTACTACCACTACTACTACTACTACTACTACTACTACTACTACTACTACTACTACTACTACTACTACTACTACTACTACTACTACTACTACACTACAACAACAACAACTACAACTACTACTACTACTACTACTACTACTACTACTACTACTACTACTAC
>CAUYUJ010015123.1:273574-351074 GCA_963575745.1 Prorocentrum cordatum | reverse complement strand
GGGGTGCACCATGCCGTATAGGCGCACCTGGGCGGCGTGTCACACGGCCTCCGCCTACAGGTCGGCGCGCACCCGGTGCAGCGCCAGGGCCTGCAGAGCCTCTGCCCGCCCAGGCGGCCGCCCCGCTCCACGGCGAGTGCGAGCACGCCAGCGCCGCAGTGCTGCAGCATGTCCTTCTCGCCTTCCCGCGCCGCCGCGCCCGGGATCTCGTGCGCGCGCGCGACACCGACCGCGAACGGGAACCAGATCGCGAAGTCAAGGGATCTGGTCGTGCTTTCCCCGACGCCGTGACTTTGCTCGCGGCGTGGGGCCTCGAGGAACCCCGATCCGAGGGCGAGGCCAGGACTGGGACAAAATCGCACCGAGTAGCTCGGGGATCTCTGAAACCCAGCGGTTCTGGAGGAGCTGTCGGGCGGCGGGGCCGCTCCAGCGCGCTCCGGAACGCTCTGAGAGCGCTCCGGAACGCTCTGGAACGATCTATCCGGGTCCTCGGACTGCCTGGAATCCTCCGGCTTGGCCAGAGGAGAGATCGGGGGCGGTCGGGGCTTGCCCGAGCAGAGAGCACAGACCACGACTTCGTCACGGATCGGGCAGAGCCCAGGAGGGTAAGGAGGGAAGTGAGGAGAGGCAGGAGGCGGAGGAGGAGCAGGAGGAGGAGAAGGGGGAAGAGGACAAGCTAGGTGCGCTCGCGTCATATCTCACATCCTACCCCTCCCTCCCATCCCTTACCATGGCGCAGATCCCCTCTCTACTCGCTCAGTCGGATGTTGAGCAGGGCAATGACCTCGAAAGGGTACGCGATACATTGTAGAGCACGGCATGGCATGGCGTAGAAGAGCACCGCAAAGCGTAGTATCAACCTGGCATTGCATTGCATGCCGTGGCATGGCACGGGAAATGACGCCAGCACTGCAGCGGGAGCACGAGTCGAAACGAGCGGAAGCGCGGAAATGAGGCCAGCGCTGCAGCGGGAGCACGATTCGGAACGAGCGGAAGCACGGAAATGAGGCCAGCGCTGCAGCGGGAGCACGATTCGGAACGAGCGGGGCCCGAAAATGAGGCCGGCGCCTCAGCGAGAGCAGCATTTTGAAAAAAAATGCATGCGAAAACTCAACTCTGGGGAAACCTGTGTGTAAAAAACAGTACGCGGGGGGGTCGGCCACTTTCAAACCGTCATCAGGGGAAGAGGGAGAGTTGTATTCATATTGAGTGATTGTGGAAGGAGGAGGAGGAGGAGGAGAAGGAGGAGGAGGAGAGAGGAGAGAGAGAGGAAAGAGGAGAGAGGAGAGAGGAGAGGGGATGAGAGGAGAGAGGAGAGAGGAGAGAGGAGAGAGGAGAGAGGAGAGACGAGGAGAGAGGAGAAAGGAGAGAGGAGGAGGATGGAGGAGGAGGAGAGGAGGAGGCGAGAGGAAGAGAGGAGACAGGAGAGAGGAGAGAGCAGGAGAGGAAGAGAGGAGAGAGGAGGAGGAGGAGGAGGAGGAGGGGGAGAAAGCAGGAGGAGGCGGAGAAGGAGCAGGAGGCAGGGGGAGGAGGAGGACAGAGGAGAGAGAAAGTAGGAGAGAGGGAGGAGGGAGGAGAAGGAGGAGGAGGCGAGGAGGAGGAGGCGAGAGGGAGAGAGGAGAGGGGAGAGGAGGAGAGACAGAGAGGAGAGAGGAGAGAGGAGAGAGGAGGGGAGGAGGAGGAGAGGAGGAGGAGGAGGAGGAGGAGAAGAGAGGAGAGAGGAGAGAGGAGAGAGTGAGAGAGGGCTGAGAGAGGAGGGAGAGCTGAGAGAGAGGAGAGAAGGAGGAGAGGAGATGGAGAGGAGAGGAGAGGAGGAGAGGAGGAGGAGGAGAGGAGGGAGGCGGAGGAAGAGGAGGAGGAGGAGGAGGAAAGAGAGGAGGAGGAGGGAAGAGAGGAGGAGGAGGAGGAGGAGGAGGAGGAGGGAGGAGAGACGAGGAGGGAGGAGGAGGAGGAGGAGGAGGAGGAGGAGGAGGAGGAGGAGAGAGAGGAGGGGGAGAGAGGAGCGCCGCTGCCGCCCAGCACGGCACTCACCGTCTCTTCGTGCCCTGGCCCTCGCGGGCAAGGCGGCCAGCGTTCCAAAGGGCAGACCACGAGGGGAGCCCCGCGTGTTGAAAAGATCTGGGCATCTGAAGCCCAGGAACTCGCCGATCCAGGGGAAAGCTCACCTTCTGAATCCGCGTGTGCTTTTGAATGCCAGGTGGCCATGCCCGCCCGGCCGTCGCCAAGTCAAGGATCTGGTCGTGCTGTTCGCGACGCCGTGATCCTGTTCGCGGCGTGGGGCCTGGGGGAACCCCGATTCTAAGACCAGGCGAGGACAGAGCAGAGGCCGAGCAGACGTGGCAATGTCCGCCCCGTGGGTACGAGGGTCGCTTCACAGCCTACGCCGACGGCCAGGAGCCCTAGAGCCAGAGGTCCGGGAGCTGGCGTCGCTGCTGGGTTAGACGTGAGCGCTGCAAGGGAGCCTCGAGGCCGAGAGGCCTCCCAACAGGACGCTGGCCCAAGGGCAGCCCTGAACTGGCCCGCGGTGCCTTCCAAAACTGCCCCAAGGCTGCCCCCAGTGCGACGGAGGAGCCCAGGAGCGCACCAGAGCGGCCCCAAGGCGGCGCAAGGGCGGCCCCAAGACTGTCCCTGGAGAGGCTCCGCGAGCGCCCAGGATTCCCTCCTGAATCGGGGGCGCGCAAACATGGATTAGCGATCAATGGATTTGGCGCGCGACCGCCAAATCCATGGATCGGCACCTCCCCACAATGCGGCCAATGCCGCCCCGCTCGGCGGCGGAAATCCACGATTCCCCACAGAAACGGGACCCGTCGCTAATACACGCCCCCATAATCGATTTCGCGATCGCCTGACTGAAGCTCTTCAACATTTACTCAATATGAATACTACTCTCCCTCTTCCTCTGATGGCGTGCTGGGAGTGGCCGACCCCCCCCCGCGTACTGTTTTTTTACACACAGGATTCCCGGGAGTTGGGTTTTCGCCTGCGTTTTTTTTCAAAATGCTGCTCTCGCTGAGGCGCCGGCCTCATTTCTGCTCCCGAATCGTTCCGAATCGTGCTCCCGCTGCAGCGTGGGCCTCATTTTCGGATCGGTGTTTGGCCTCCGTCGTTCAGGATGGCGTTCTCGCCCCAGCGCGGGCCTCTTTCTCGCGCGCCCATCCGCCCGCCACCACCGCGCCGCACCACCACCACCACCACCACCACCACCACCACCACCACCACCACCACCACCACCACCACCACCACCACAACCACGCACACGCACGCACGCACGCACGCACGCGCACCACCACCCACTACGCACGCGCGCGCGGAGCCACAGGTCCGCTACGACACGCGTCCGCGGATAGAGAAAATCAGCGCCATGGTAAGGGATCGGAGGGAGGGGTAGGACGTCAGATATGACGCGAGCGCACCTAGCTTGTTCCTACCCCCTCCCCCCTCCCCCCTAGGCCCCAGGGAAGCCCCAGAGGCAGCAAGGGACTCCGCGGGGCGCCCATTAAAAACAGCACGACAGGAAACCTCGAATTTTCCAGGAGGCCCCGTGTCCATCTCAACATCCGAAAGGGAAGAGAGCACTTGTAGCCATGCAGTCGATACTACAAGGAGCATACTTATTGCGTCTTGCAGATAATATCCATAAATACGTGCGCTGCCTCTCTTGCTTCAGAGGGGACCGTGATCCAGAACCGAATGACATACAAAAGGATATGGTAACAGTCGTGGGACTGTTAAGAGTGACCCAACAACGGGAGTCAGCCAGCACAGGGATCACAGCCGCTACCACCTACATCACTACCGTTGCTTACATTCGGGAGCGGCCAAGAGGGGGGTGTCCATAGGGGGGGTGCAAATCATAACCGGCGGCATGTGGACGGCCCAGCGGGGGGGCCAGGGACGTAATGAAATAAGAAGAGGCGCCATGAAATCTGGGGAAATATCATGGCCCCCGCCATGATATCCACCCCCCCCTAGTCATCACCCCCCTCTTTGCCGCCCCCGATACATGACCAGCCTGCACCGAACTGGGGAACCCAGCCGGATCGGAACATACGCCGAACCGACTGCCGGCACAGAAGCGAGTTCGGATCGAATCGACCTCGCCAGGATGCACAACACCGCCACTCAAGCATCGGGCTACCTCGGATCGTCGGAGAGTTGGCAGCGAATCAGATCGAGATGGCCAAAATCGATATTCCAGGCCTCACATGCCAGAGCCTCTAGACCCCCTCCCGAGACTAGCTTTCCACATTTCAATGTCGGCAACCATTTACACGCTTCGTGGGGCCATAGGAAGCTCCACGTGAGGCCCCAATGGCAGCGCACGCATGCGGTTCCACCCGCCATTTCGGTGCACCGCTCACGCGGTTCGTTGACCCATAGCGAGCTCCACCGATCACGGATGGCCTTCTGATGGTCCAGCAGCCCGAATATGGCCCCTGGACGCCGAAACTAAAGGACGAAACAAAAAAACGCCCTGCTATGTTCAAGACTTTGGAAGTCTGGTTTGTTGAGTCCATTCTGGCAGCGCATTCAAATGGATAGGGCGAGGGGGCAATCCAAGAAGGCCCTGGGGCTCGGAGGCTTCTGAGGACGCTCATCAGACAGACTCCCGGGTCCACCCCGGGCAAGTTATCAAGCCGCACCCAGCCATGGCGACGAGGACCTTTGTAGAAACGCCCCAGAAACTCCGAAACGTCGTCGCCAGGAGCACTCCGCGTGGATGAGAACTTGGCGAGAAAGGTGGAAACAGGGCCTTCCTGGTGGAAACGGGGCTTTCCCAGGACCAGCTTTTCATCCAGAGCCCTCGTCGAGGAAAAAACATCGTTCCTGCAGGGCCAAGATCCTTCATGGTGGTCCTGAATCTTAGACCCCAGACCTTACCTGGGATTCTGACTTCGAGTCCGATGGAACCCTCAGTCCTCGAACCTCAGGCCTCCAGGATTGCGGATGCAATGACAATAAACACCCTAGCATTGCTATCATTGTATTGAAAGTTCGTTTAAAATGTGTAAAACATGCTCTAAAAATGTTTCAACATGCTTTAACATATCTAGAACATGCTTAAAACATGCTTCCTCTTCATTAATCGACTTCCACAACTCCAGGACCGCTCTCCCCCAGGACCCCCTTCCTGTGGCACGGCTAAGAAATAGGTGGCGCGAGGGAGACGGCTGTCTGAGGCGGGGGGGGGCTTATCAGACGTCAGGGAGCTTCGTTGCAGCCCTGCCGGCTTCAAAAAACTCCTTAGCAACTTCCCAGACACTTCTGAGAAGGCTCGTGCCCTCTCAGGAACTCCCCGCCTTCTCGGAAGGCCCTTCCCTCGAACCACCCACTTGCGCGCGCCGCCGATCTTTCTGCCGCAACGTTGGAGGGATGGCCACTCCCCGTCAGTGTGAGCCGGTCCACTTCTCCAGAGGCGAACATTCGAGGCTCACATCTTCCTCCTCTTCATGTCCCCAAGGATCTGTCGACGTGGGTGGAGCCCGAGAAGACCGACCAGTGATTCGACAGAAGTGCCAACATGCAGCCATCGACCGCGAGAAGAGCGAACAGATACAAGAGCGAACAGATACCACACTGCAGTGCTTGTGCCACAGACCCAGAGAACCACCGCACCCACACGGCGAATGGAAGAAGGGATCTCACCACATGAGGTGACTTCCAAGGGCAGACGACGTATCGGAGAGATGGTGCGATTGTAATGTAAAGTACACCACCCCTCCTGGGACAAGACGTGAGACCAACGGCAGCTGCAGTGTAGACATTGTTATGCATGTCCGATTCGTGGCGGAGGAGGAGGAGGAAGAGGAGGAGGAGGAGGAAGAGGAGGAGGAGGAAGAGGAGGGGGGGCAGGGGAGGGGGAGGGGGAGGGGGGGGGGAGGGGAGAGGGAGGAGGGAGAGGAGGAGGAGGAGGAGGAGGAGGAGGAGGAGGAGGAGGAGGAGGAGGAGGAGGAGAAGAGGAGGAGGCGGAGGAGGAGGAGGGAGGAGGCGGAGGAGGAGGAGGAGGAGGAGGGGGGGGCAGGGGCAGGGGGAGGGGGAGGGGGGGAGAGGAGGAGGAGGAGGAGGAGGAGGAGGAGGAGGAGGAAGAGGAGGAGGAGGAGGAGGGCCTCCCTGAACAGCGAGGCGGTGTGCGGCCCCCTCAGGGGTCCCCCGCGGGCTCTGCGGGGTGCCCTGGGGCCCCGGGCTGCTGCCCAGGGCCTCTCGGGGAGAGGCGGCAGCGCGGTGACAACGGCAGCATTAGGTCGGGCATGTCCCCCGTACAGGCAGATTTTGGAGGAAAACTCAGACATGATTTTATATATATATATATATATATATATACAACAAAATAACAAACAATGTTCACAAAACAAAACAAAACAAAAAACAAAAAAACTCCAAAAATCGTCCCCTGGCTACTTCTCGACTGTGTTTTTGCATACTCCTCCCGTGGAGGGACAGGCCCGACGTAGTCTTCGAGGATGGACAGAGCCCCCTTTGGTAAAAGGTGGCTTAGTGAAAACAACCTCGGGCCCAAACCTGGCGGGCACAGGCATGGAAAATGACGGCCGCGGCGCCCTCTTGAGAACCGAAAACGGACAGTTCATTGCAAACACTTGCAAAAGCTTTAAAATCGACACGCTCTGTCCGCCACGTTTAGCGAGGCACCCTACGGCGGGGGGAGGGCGCCAGCAGGCCGAACAAAATCCGCCTACATGAGTTTCGGCGCGGGCCTCCGGCCATGGCGAGGAGGGCGCCCCCCCGGAGTCGCCCCACCCCCACAGCAGAGAACGTTAGGAAACCTCCGCAGTCGATCCTCGAGCGACGACGATGCCGCTGCGCAGCCGACTCCCTCCCTCCATCCCTGCCCCCCGCCCTCCCTCCCTTCCCCCCCCCCATCCAGCCCTCTCCCTCCCTCCCTCCCGCTCTCCATCCCTCCTTCCCTCCCTCACTCCCTCCCTCCCTCCTCCTCCTTCCTCCTCCTACCCGACACCCACCCCGCGACTCGCGCCTGACGAGTCGGTGGCGTCCCAAGAAAGAGGGTCGCAGATCGTTGCCCAAGGAACGTGCGCAGCCAGGGGAGGGGGGCCATAGGGCACTTTGAAAGGAGAAGAGGGTGCCATGAGATTCTGGGAGATGTCGTGGCCCTGGCCATGACACGGTCAGGTTCCCTGGCGCGTCGGGGCGACGGCCCCGGCGACACACACTATGCCCCGCGAGCGGAGAGCGAGTCGCGCCGCTCCTCGGGGCTGGAGGGCGGGAAAAAGCTCGGAGAGGGGGGGACGCCTGGGGACCCAGAACTCGGCTCGCGCACCGCGCCGAAGCGTGGTGGGCCAGAGCGTGGCGCGCCGAAGCGGGGCGCGCCGAAACGCGCCGCGCCGAGTCGCGCGGCGGGCCGGAATCGGCGGCGCGACCTGACCTCGTCCAACCCTCCCACGCCCGCCCGCGAGAGAGCGGAAGGCGGCGGCGGGCACGGGGGGCGGCCGGGCCACCCACGGCTGCAGGCGTGCGCAGGCGGGCCCGCCAGCGCGGGGAGGGGGCGAGCTCGCCGCCTGTCCACCCCCGGGGGTCGCCCCGAGGCGGGAGGAGGAGGAGGAGGAGGAGGAGGAGGAGGAGGAGGAGAAAAAAGAGGAGGAGGAGGGAGAGGAGGAAAAGGAGGAGGAGGAGGACAGAGAGGAGGAGGAGGAAAAAGAGGAGGAGGAGGAGGAGCAGGAGCAGGAGCAGGAGCAGGAGCAGGAGCAGGAGGCAGTCAATCGCGGAGCCTTCCCCGCGAAGGCAACTTTTTGTTTCGGAAGGGGGAAGACGGGAGCGGACACCGAACGCGAACACGGCGCACACGCAGCAGGGCTGCCCGCGAGCAAACAAGCAGTGGCTCCGTGCTCGGGCGGGAAAATGACTTCACAGCTTCAACTCTAGGAGTGCGGGAGCCAGGTCAATTGACCACAAGTCTGGCGCGGCCCGAAGTGGTCACTACAAAATCCAAAACTACATCACATGAAAGGGGGAAGAAGGGGAGAGGGGAGAGGGGACGAAGAAAGGAAGGGGGGGCAAGAGGAGGGGCGGAAATGCGGGCGGTTATGCGACACACACACACACACACACACACACAAACACACATGGCTGTATAGCTCGCCCCTGAATAGGAAGCGCCCGAAAGGGGACCTCGAATTTCATCCCGGCTGCAATCGGGCCGACCTGAAAGGAGGAGGGAAGGGCCGAACAAGCCCAGTGGCAGACCGAAACAGAACGACCGCCACCAATGACACGCATGGCTGGGGAGCCACCAGGGAGCACGCCCTCGAGCATCGAACCGCCGAGCGGCGGCACGACATATTGCACTTCAGAAACAGAAGAGGAGGGGAGAGACGACGACGACGACGACGACGACGACGACGAGCACGACGACGACGCTGACGACGAAAGGGGAGAAAGAGAGAGAGAGAGAGGGAGCTGAGTGACTACTCTCGCTGCCTATTGCGAACGAGGGCCACGGCGCGCGCGCCAACCGGGGGCCCGCGCGCGGCCTCGCGGATGAAACCGCGAATGAAACAGCGAAAGAGGGCAGGGGCGTCCGCGAGCGACGCCCCGTGGCGGGCAGCAGCCCGCACGCGAAAAGTCGCGTAGACGGCGACCCTCCTCTTCCTCCTCCTCATCATCATCCTCCTTCCCCCTCCTCCTCTCTTCCTCCTCCTTCTCCTCCTCCTCCTCTTCCTCCTCCTCCTCCTCTTCCTCCTCTTTTTCTTCCTTCCTCTTCCTCCTCCCTCCTCCTCCCTCCTCCTCCTTCTCCTCCTCCTCCTCCTCCTCAAAGCGGCCCTCGCGATCAGCCTCAGGCACGTGTACCCAGCGAGCCGCGATGATGCCCAACCCGATGATGCCCTCGAGCTGGCAGTCCATCCGCGGCTGGGTGAGCCCCAACCATCGCGCGCGGAGCGCGCGAAGGTAGTCGCAACCAGCGCAGTGCTTGATGGAGTCCGAGCCACGATGACAGCTGAAGCAGCACGGCGCCCCACGCTCCGAATCTGCCAGCCGTCGACCAGCCGCTCATGGCGGCGCGAAGGATCGAGGACTGCACGAGGGGGGGGGCACCAGCACGGAGAGGCGGCGCATGTGCTCGCGAAATGACTCCACTCGGTGGCGAGGCAGCGTCCACACCTCTCAGGGGTCCAACCTGCGCCGGAGGTGGATCTGGGCGTCGCTCTCCAGCGGCGACCGCAACGCCTTGCTGACCGGGGCTTGCCCAGTCCGCCCTGTTGGGGCAGTCGTCGCTGGCTGCCAACTCGGCGGAGCCCAAATCTTGAACGCCGCGCACCCGGAGGTCGGCAACTCCCAACGAAACAAAAATTGGAAGTAATCCATCCGCCGCGGCTCAAAGCCCGGGCCGCTCAGTCTGGGCGGCTCAGCAATTGACTGAGATGGCGAGCCCTCCGGCCAATCCGCAGACAGCCGCGCTGCAAGTTCTCGCGAAGGGGCACACGCGCCCGCGCGGCCGCGCGATCGAGGCAAGGTCTGGGACTTCGGCGGGAAAGCCGAGCCACTCCAGGGACTTCCACCACTAGCCCGAAGCCCAACTAGGAGGCCCCCAGAGCAGCGACTTGAGCGCAGATGCCCCCCTCTGAAGCGCGCGCCGCGGCTGCGGGCCCAGCTGGAAGACAAAGAACAACGTCGAAAGGACGAAAACCCAGTCGGCCAGGATGGCGCTCAGAGCGCTCGAGCCCAGGCCTCCCCAGATGAGCGCCTGCGCTGTGGACTCGCCGACCAGGGCGCCCCAAGACAGGTCGCCGCGACTGGGACCGATGACATAGCCCGGTTCCTTGGCGAATCGGGCAACGCTCCTGAAACCCCAGAGCGGCGCGGCTCGCGCTCGTCGCTCGGGGGTCCTCTCCAAGCTCTTCCCGGAGAGGGGCACGAACAAACTCCTGCCGACGCTCAGTGCCAAGCCCGACACGCATTGGAACTCAAAAAAGATGAACTCAAGCTGGGGCAGCACGCTCCACATGTTCTGGTGCACCCAAGCGGCGTCGTCCGCGCACGCGCGCAGCGTGCTCTCTGGAAACTTCCTCACTATCCGGCAGCACAACAGGACTGCTATCGCCACCGCAAAGAGAAGCGGGAACAGCGGGCAACCTTGGCGAACTCCTCGACTGATCGCGAAACCCCGCTGCTGGGCCCTGCCCACGACTAGCTCGCAGGCGCTCACGGCGCACAAGACACAGATGAAGCGGGGCAGCCAGTCGGGCTAGGAAAGGCGCTGAAGAACCTCCAGCATGAAATCGCGTTCGATCGACGGGAAAGCGGCCGCGAAGTCGAAGAAGATCGCGGCGCTGTCATCTGAGGAACACATCGCCGTGACCACGGCCTAGCTCGCGTCGACCGAATTTCCCAAAAATGGACCTCCGGCTAACGAGACAGAGAGAGAGAGATATATATATATATATATATATATATATATATATATATATATATATCAGAGACACAAAAAAAACAACAACAAAAAAAAAAAAAAAAAAAAAAAAAAAAAAAAAAAAAAAAAAAAAAAAAAAAAAAAAAAAAAAAAAAACGCTGGAAGTCGAGAATGCGATGGGGGACCTCTGGCTCGATGGCGAGCCGAATCGCGTTGCAGAGCAACCAGTTATTCGTGTTGGCGACGCTCAGTGGCCGCGCGTTCGCTGGTTCGTAAACTGCCGCCCCCTCGCTAGAGACGCCAGATTGCTTCTTCGGCGGGAAGAAGAGGAGGCCCCCACTTCACATCTCAATGTCCTCGCGCAGGACGTCCTGGACCTCAATGAAAAATGAGCTCGGCCGCTTTGTGCACGGGCGCAGAGAAGGACTTCAAGCATCGCCTCCACGCCAGAAACGGGACACCGCCCGGCCCTGGCGAGGAACTGCTCGACCCCCGCAGCGCCTGGATGATATAATTGCGCTTGAGCTTCAGCCTGCTCTGGTCGAAGGCACGCGAGCTCCCCCCTGAACGCGAGCGAGATCGCCAGGCACGAGGGGCGCGGCGTTCACCGCCGACGGTGCCTCGCCGAGACCCTCCCCGCCCGATGCCACGTTCAAATCGCCCATGAGAGCGATGTCCTCGCCGAGGGCGTTGACCTTGGAGCAGTACTCGAACACCGTCCGCGGGCGGTCTGGCTTGGGCCCACGCGCAGCAAAGCCTACATAATCGGCGCAATAAATGCCGATGCATACCACGCCCTGCGGAATGCCCCAGTGGACGCGAGCAGCTGCAGCGCGGCCAGGCGCAAGAGTCCTATCCAACAAGCCAAGGGCCGCGGTCAGAGACACAAGCGACGGAGTCAGCGCCGCCGCACCGCTGCTGGCGCCCGGGGCATCAGTCGCCAGAGCTGATGTCCACGCCCCATGCCATGCGGGTCCGCCATGCGATTCTGAATATTGCCTGGCCTGGCCCGGGGGGAACGCGGCGCCCGTGGACTGCCGGCACCCGCAGCTCGGAAGCCACCTCCGCCACTAGGTGGACCGTCGGGCCGAAGGACGAAGCGTCGGCAGAGACCATCGCGCCAACGAGCTCAGCGTTCTGGGTCTGCCCTCGCGCGGGCCCCCCAGTGGCAGCGCACCGCCGGGAGATGCGGCTCGCCCCGTCTCAATCGGCGCCCCCCCAGTGGCCCGCCAAAGGCGCTGGCTGCACGGGCGAAATCGCCCGCGCAAGAGGGGGCCGCGGCGGCCTCGGCGGCGGCCCTGGCTGACCCCTGGCGCGCGCTGGCTCGCGCCGGAGCCCCGCGGCGCAGGCATCTGAGGAAGAAGAAGAAGAAGAAGAAAAAGAAAAAGGAAGAAGAAGAAGAAGAAGAAGACGACGACGACGACGACGAAACCGCCGTAGCCGACGCACAAGCCGAGGGCGCCCTCGGGGCCGCAGGGGGTCGCAAGCCAGCAGCCTCGACCAAGAATGCACGCACTCAATTAGTCGCCGCGAGCTGATCAGACCGCATGCTATCTGAGCAAGCCCCAGCCGCCGGGGGCAGCGCTGGTCGCTGAGAGGAGGTCAACTGGCGGGCTTCACCTCCGCACGGCCCCTTGACGCGGGGACCTCCCCCCAGCTCCACCAGACCGCCGGGAATACCATGGTCATGCACCCCAGGAGCAGGCGGTGCCTCTGCAGGCTGTGCCATAGACTCAACCACGTCGTCGACCTCTCTGAAAGGGCACAGCTCGTTGTCCATCGCGCTGCACGCCATCATGGCAACGACAAGGCCAGCAAACAGGAATCGATGTAGCTGGCACGCACCGCCGACTGTTGCGCATCAGCGCCCGCCTGGGTCTTGAGCCGCTTCGCCCGGCTCCGGATCGCCCCATTAACGACGCGAGCCCGCTCAGCGGCAACGCCCTCGGACTCCTCAGCACGCACCTGGAAGCCCATCGGCTCCACGAACGAACGAACGAACGTTCTCAGCCTGGGGCTAGCGCCCAGGAGGTCGAAGATGCTCGGCGCACCAGGAGCAGCTGGGGCAGGAGGCGCCGCAGCAGCCGGCGCCCCAGCACCAGCGCCAGGAGGCTCGCCAGGAGGAGCTCCAGGGACAGGAGTGCCAGGCGGCGCGCGCCGATGCTCAGCTTGGGCCGCGCGGAGCTCAGCGACGTGGCTGGCCAGGGCCGACTGGGCGGTGGCCTCGGTCGTCTCGGAGCCCCCAAACCCTCGCAGGAACGAAGAGAACTGTTGCACAGTGACCTCAAGCCTCTGCACCACGGCGCCCAGCGCGACAGCTTCTGGCGCCAAGGGGGCCCGGGTAGCCGACGCCAGGTTGTCCGCCTCCAGCCGCAGCCCATGAACATCCGAGCCTCGGCCGCGGCGCGCGCTGCCACGCCCAGGTCAGCCGCGACGGCGGCGAGTTTCTCGCTGAGGCCCACCACCTCCAGGTCACAGGCGGTGACCCGCAGGCGCTGCTTGGACATCCCGTCGGCGAGGTCGCGCAGCCGCGCGTCGAGGGGTTTGGCGACGGCAGAGTTTCGGCGCAGCTCGTCGCGCTCCAGCGCGAACGTGGGCCGAGACTCCCGGCGGAAGGGGTCGCCGCGCTGGCCCGGGGCATCGCCGTAGGCAACCTGCCGCCAGAGCCATTGGAGACGGCCCCGGCGCTGCTCGGCGGCGGTCGCTCCTCGGCGCGGGAAGCCGCCGCGTCTGACTCGCGACTTCCTCGCATCCTCGTAGACCGCAATCCGGCGCCGGTGGCAGCCCACGACGCCGCCGCCCCCCAGCATGCATCCAGGTGCATCACCGCCGAAACAATGGCATACGTACGGGACATTATTCTCCTTCTCCTGGCCATTGAGGTCGGCGTCCGCGTCGGCGATCTCGGCTAAGGCAGCCTAGACGTCGCCCCATTCGTCACGGTTGCTGGCCTTATGGCCCGCCCTGCGAAGTGCGGCTCCGGCGACGTCCTGGATCTGACGCGGCATGGCGGCGCGGCAAGCGATTGCGGCAGCGAGGCCGTTGGAGTGGCATCCGAACGCTGGGCGGCATGCTGCTTGCAAGGGCCAGTCGAAGGGCGCCATGGCCTCGCGTGACCCACGGCCAAGTCGCTTTTGACGCCCCATCTGGACATCGCGCCACCCGACGCGGTTTCGCCCCGAGCTCGTGGTTCTGTCGGTCCACCAGGAGTAACTGCCAGCTGCTGCGTTGCGACGCCCTCATCCCCACTCGCAATGGTAATCGGCGCAGGCCGCGGCATGAGGCTGGAAGCGTCGCGCGTCGCTTCCTGGAAGTCGGACTGCCTGTCTCTCCCATGACCTCGGTGGTCAGCAGCGTTGGCCCCCGAGCCTTGAAGCGCGCGCTGCGCGCGGGCCATCGCTTCAGCCTGTTCCTCCGACAGGGCGATGCACGACGTACGTAGCTCGTGGCACTCGCAGTTCATCGTGCCACTGCGTTTCTTGAACTGGCGTCGCAGTCCTTGCACCCCCCGGCCACGCATATGCTGCATGCGCTCCTCCGCGAGCTTCAAATGCCCAATCGTCGCGGAGCGTTCCTGGCCCTCTGCTTGGAGTAAGTGGGCATCCTAAGATTTTTTGACCTCGTACTGGCCAGCCATCGTACTGATATCCTCCAATCGTTGTTGTACACGGTAGTCAGCCTCTTGCTTCGCTTGCATGCGCCCTTCGAGTCGCCATCGCATGCATTTGCGATGCACTCGTGGCCCAGCGAGGCCTTGCGACGTCAGCCTGATTTCCGCGACATGTAGCGCTGACGTGACAAGGGTCGAGTTGCGCTCCATGTTCTCGATCCGCCGCTTCATGGCAGCGCCGTCTCGAGCCAGGCTGTCCGCGGCGGCGGCCATGCACTGCTTGATGCCGTCGAGGTGCCGTCAGCTTTATCATGCGAGCGCGCGCTCGTCCTGCCTTTTCTGCTCGAGAGCGAATTTCGATTCCCCCTGCTGCTTCTCGTACTTGATGCAGTCTTGGTTGTAGTTCTCCGTGGGCGGTGCTAGCGTCTCGTTGGACTTCCTCAGCTCTGTGTGTCCTTGAGCCAGGATGTCTGCCCTGTCCATGAAGCCTTCTCGTAATGAATGCATTTCGCGGGGTGCACCCGTTGTGCTGTATGCGGTTGATGTAGGTGATAAATTCGTTCCGACCTGTTGCATATTCGTTGCTGACGTCACGCATCTGGCCCGACATGGTCTGTTTTTCCTCGTCCACCGCGGCCTCGATCTCGACCTGCTAGGCCTTGTGCTGCTCATGCTGGCACCGTTCAGCTCGGTTCTCAGCCATGTCAAGCTCGTTATGTTGCAGGTGTGTCTGCGCAACAAGTTCCCCCTTGAAAGTCTGCGCGTCGGTCTCGGTCTGGTACTTGTAATGGCTCTCTTGCTTTGCAATTTCTGCTCGAGCTGCTGGTAGGCTTTCTTTCGTAGCGTGACTTGGTTCTTTCGGTTGCCGAGCTTGGAAAATGCCCCCTTGACCGTCGTCTGCATGGTCTTGGCGAAGTCGGGGTCCGTTTCGGGGGGGCTCGTAGTCCTGCTCCTTAGCTGGATGTCCGATGGCTAACCTCTGCGCACGTGCTCTCCTGGGGCCCGCCGTGGTATCTTTGGTATTATTATATACTTCTTCGATATCTCTTGTGATGCTGTTGGGCCTGCCCTAGTTGGTGGTCCTGTCGTGCTCAGTATGTGGCATCCATCTGCTCACGTTCCCCAGCGGCTTGATGTGGCTGGTCTTCCTGACCTGCTGCTGATTGAGCCTGAGGTCCACCGGGTCGATCGTCTGTAGCATACATCTGAAGCGTGCGATGTTGTCGGTGAGGTGTTCATTTGGCGGTCCTGCGTCTTCGTTGGCCATGAAAGACCTCGCGAGCTTGTGGACTTGGCTGCGGCATTGCTTACGTTAGTGGCAATAACCGTCCTCGATCTCTGGCGTAGATACCCGTCCTTGACTGGCCACCGCACACCGTCCTCTCAATGGCCCTGTCTGCGCTCCATGCTGTACAGATGGTTGTCCTTTGGACGCGTCGTGCTGGACGTGACTGTCCTCTCTATATAAATAGATTTCTACATGTATATACATATACATATACATATACACATACACATACGGATACATGCACATACACAAGTAATTACACACATACATATACATAGACATACACATGTACCTATACATATGCATATACAATAACATGTACAAGTACAAATGCATACACGTATACATATACATATGCGCATACATATACATATACATATACATATACATATACATATACATATACAAATGCATATACACAAACGTTTATGTACACGCATATACAAGTACATAAAAATACACCGAATCATAGACATATACACATACATGTACATACACACATACGTATACATATACATATACATATATGAATATATGCATATACATAGGCATGAACATAGACATATACATATACCTATACCTATACATATACATAGACATATATATATATAAATACATATACATATACATATACATATACATATACATATACATATACATATACATATACATGCCTATACCCATATGTGCATATATACATATACATATACATATAAGATATACATATACATATATACACACATATACATAGACACGAACATATGCACAAACATATACATGTATACATAAACATGTACCTATACATATATATGTATGTATATACATACATACACAAGCATATACATATACACATACATATACAGTTACATATACAAATGCATAAGCATGTGCATAGACATATACATTTACACATACACATACATATACCCAGCGATAGCCACACTGACACATCCAGACTTTGTTTGGTAGATTACGTTTGCAAACACACTTCCATGTATTGTTCTTGTCGTAAGACTTGGCGTCCTTACTGAGTCTGCCCCTGCTGTGTTCTCTTCTGTACCGCTTGTCTTGGTGTTCGTCCTTCTCGGGTGCGTGGCGGCTGCACCATGGCGCCATCGATCCGAGGCGTTGATCAAGTCGTTAGCTCGCAACAAAAGCAGCAAGTTATTGACGGTCTTTAGCTCGTTGGGCACGTAGTCTTCTGTGCCAGGCCCTCTCGGGGCCTCTTGCTGTGCCTAATTACTCCGTGGCTGCTGCAAAACAGCAGCAGGTGGTAATTGATATACGCGGATGTTGCTCCTCCCGCAGTTAACGGTCACCTGGTGGGTAGCGCTGTATAGGCGTTTAACGATCCCCTGGTCGGTAGCGCTACGATCGCGGTTAACGATCCCCTAGAGCGTAACGCGGTGGTCGCGGTTGTTCACTTTCTGGTGATTGATGTTGTAATCGAGGATGTTCAACTTCAGGGAATCGCGCGCGGGCCGGGGGCCTGCGCGCTGAGGCCAGCCCCCTCTGCGGGCCAGGCGCGCGTACGGCGAGGGGGCCAGGGGCCAGACAGGCCTTTCTCCTCCTCTTCCTCTTCCTGCTCATCATCATCGCCATCACCATCCTCATCGTCATCATCAGCACCACCACCAGCACCATCATCATTATCATCAGCATCCTCATAATCGCCGCCATCAGCATCTACATCATCAGCATCATCAGCAGCAGCATCACTATCATCAGCATCGGCATCGGTATTAACATCATCGTCGTCCTCGCCGTAGTCATCCGAACATCGGCATCATCAGCTACAGCAACATCAGCAGCATCAAATCGTCAGCACCAACACCGTCATCATCACGATCAACATCCCCACCCTGTCGCCAGAACCATCATCATCAACACCACCATTACCCAAATCACCATCACCAGGACCATAAGCAGTAGTAGCATCATCTACTTCATCATCATCATCAGCAGCATCAGCATCACCATCACCATCATCATCAGCAGCATCATCATCAGAATCATCATAAGCATCATCAGCAGCAGCAGCATAATCAGCACCAGCATCAGCATAAGCATAAGCATCAACAGCAACAGCAGCAGCATTATCATCAGCAGCAGCGTCATCCCCGTCGACGTCGTCCTCCTCATCACCAGCATCAATATGATCCCCCTCCTCCTGCTGTTTCCTCCCTCCCTCCCTCCATTACCATTTATTTCCCCTCTTGCCCCTCGCTGGCCGCAGTAGTCGATCACAGGAAAGAAGGGGCGCCACGCGAGCAACACGGCGGCGCACCAGTCAGTCCGACGAGGCGGCGCGCATCTCGCATCACAGCCCGAGCGGGAGAGCCAACGCCCCCGTGACGACTCTGCGCTTGTGCAGAAGCAAAGCGCTTCCCGGACCCCCTCGCGCGCCGTGAAGGAACACAGCAGAAGGCTTCGGCACGTCTCGGACCTTGCAGAAACAAGGAAAGGCGACACTACCACCACCACCACCACCACCACCGGCGCCCAGAGCCGTGGTCGGTCCTCCTGGTGGTGTGGTGCCCCCCGCACCGCTCGAGACATCCTGTCCCTGGCTCGGGAAGACATCACAAGCCTCCTCGCTGGAGGTGGCCCGCTGGTGGTGGTGGTGTCGCGTCGCCTTACTACTCAGGATGACAAATCGGCAATCTGGTAGAGGGGTCGAGACATCCGAGGGCCCACGCTGCGAAGCAAGCAGACGTCGGGGGTCTGGGCTCATCGCATGCTGGCAATCTTTGTACTCCACGAGGGCCTTCGGCAGCTGTGGAGTATGCTGCCACGGCGGCAAGGCCGGCTCAAAGTCTCACGACCTGGCTAGCCAGGGGACCGAGAGGGCCAGCGTTCGGCTGCTCCGGCACCGTGCCCCAATGGCACGCTGAGGCGTGGTAGGATGCCCAGTGCTGTATCTCAGGGGCTCTGTGCATCTTCCTCCTCCTCCTCCTCCTCCTCCTCCTCCTCCTCCTCCTCCTCCTCCAGCCCCACCCCCCGCCCCCCGCCCCCTGGCCCAGTCCTTCGGCCTCCGCCGCTTCGGCTGCTTTGTCCGTGCCCCTGGCTCCGAGCCGCTGAGACTCGGCTGCCCCGGGCTGACTCGAGCGCCATCCCAGCCAGCTGCAGTCAGCTGGCTGCTCAGGTCGCCGCCTCTGCGGCCCCCCCGGCCCCAACCCCAGTCCTTCGGCCTTTGCCGCCTCGGCCGCTGCCAGCTGGGCCCTTTGCCCCTCGCGTCGAGCAGCGCCGAGAGGAGCCTCGGCTGCTCCGGACTCACGCACGCGACCCGTCGCCGCGGCAGTCTCGGGCGCGGTCTCGGGCGCCATCCCCTGGCCCCTTCCCTCTCCCGGCAGCACCTGGGAGCATGCACCCCCCCTCTCTCCCCACAGGCTCCCTGGGCGGCCCGACGCTCCCCCGGGGGTCTCCCGGGCTCTCCCGGGCTTCCAGGACGGCCCTGGAAGGTCACCAAGGCCACCAGGGTAGCCAGACAGTGCTCGAGCGGCACCCAGCAGCCCTCGAGCTGGCCCCAAGAGGCACCGAAGAATCCCCAAGAGACTCCCGAGACATCAAAGGGAAGGCCGAGGGGCCCTCCAGGCAGACCAACATGATCCGAGGCCTGAAGAATTCGTCAGGTTTGTGCAAATGTCGATTTCATGGAACTCTCTCGGCTCAAGAGGGCCTAGGAGACGTCGAATAGAGAAAAAACTGCGGAGCGGGGATGTATGCATATCCACCGCCTGGGAACCGACGTCATGGTGCCCCAACGGGCGGTGGATATGGGTACATGTTGACTCCCGGGGGCCCGAATATGCCCATATCCACGGTCTGCCGAAGTCCCCGAAAATTGGTCCTCCCCGCGGCGGGCCTGTGTGAATTCCCGCCTGGGAGGAGGGGGCCTCCGAGAGACCCCCCAACGCAGCCCAAAGAGATGTCCCCCGGACAGGAACAGGAACAGGCTATCCCACGTAGTGGTTCGGGAATTAATGGCCACGAGTGAGCTTCTCAGCAACACTGAGAGCTTTCGGCCATAACCCATCTTCGATGCGAGATAAATATTCTCGTCGATGGGTTTCAAGCTTATGGGAACATGGCTTCGACAGCTCACGCATAGTAACATGAGCATAGAAACCACAAGATTGGCAAAACCAAAGATGATGGGCCCTCTGGAGCCTCATGGAGTGCGTCTCGTGACAGCTCGAGACCCAGGACGGCCCCGGAGGGTCCCGAGAACGGCCCGCGGACGGCCCCCACGGGAGAGCCCGAGACAGCTACTCCAGAGTTCGTAATCAAGGGAGGGGGGTCTCATTTCGGGGGGGGGTCTCTTCCAGGCTATCTTGGAGGGCCTGGGGGGGTCCGGGGACGATGTTTTGGAGGGTTCTCCCACGGGGGAGGTCTGAAATGGCTTGTCTTGGAGGGTCCAGACCCCCTCCCTTTTATCACGAAATCTAGAGTACCAGCCTCGAACTTGTCCCTATCCCTAAGAGTTGGCACGCCAAACGGCGATGACAACCTCAGGGACGCGCCCTCAAAACATAAGGGAGCCCCCAAGATTGGCATCGTGATGAGGAGATGCCCAGCATAGGGACAGGGATAGGCTCCAGGCTGGTGATACAGCCCAGGCAGGAGTCCCTCGACCAAAAAGCGACGAGAGTGCGAGGCGGGGAGCTATCCATAGCCACCGCCTGGGAACCGACGTCCTGGCGCCCCAGGGGGCGGTGGCTATGGCTCTGTTCTGACCCCCGGAGGCCCGAGCTTATCCACATCCACCGCCTGTCGAGGTCCGCGAAGATCGATCCCATAGGCGGTGGTCATGGATAAATCCCCGCCTCGGAGAGAGGTGCCACATGTTACGGCCTCCTGGACGGTACCCCGAAAGCGTCGCCACACAAAGGCGCTGCGGTGGCATGGTGACGGAGCTTGCCGCAGGCGGCTGGATAAAAGAAGAAGCACGAGCCTGCGGTCGCCAATCGGGAGCGCTCGCCCTCCTGGCAGCTCATGGCGTCAGCATGAGCAGCCTCACTGTAGGGGACAAGTCAGAAGAGCAGGAGGGGGTCCACAAAATAACCTCCCTGTTGTGCACCTACTTGCTCCAAGCCCCTCCACCAATTCATCTCCTCATCAACTATTCTCCAAACCATGACTGTCCATAACCAGGCGGCAGCTGTACAAGAGAGGCTCGACAAAGGCAGACACTTCAAAAAACGAGTTCGAAAAGACGGCCGCCACACTCAGCTGCATTTGATTTCGAACTCATGGTGCACGCACGGTCGCCAATGTCTGCTCACAAATCGGCTCAAGTCTGTGGGTCCCGCGCTCCAGCTCAGAGTACAGCACCCGTCAATATCACCCGATTGGACATTGATCCGAGAGTTCCAGCTCGTGCTGTGCAAGAGGGCTAGCGCCGATCGGCGCCTCTCCTGCAGGGTCCCAAGGGTGGGGTTCGCGGGGGGTGCTGCGGTTTAACTGGAAGTCTTCGAGGTGTCCCCGATTGCGCTGCATTGCTTTGCATTGCGTTGCATTGCCCTGCGGTACCTTGCATTGGCTTGCAGTGGTTTGCATTGACTTGCAACGTTTGCATTACTTGGTTTGATCTGCGCCGGTTGAGCCACATTGCTTTATGTTGCATTGCATCGTTGTCTCTGCATTTGCTTTCAACAAACTCCCTTGTTCTGCATCGCATGCACTTTGCGTAGCCTCATATCGTGTTGTACCTACTCGCATTGCGTTGCACAATGTTGTACTGCACTCATTCGTTTGCAATGCTGCTCGTTGCTTTGAAATCCGCCACCGTGTCTTCCGCACAAAGTGGAGTGCCCCAAGGCGCAAGCTGGTGTACGAGTTTGGCGGATTGGAAAAACCTGAGGACCCGGACCACGATTTTCCCAGAATTTGGGGTGTTTTTGGGTGCTCCTGGGTGCTCCTGGGATGTCTCGCGTTGGCATCCACGACGGTGAACCCGCCCAGACCGACCCGACGAACCTGAGTCTCCCGACAAGCTTCCAAAATGGTCCTTGAGAGCGCCGAGACAAATATTCCCAAGAGGCCAAAACCGTTGATTTCCCATGGGTTGTTTGCGAATGAGTATTCTCGGCTTTTCGAGCTGCTGACGCTCCAAGACGGCCCAAGAGGCCCCCAAGATCGCTCCAAGACGGCCCGAAAACCCCAAAAGGAGGGCGCCGAGAAGGCCCAGGAGGCCCCTAAGACGGCCCAAGACAGCCCCTCGAGGGGCCCGAGAGGGGGAACACGAACTGACATGTCGAGCCCTCCGCCCCAAGATGACCACCGCGACCGTCAGCCGGCCGCCAAGAGGCCGCCAGGAGGCCCCCTAAGAGGCCTTCGAGAGGCTTCCAAGAGGTCCCCCACGTGCACGAGGCCCCCAGAGGCAACCAGGAGCCCCAAAGAGGCACGCAAGAGCCCCACAATACTTACGTATGACGAAAAATGTTCCTCTTGAAGTAAAAATGGCGATGAAGAGTTCTCGAATCAGCGTCGGCGCCGCCGAACGCACGGCGTCTGGAAAAGCTGTTCGTAGCAACCTGGAGGAGAGATATGTTTTCATGTTGATTGGAGCCCGCGCGCGCGGAGAGTTGGTGGGAGTGCGCGAGATAGCGCAGGACCCATCCTGGGAAGTTGATGCCGAACACGGATGTGTAGGAGAATCCATCCTGGGAAGATATCCTCTCAACTTGTAGCCATCCTGGGAGGATCCTCTCAACTTGTAGTCATCCTGGGAAGTTGGACCCATCCTGGGAAGCTGATGCTCGCGAGATAGCGCAGGACCCATCCTCCCCAGTAGAATCTTCACATGGGCTGGTTGCGGGGCCTGCGGATCCAATATTTCTTCCGGTGCCCCGCTTCGATGAAATAGCACCTGGGGCCGTGCCTCCAGCACGCAGTGGAGTGCCCCAAGGCTCATGCAGCCCTGAGTAGGAAGCACGGAGACATACTGGTAGTATATGTCCTCCTTGGAGGCGCGCGTCCGACCCGAACATATAGTATACCCATCTTGCAGTATAGCGTTTCCCGAGAGGTGTGGCCAGAAAGCGCCCGCCACGACGCCCATACTATCAGATTTATCGGTGCGCGCGTCGCCGCTGGGGGGGGCGACGCACACACAATAGAAGTATGTTGGGGTGACGCCGACTGAGAGGCGATGCGATGCGAAGCGACCACCGTTGCAGACAGCGTCCAGGCCTACTCAAGACCAGGTGGGCGAGGCCGTGGCCTCGGGAATCTGGCGCGTCTGGACAACATGCCACGCGAGACACTGGCGCAAAAAAGAAATGAGGAGGGACGGAGGGAGGATGGCCCTTGGGGTCGGTCGTGTCAGCCCGTGTGGGAAGAAAGGAAGGGGGAGGAATGAAGGGGCCCAGGGACACACAAATAAATACACACAAATAACCAGATTCCCAATACTTTCCCATAGTTTCTGGGTTTCTGTCTTCCCCCCCACTTCCCATATTCTTCCCTCCTGAAGGAAGAGGAGGAAGAAGTCCTTGGTGTCGGCGTCGACGTGGGATGCCTCGCTGGGCGCTCGCGCCGTTGGCTCCGCTCGGGGGGCAGGGGGGCTCCGAGGCCCTCGAGGGCCTGGGCCCCGGCTTCCCCGGGCGCCGCCAGCCGCCCCTGGGCGCTCCCGCGCGCTCCTGGGGTGCATCGCGTGGGCCTCTGGCCCTAGTGGGCCCTGGAAACGACAGGGCCGTTTTTTTACCAATCCGTTCTGCCGTTTCTGTTGCCGGTTCCGACGCCGTTTTTTAACCGGTTCCGTCGCCGTTTTTTGACCGGTTCCGGCTCTGGTTCCAATCCTGGAGCCGTTTTTTTGCCGTTTCCGGTCGCCGTTTTTTTGTCGTTTCCATTTTCAAGGGGCATTTTGTTGGAAACGGTAAAAAAACGGCCCTGCCGTTTCCAGGGCCCACAAAGCCTCTGGCACGGGGGCCCCCCGCCCAGCCGGGGCCCCCCAAAAGGGCGAAGATCGGGAGCGGCAAAGAGGGGGGCGTCCAAGAGGGGGGGGTGCAAGTCATGGCCGGCGGCATGTGCGCGGCCCAGGGGGGGGGGGGCCAGGGACGTGATGAAATAAGAAGAGGCGCCATGAAATCGGAGGAAATATCGTGGCCCCCGCCATGATATCCCCCCTAGACATCACCCCCCTCTTTGCCGCCGCCCCCGAGAAGAGGGCCTCGAGAAGCCCCCAGGACAGCCCAAGAATGAAGGGGCCCTGAGACACACAAATTCGCCAGCCCAACGGGCCAAGGCCGTGCTAAGATCTCCGGCAACTGGTTCACAATATTCTAGTTCGCGCGCGCGGGGCCGCCCCTGGGGGTCCCCGGACGAAAAGTACCCCGGGAGACCCCGCGTAACCCCCGGGACACTCGGATCAGAGATGCCAGACCGGGCAATATTTCGACACCCCTCACGAGGATCGTGGCCTCCGAGGGGAGGAGCGCAATCGACCACCCCCCCATCCTGACCCAAGAGGTCCCCAAGAGCCCCCCAAGAGGCTGCAGAGGCCCACAAGACGCCGCCAAGGAACCCCAAGAGGCTCCCAAGAGGCCCCCAAGAGGCCTCCAAGAGGCCAAAAAAATACCCCCAAGAGGCCCCAAAGATCGCTGCAGGGCCAGTTCAGCTCATTCTTGTTGATGACAAATACACTCCTGGAGGATCGCCACGAATCGACACGAAGCTGTTCCACGGGGGCCGCTTCAACACAAACATGCCGAACATAACGCCTCAGAAAAAAAAACGCCGCCCCCTTCAGCTCCGCACTGCCGACGACCTCTCAGCCAGTCGACCGCGGTGCACAATATGGGCTGGCGGAATGAGCGAAGCGATTGAATTAACACGCACAAATAAAAGGATTCCCCATATTTTCATATATTTTCTGGGGTTTGTCTTTCCCCCCCACTTCACATATTTTCCAATATTTTCCTGAGAGTGGACGATTAATTGTGTCTGCGTGTTTTTCCCCTCCTGAAAAATGCCTCCGAGCTGCCCAAGATGGCCTAAAGACGGCCCAAGAGGCCGCCGAAACGTCCCAAAAGAGTTCCAAGAGGAGGCCCAGAGAGCGCCCCAAGAAGCAAGCACCGTCACATTCCCCTCGGAGAACGCACAGGTGTTGCATATTCGCCTCTTCGGCTTGCACGGGGTCGAAGACGGCCGAAAAAAACCCCCAAGACCGCCCCAAGACGGCCGCAGAGGCCCCCAAGAGGGCTCCAAGACGGCGCAAGAGGGCCCCAAGACGGCCCAAGAGGCCCCCAGAGGGCCCACGAGAGCTCCAGGACGGCTCCAAGAAAGGTCCCAGATCGGGAACCCGAACGGACATTTCGAGCCATACGGGTCTCTTGTGGATCTTGTGGGTCTTCCTGTTCAGGGTCTTTCTTGGATCTTCCTGCTTAGGCTGCCTTGAAAGCCTTGGGGCCCGCTTGGGGCCCTCTTGGGTTCTTCTTCGAAGTTGTGGGGCCGTCTCGAGCCTCGGCGCCATGTGAAGATCTCCCGAAGCCATCCGAAGGAGAGGAGCGTGAGATTCACTGAATATATGGAGAAACCTGAATGGTTTTTGCGTTCATGGCTCTCTGGGGTCATTTGGGAGGGCATTTGGGAGCTCCACTGGGGCATCATGTGGCCCCTCGAGGCCGCCTTGAAACATCTTGGAACGTCTTGGACCACTAAGGGCCCATCTTGGCGGCCAGCGGGCGTCCTCCTGAACCAGCTCGGAACCCTCTTCAGGCCGACAGAGTCGCCCAAAGACCCCAAAGCGGATCCCGGAGCCAAGGGGGGGCTAAATAGGTTGCGACGGGGGGAGTTTGGAAAAAGTGGGCCACCCCAGGGCCACCCCAGGTCTCCTTCCCCATGGGCGGTCCCGTCGTCTTCGTCCGTCGTCCGACGTCCGTCGTCCGTCCGCCCGCCATGCTGTTCCTCTATATTTTTTTCAACCAGCGCGATGATATGACATGTGCGTGACGTGGCGTGTCATCTCTGCAGATTTCCACCGTGCCCTCCAGGGGCCTCTTTCCCGGCCATTGGCTATCGGCACCAGCACGCGAGCGGCGGCCAACGCAGAAAACTGCGGACCTGAAACTTCGAACTGCCGCCGCCTCCACGGATAGAAAAAAAAACAAAAGGCGACAAGCACGACCTAAACAGTCGTGTGCGTACGGTGATCCGCTTCCCCTCATGGGGGCCATAGCCGCTCCCACCGATGAGCCAGGGCCGGCCGAGTAAACGTCACCACATTCAGGGGGGAGGAAGAGGAAGAGGAAGAGGAGGAGGAGGAGGAGAAGAAGCGAGAGAATCCTGTCAAAGGCCAAGAGCAGCGCCCAAGCCAACCTGCCATAGGCGAGCCGTCGCGCGCGTCCGGGGACCGGGATAACCGGCAGAAGTGCAGATTTCTTTGCATCGGAGGTCATCGCCCGACTGCCTGTCAGTCTGGGCCCCCACATGACCAGGGCAGTGCAAGCGTGGAGAAAAAGGCAACACGGAACCGACACCGAGGAGGAGGAGGAGGAGGAGGAGGAGGAAGAGGAGAGAAGGACAGGCAAAGCAACTTGCGGCGGATGCTGCGGATTACCCTGCACCCTCTACACCGAAGGCGCGTGGTGCTTTACATGCGCCCCATGATGCCTCGGAACTGGGATCTGTACAACCAATAAGGGTCCACTGCGCCACTCTGGTGCCGAAGGTGGGCTGTGGCGGTGTAACAACAGTACACATGTATAGCTACATATTTGTACGAATCCCTCCAGGCCCTCCCGAGGAGAAAATCGCGGAACGTCCATTCGCTAAAATCTATGTGTGCGTACCGGCGGGCTGCCTCCATCAGGACTGGGCAGCGCCAGTAATGCTCTATCGAATCGGATGCAAATTCTGCCATGCAGCACAAACACGGCGCTTGTTGCTGGAAGCGCCGGGCGCAAGTCCACCCATTGAAAACAGTGTGAAAGCAGCCAGAAACCACGGCTGGTGGTACGCTACCCCTGAGGTGGGAAAAATTGCGAGTTATATGTTCAGCAGTAGCACCTACACGTGTTAGCCCTATGAGGTCGCGCCAAGCGCGGCGACGGCCGAGGCGCCGACGGATAACATCTCCAGGCACGATGGCATGAAAGCTGGCATGCACCTGGGAATATACAGCGGCCTGGCCTCCCTGTACAGTAATGCGTCTGTCTCTCAATGCGTCCCGAGCGGAGCTCAACGTGACCACAGACAAGGAACTCAGCCACGATTGCCATCGCCACTGAAGAAGGGCCTCGTTGCATTGGACTGTCTCCTGCAACTTCACGTGGAACTCCCGCCATCGAGGACACGTATCGGTCATCGTCCTCGCCGCGGCTGCGAAGTGCAAGGCGCTGATAGAACGGAAGGGGGCCGGGAGTCCGAAGGCGTCAAGATTGTGCTCGCCATACTTGGGCAACCAGTTCCCTGGTCCACGGGCCAGCTTGCGCAGCATGTCACGCTCTGTGGCGAGCAGATCGCTAGTAGGAGCGATCAGCTGCAATACGAAGCTAAGCACGCTGACTGCCAAGGAATTGTACAGCAATGCTGAGGCAGGAAGTCCAAGACAGAGGTCATAGATGCACTCCACTCTCGCGATATACTTGCGTACCGGGGCAGACAATGAAGAAGCACAGGCGCCGGGCCCTAAGACGAAGCCCAAATATTTGCCAGACAACGCTTTCTCGAACTGGCTCCACCCCGGGATTTCCTCCTGGACCAGCTGGGCAAAACGACGCAAAGAGATGCTCCACAGAGGGATGATTATACATTTTTGCGCCTTGCTTCGGAGGTTCGATATGCTCGCAAACTTCTGGAACAGCCAGCTGATAACTGGCCCCTCCACGAACAAGTGGGTGAGGACTATAGCAATGTCGTCCGCGAATGCTCGGACCAACGACTTCCCGCTCAGGTGGGACGCCAACGCACGCAGGAACGGGTCGAGGGCGATGATAAACAGAGTGGGGCTGAGAGGGCAACCCTGCTTCACTCCTGAAGTTATTTCGAACACGAGGGATACTGTGCCGCCGAATCTCCAGAAATGGCGGTTGCGAACGTACAGCTGCTGGATTGCCTGCATGATTCCGGTGGGCACTCCGATGATCTCCAACACCATCCAAAAATAACATAAAGACAAGCTCGGGAAGGCGGCCCCGAAATCGTTCAATAAGCACGTCGGGGTATTTGTAGCCGGCCATTTTGGCGGATCAGCGGCGTCGGCAGTGTCACAGGAGAAAGCGGCTGTGGCCATGTGCGTTTCGACCTCCAGCACGTTATCCAACATCTGCCGCCCCTGGATAAATCCACGCTGAGCGTTCGCCGCCCACTGGCTGACTGCAGGTTCAAGCAAGTGGTTCACGGCTGAGGCGATAATCTTGACGTCTGTGTTGCCCAAGGAGAGAGGGCGCGTGTCCTGGAGAGGCCTGAAACCAGGGAGACCCGTGGCAGAATCGAGTCCCTTCGCTAGAAGTGCCAACCACGCGTGGTTAGCTTCCTCTGGGAGGGGCGACCCGGCGAGCCAGTCACCCATGGCATTGAAGAGAACTCGTTGGCACCACTCCGGAGCGCACCTCCACGCGCAGTAGGGAATGCCGTCTGGGCCGGGAGCAGAGTCCACCAATCCACGGAGCACATGCGAAAACTGTGAAAAACTGATGTCCCACTGGATGTTCGGGAACGCGACGGCGTGTTTTTCGAGGAACCGGCGGGCGGCGATCTCATCGACAGGCTGCGCAGTAAACGTGGGACCCCAATGACTCGATACAGCTGTATGCGCGCGGGCGGCGTCCGTGATAGGGAGGCCGTCGGTATCCAGAAGGCCCTGCAAGCCAGTTCGGCGCCGTCTCGGGGAGAATAGCGCGACCCACGAGAGTATGCCTGCACGCTCCCGGCTCTTGTGGTAGTCAGGCAAAACACTGCACTCTTCTAGCTCGCGCAATCGGTCCTCGGTGGTCTTCTGGCTGAGGCTCCGGACGACAACCTCGATGCTGGTGAACTTTTCGGGGGCCCAATCCTGCGGGCAACAGCTGCCCAGGATGTCCTGGATCTCAGAACAGACAGAAGCAGCAATCAGCGCCTGCTTGGTGTTGCCGCTGTGGGCGGCCCGTAAGAATTTCAGGCACCACCATAGTTTCTCTTCCGAGGTGTGGGCGCCATGATGCTGGACGCGTCGCTTGATCTCCTGGGCTGCCCTATGGAAGAGTTCCTTAAGATGTACTTCTGCACTCCAGGATGATCCAATCAGCTGGGGCCTCAAATCCTCAAGTACCACCCCCCAGAGAGGATGCCGAGGAACCCACTTCGGAATCGTAGGGGTGCGAGCACACGAGACCTTCGACCTCCAGCTGAAGAAGACAGGCGCGTGGTCGCTGAGATCGAAATTGGGGAGTGCAGCAAACCCTGGCGAAGCTACTCTAACCTCCAGGCCGCTCAATAAAGAGCTTGGTAACGAGGTGAAGATGCGGTCGATGCGGCTGAATTGGAGATGCCCGGCGGCGTCGGTGCCTCTCCTGGTGAAGCCAGGTTGCTCCAGCTCAGTGAGGTCCTCAATGCAGGCGTGGCCGTCGAAGGCATGCCGGGAGGGAGCGCCAGTGAAGCGACCCAGGGTGGCGTCGAAACGGTCGATCTTGGAAGCGATCGAGTTGAAATCCCCTAAGATGACAAGCGTGGCTCCAGAGCTGGAGGAAATGACCCTGGAGAGACTCTCGAGCACCCTCGGCACGTCGCCCTCGACATGTACGCAGCAGATGATCAACTTGCCCTGTGGCCCAAGAAGTGTGAATGTACAGAGACGCCCCGAAATAATGCTACAGAAGTCGATGGACGCAAAGTTGGTGAGGAAGCTATGCTTGAGGGCAACACCTATCCCACCAGAGTTGGGAGCAGCATCGGAGTCGGACCAATCGATGCGATATTCTCGGCAAAGCTTCCTCGTCAGAGTCCTGCTTCTCGATTGGGCCGAGTGCGCTTCAAGGAAGAACGTGAAGTCGTGGCGGTGGCAGAGCTCGACAGCATACTTAAATTTCCGCTTGCGGCGGGTATGGTCTACGCAGCATAATCCACGCGCGTTCCAGACGCATCCAGACAAGTTGCCCGAGTAGTACCGGGAGTAAGGGGGTGGGTGCTCCGATGGTGCTGAAGCCGTCTCGCTCCTCCTGCGCGCCCGCGTTGATGAACACGAGGCCCCCGGCGCAGAAGAAAGTGAGGGAGCAATGGGAGAGCAGTGAGGAGTAGGAGGAAGAAGATCATCAAGCAAAGCTCCCTGCTCTCTGAGCGGACGCGTTGAAGAACACGTGGCTGTCGGAGCTCGTCCCGGAGAGCGTACCTGAGGAGTCGTGTCGCTCCCTCTGCGTGCCCGCGTCGATGAACACGAGGCCCCCGGCGCAGAAGGAAGTGAGGAGGAAGAGGAAGATGCGTGCAAATATCCCGATAAATTAGTCGAATTCTCCGGCCATGCCGGAAGATGCATGTCGCCATACTCTTCTGCATCATCACGCCGCTGTGGACGCCATCAGCGCGAACGCCGCTGCGAGTCCACTTCGGAGGCCATCGAGGCCGCCGTCTCTGGGGAAAGGTCCACCTTGTCCAGGCCGTTGGTGTGCACGCGGGTGGAGGTGCCGTCCTCCAGAACCGTGTAGATCGTGATCAGCTGCCCCATGCCGCCAATGTCGATGAATACCTCACCCTTGCCACGGCGACACCCGACTTGGCCTTGGATGCCTTTGGACGCCATGTGCTGCTCCAGCTTCTTCCACAACTGTGATATCACCCATCCCCGGACACGCTCGTCGGGAGACCGGTCCCATTGAAGGGAAAGCTGCACAGACTCCGAGCCAAGAGTAATCCGTGGGCCAGCTCGGATGGACTCCTAAAGGATGGCCTTCGCCGCAGCGGAGTCGTTGAGGATGAGGCGAACGTGGGTGGTGTTGCTGGCCGCGCGGATCTGGGGGAGTGGAGTGTTGGGGGAGAGCGACTGGAAGACCGTCTCCGCATGCTTGACCAGCGCCTTGGACCACATGGGGAAGGGGAAACCTTTGAGCACGAGGACCTTGTTGTCGGGGTCCTCGGTGCGCGCCGCCCGGTAGCCAGGACCCTCGCTGCGTGCACGCTTGTTGCCAACACCGCCATCGTCGGCTCGGGACTCCAAGGCAGCAGTCCTCTCCTGGAGCTTCCGGATCTCGCCCATGAGCTGGTCCTGTTGCTGTTTGAGGCGAGCTTCGAGTTTAGTGTCGATGAGCTGCCCCATCTCCTTGATGAGGTCTTCCTTCAGATCCTTGCGCAGCTTCCCGAATTGGTTATCCAGCAGAGTCTGGATGTCGCTGAGCTGTGCCATGGATGTGCTAGGAAGTAGGTGGAAGGAAATAGATGTGAAGTCTTGGGCGTGCGGAGAATAGGCACGCGCTTGAGCCAATAGCACTGCCGCGGGGATCTTCTGTCGCTTACTCAGAGCAGGTGGTGCTGGGGATGCAGCGGCCAGCACTGCACATGAGCTGCTGCCTTGGGCTGCAGCTCGCTGGATACTGCTGCGTGAAAGGCGCTGCTACCCTGGGCTGCAGTGCCACGCAATTAAGCACTCCAGCATTATGTATCCCACACGGCACTTGAACGAGAGATGGACATGCTTGGTTCGCGCGTGAATTCTCTCCCCTCAGTCCTGAACGAATCAGCATCTAACCCAAACCCAAAATTCCCGGATTTCTTGAGGCCAAATGCCTCTTCGAAACCGTCTTGTGGGCGATCCGGGCTCTGGAGCAGCCTTGACGGTGGTTCGGGGCCGATCATGGGAGTACGCCTGGGTTGCGGGCCGGAGGCCTCATGGACGTATCTAGTGTCTCTTTGGAGATCTCTCGAAGCACAATTTGGGGCCTCTTCCGGGGGGCTTCGGGGTCTCTTGGAGACTAGTTTGGGCACTGTTTGGGGTTTCCTGGGGGCCTCCCGGCCCTTGGGGGGACTTCTCGGCGGCCTCGTGGACCGTCTTGAAGGCCTTTGTGGCCGTCTAGGAGCAGTCTTGGGCTGTCTTCGAGCGCTCGTGGGCCGTCCAGAGGCCATCTCAGTGCGCTCGTCAGCCATATTCCAGACAACCTGGGGCGCTTTGGGAGCCTCTTGGGCAAGCTTGGGGGCCTCTGGGGGGATCCGGGGTCCCCTTGTGGGACGTATTGGGGCGATCTTGAAGGCCTCTTGGGCCGTCTTGGAGGTCTCGTGGGATGTCCTGGGGAGATCTTAGGGTTCTCTGATGCCGTCGTGGACGAGCTTCATACCAAAAAAAGACAGATGCTAAAAATAGACGCTTCCCCAGAGAATTGGGGCGATGTTTGTATCTTGCAGCCCTTATTGGTGTACTCCTGGAACCCTCTTGGGGGGCCTCTCGAGCCGTCTAGAAGCCATATTGGGCGTCTTGGCGCGCTCTCGGACCGTCTCGGGGGCCTCCTGGACCGTCTGGGGAGCGCCTTCGGGCCCTCCGACAGCGGGGGGGGGAGTCTGGGCAAAGTGTGCCGCCCCAGGGGCCGCGGACTCGGTCCCCCGGTAAATCATATTATGATATATTGTAATACATCAAATTATAATATGTTATACAGTGCTGAAATATATAATAATAGGATATGTAATAATCTTCAATCGTGAGTAATATGATAGTGTGCTCTGTTCGATTCCAATATACTATAATAGATTGTAACATTTTAGATTAGTAGACGAAATTACATAATACAATAGGATAGTGTGTTATATCAGCGTATCTCATGTTAGATTATATGATGTTACACTACGATGTATTAAAATACGTGATGTTAGGTATGTAATAGAGCATTGAATCATAGATTAGACCAGCTCATATTATATCATAGAAGATTACAGCATAGCATATGATCGTATATGAAAAGCTCTTTTGTGTTGCTTTAGTACACTTATAGTGTACTACATTATGATATATCATATTATAGTATAGTATAGTGTGCGATTTGATGCTAGCTTATGTTGTGCTACAGTGTGTGGTAATGTTGTAGGCTACTGTAGTATAGTACTGTATAATCTGTACTATCATAGGAAACTGAATTTAATTTTTTTATATTATAATACACTATAACAGTTTGTATTATTTAGTATGATAATATACTATATACTATGCTACAATAATATACCAATTGCTCTGTCATAGTTTACTAATTGTTCTGCATGTGTGTAGATGCATGTGTATATAAAGCAGAATGAGGGGGCCGAACGGTCATTCATTGTCCCTGGGTGCGTGGCTGAATAAGGAATTCGTGGTGATGATTCTGCTTGTTGCGTTGTTGTTGCTACTGGTGTTGGTGTTGTTACTGTTGTTGTTATTGTTGTTGTTGTTGTTTGTTGTTGTCGTCGTCCCACCCGCGACCCACCCGCGACCCACCCCGCGACCCACCCCGCGACCCACCCCGCGACCCAGCCGAACCCACCCCGCGAACCACCCGCGACCCACCCCGCGACCCATCCGCGACCCACCCGCGACCCACCCCGCAACCCGCCCGCGACCCACCCCGCGACCCACCTTCAAGGGAGGAAAAATCACCCGGACCCGTAAATTGACGATTATTATAGCGGCCCTGGGCGTTGACTGAACAGTCCTGCCCTGTTCGATTCATTCCTTGCGTGCGTTTACTGAACGGTTTCGCTTGTCGGGGTGATTTTTATGGGGTGGATTTTCTGTCCTCTACACCCGCGACCCACCCGCGACCCAACAGCGACCCACCCGCGACCCACCCGCGACCCAATTGCGACCACCCGCGACCCACCCGCGACCAACCCACATTGGTTTAACGAAAAAATCGGCCCCTGCGGCAGGCTCGTTGTTTTTTGTTGAAAAAATGAAAACAAAAAAAACAAAAATGGAGCCTGCGGCGGGCTTCTCCAGTCTCGCAAACTGCCGAAATCCCCACCGCCCCCGCACTCTTATCCGCATCTGCGGGCTGCTACGTGTATATATATATATATATATATATATATATATATATATAGATTCGCCTCCGTGCCTGCACGGAGTGGGCGTGTTAGAACCGTCTTTGGCCGTTGTTGGTCCGAAAGAAAGGCGAGAGCCCCAAAATCCTTTGAAAAAAACCTTGGTGATGGTTTGTTCCTCCGGAGTCCCTCCTGGAGGTCCTCGCGGTGGCCTCTTGGGGCGACTGGGGGGCCTCCGAGGCCGTCTTGGGGCCATCGTCGCCCCTCGTGGAGCGCTCTTGGGCCATTGCGGCAACCATCACGTGGATCGTGCCTACAAGGAGCACCACCTAAAAGCCCAAAGACATGGTTCGCACAGCGCCCCCCCCGCCCATGTCGGCACACCCGTCACGCGAATCATACCCCAGAAGGGGTTCCACATGTGGCACCAATTGGCAGCTTCGCATGGCGTCCCCCTGCCCATGTTGAAGCATGCCTTGCACGCGTTGTGCCCGGAAGCGGTCCACCTGCGGCCTCAGTGGGCGTGTTCGCGCGGGGGCAGCTGAATTATTCGGCACACCCTTCGGGAGGGCCCACGGGGCCCCAGGAGGCCTCTCCAGGCGGCCCCAGGAAGCGGCTTCCAGGCGGCCCAAGAAGGCTTCTCCAGACGGCCTCAGCAAGCGGCCCCAGGAGGGCTCTCCGGGCGGCCAGAGGAAGTGGACTCCAGGCGGACCCAGACAGCTTGTCTGGGCGGCCACAGAAGGCCGGCGGGCCCAGGAGGCGTGTCCAGGCGGCCGTGTGAGGCGTCTCCAAGCGGCCCCTGAAGGCTTCTCCAGGCGGCCCCAGGAGGCGTCTCCGGTGGCCCTGGGAAGCGTGTCCAGGTAACCCCAGGAGGCGTCTCCAGGCGGCCCTTGAAGACTTCTCCAGGCGGCCCCAGGAAGCGTCTCCAGGCGGCCCCAGGAGGCGTGTTCAGGCGGCCCCAGTCCAGGCGGCCCCAGTCCAGGCGGCCCCAGTACAGGCGGCCCCAGGAGTCGTCTGTAGGCAGCCCCCGAAGGCCCCTCCAGGCGGTCCCAGAAGGCCACTCCAGGCGGTCCCAGAAGGCCACTCCAGGCGGTCCCAGAAGGCCTCTAGGCGGTCCCAGAAGGCCTCTCCAGGCGGCCCCAGAAGGCCTCTCCAGGGAGGTCCGGGGGTTCGTTCGGTAGAAGTCCGGAGGTTTGTTCGGTTCCTGTTCGGGGGATTGTTCGATTCCTGTTCGGGGGTTTGTTCGGTTCCTGTTCGGGGGGTTGTTCGGTAGAAGTTCGGAAGGTGGTTCTGGAGTTCGTGGGTTTGCTGGAGGCCCCCAAGAGGCCCCAAGAGGTCGCCAAGAGGTCCACAAGAGGCTGCCAAGATGCTCCAAAACTACTCCCAAGAGGCCCCCGAGAGCGCTCCGAAGACACCCCGAGAAGCATCCCTGACAACTCTGACCCACAACCCAGGCACGTTGGCGGGATGGGCCGAAGGCCCTTAGATCCGCCGCCCCCTGCTTGCAGGGGTGCACGGCGTGCTGGACGAGTCAGGTTTTGGTTTTGGTTCTTTTTTACCTAACATCGAAGACTGGTAGGTTTCTAGTGGGCTAAAAACAGCTCACAGATCACTCCACAGGGGGGTCCGGGCAGGTGTTGGGAGTTGCCGGGCGGGTTGAGTCCACCTCGTTTTTCACCAACAGTCACACACTTCGTGCTCTTCGAGTTCCCAGAACTCCATTCCCAGGCTCATTCTGAATAACCGGATGCAACAGTCACACACTTCGTGCTCTTCGAGATCCCAGAACGCCATTCCCGGGCCACTTTAAAATAACCGGATGCAACAGTCACACACTTCGTGCTCTTCGACATCCCAGAACGCCATTCCCGGGCCACATTCTGGAGGGCCGGATGCAACAGTCACACACTTCGTGCTCTTCGAGTTCCCAGAACTCCATTCCCGGGCCACATTCTGGAGGGCCGGATGCAACAGTCACACACTTCGTGCTCTTCGAGTTCCCAGAACTCCATTCCTGGGCCACATTTTGGATGCCCGGAGCCAACTCTAGTCCACTTCCTGGTCTTCGAGTTCCCAGAACTCCATTCCCGGGCCACATTTTGAATAGCCAGACGCTTCATGTCCTTCCGCCACAGCCGTGTTTGGTTCAGGACTTGCTAGTGACACTGCAGTCCACTGCATTCAATCGTGCCACTGCATTCATTCACTGCAGTCCACTGAGTTTCGATTGCAATGGCGTTCCCCTGGCCGTACCCCCATATCCAACGTTCATCCGCAGCCTCTGCTCCGCGAGGCTCGTCCGAAGTGTCGCCGCCTCGCGGTGCTTCTCAGCCTGCGGAGGAAGGTGGACAGACGCCTGGTTCTGGCGCTGTGCAGCCTGCGTCTTTCACGGTCGCCTCGTTCAATTTCGGGTTCGAGCAGGGCATGATGACTGGTAAGCAGGCGGCCACTCACTGCGCTAACTTCGGAAGGGTGTGCGCCACGATAGTGGAGACCGCTGATGCTGATATGTCTGTGGCTGCGAGGTCGGTGCGTTCCGTGAAGGCTTTCGCCGAGCAGGGATCAACGTGACAGAGATCCTCAGTAAGCCTTTCGGTGATGGCATTGGCTTCTCGGAGGTCGACAACTACTTGACTCTCTGGGGCTTCCGCGGTGCTTCTCAGCCTGCGGAACTGACTCTGTGCGAAGACAGCCAAGTTTACAGGCCTCCTAGCGGCCGAGAGATTGATGCTGTTATTTCACATTTTGAGGTGAACAAACCAGGCCATGACAAGTTCCACGTGGTGATCGCCAACATGCACATCGTGTGCGGCAAGAAACCGCCGACCATCCAGACTCGAAAGCGGACAGTTCGCCATCTCCGCTTGCACCTGGACTGCATGGCTCAGATTCTCAATGCTTCGGAGCCGCACGTGCCAGTCGTTCTGCTTGTAGTCGGCGACGACAACCTGACTTTCCAGGAGGCGCGGGAGGCTTACCAGCGCCAGCAGAACGACGAGAAGCTCTGGGAGGTCCATGCCACTCCGGCCGACCTCAAAGGCGACCACGTCGCGGTCTGCGGAGCAGTCGCCCGTTTCTGCTCCATTGCCGTTGGCGCGTCTTTTACGGATCGTGGCATGCGCAACGACGCACACGATGCGGTGGCGGTTGTGCTCACTCTCCCTGGTGCTTCTCAGCCTGGGGAGAGCAAGAGGCGGAAGATTGTCGTCGAAAACGTCTCCGACGCCGACGTCAGCGTACAGGCGGACGCCGAGTCTTCTGTGCATTGGGATCGGTCGCCACGTTCTACTCCTCCGCTTTCACCGACTTCACCGGCTGATCCCGACTACGTCGAGGATGTCGTTCAAAATCGCGCGAACGACTTGCACAGGGAGCTGAGGCAGCTTTGGGACGAAAGGTACGACGAGGAGTACGATCCGAAAGTCCTCTTTCATCTCAGTCTCTTGCTTTTCAAAAAGAGGAAGTCCACGGAGCCAGCGGACACTGATCCAGCTGGCGCTCCTCAGCCTGGCTCGGAATATGACACGGCCTTTGCGTCTCAGGAGGAGACTGGCCGAGCCATTCTCTCTGTCCTTAAGCTTCGACATGACTTTCTGCGGAGCAAGAACATCGACGACATGCGCTACGTTCTCACGGAGCCTGAGCGCCAGGAATTGGTCAGAGTAGCTCGCGACCAGTACGAGCAGTCGCGGCAGCAGCGTGCGCTTCAGGAACGGGATGTCGAAAAGGGAAAAGCGAGAGGCAAGTCTGCGCCACAAGGGGGCCATGCGGTTCCGCAGGGTCCTAACAAAGGGCCAGGCGGTAAGAAAGGTTCTCACGGTGCTTCTCAGCCTGCGGGAAAAGGTGGCCAGGCCAAGGGTGCAGGTCTGGGTAGCGTCGCCAAGTTTGTGAAAGACCAGAAGCGTAAGCGGTGGCATCGCCATTTGCAACGTGTGGCCGGCACCAAACAGATCTGGGAGGTGCTGGCCTTCTCAGGGCGCTTCGACGTTGATTGGCTAACGCAAGCGTTGCAAGCTGATCACAGTGAGGGCCGTGATACAGCAGTTCCCGAGGAAGCTCTGCGGGAACAGCGGCGCCGTCTGCACCACCAGAAGGCCGAAGCCATCGCGCGCTACAACGAGGGGGAGCGGCTTTCCCGCCATCGCGAAGAGGTCCGTCGTGTCGGCGCTCTTCCGTCTGCCCAGGCTGGCCAGCCAAAGCCGAACTTCACGCGCAGGCAGCTGGACGTGTTGCAGATGTTTGAGAGCGGAGAGCTGCTTCAAATCCGCAACCAAGCGATTCTGGCGTTGGGGCACGGCCGTCTGCGCAGGGCCGGAGGCGACTACCTTGACATCGGCGGCAGCACGGGCGGTGGCTCCAGGCGCATCATCGATTCTTGGCAGCCGCCGGACTGGCGTGACTTCCTCCAAGACGATCAGGACATCTGAGTTTTGCAAGTCTCCCTGCCCGCGGTGCTTCTCAGCCTGCGGTCTGCCGCTCTCCAGCTGCGGTCTCGAGCAGTAGTGTTCGAAAGCATGCGAGTTCCTGCGGTGCTTCTCAGCCTGCAGGTTTCGCAGCTTGCGCTCTGCAGTACAAGTGCTTTTCAGCATGCGACATCCTGCGGTGCTTCTCAGCCTGCAGGGTTCGCAGCGTGCGGTTTGCAATGCATTCCTTTTCAGTATGCGAGTTCCTGCGGTGTTTCTCAGGCTGCAGGGCTCCGAGGCTCTTCGCTTCGATGCCAATGTTTTCAGACACCGTAGCTCCGTTCCGTAAACATCTTCCAAGAGCCGCTCGCAACCTTTTGCAGCTGGCGGTCTGCAGACGCAGTCTGTCTCAGCATGCGAGCTCCCGCACGCTTCGCCGGCTTTTGCTGCGCGGACAATTTTCTCACACACGTCAGCGCCGTTTGTAGGCGTCAGAAAAACATGTATACATTCACGAAGGGCTCAGTCTGTATATCGTCACATCATTACATACGCAGTCGTCGAACACATCGGTGTACATTCAGTTGATAACAGTGTTCTGATGGGTACGCTTCGTTCTAAAAACGTTGATAGCAGTGTCTCGTTTGCGGACAACTCATTGTATATCAACTCACTGATGCCGAGTTTCCTTTCACCATAAGTGAATGCATACCAGTGTATGTTGGTTACTACAAATGTGGGTTCCTACAACCGACTTCATGATCGCTATCATCATCGCAGATTTATTTCACTCATCCTCATTACCATGACTGGTTCACGTTGGCCTGCGGTGCTTCTCAGCCTGCAGTTCCTTTCGTTACACTGTAGTTGAATCCGTTCATGGCAGTGACTCGTTTAAAGACAACTTTAGTATTGGTGGAAGTGTCGATAGCAGCGTTTCTTTTAAATTATACAAGCGTTGATAGCAGTGTCTCGTTTGTGGACAACTCATTATATATCAACTCATTCATACAGAGTTTCCTTTTCGCAGCAAGTGAATGCACAGCAGTGTATCTTCATTACTGGCCCCCACTCCATTATCACTATCATCATCAACGATTTCCTGCACGCGTGTGCGCGGCGGTCGCCAGAAGTGTATAGTTTGCAGAGACTTCTCGTATTGATAGCCATGGGTCACTTCAGACTGAAATCATTTGTGATCTTCTTTTATTGGAAGTTGAATCGGTTGATGGCAGCGCCTCGTTTAAACTCCACATTGGTATTGCTAGTAGTGTCAATGCCAGCGTTTCTTTTTAATTGTGCAAGCGTTGATAGCAGTGTCTCGTTTGTGGTTAGTTATAGCAGCGTTGATAGCAGTGTCTCGTTTGCGGACACCTCATTGTACATCAACTCGCTGATACCGGGTTTCCTATCATCACCATCATCATCATCCTTAACCTCCTCGTAGCCATTTTGCTTAGAGCTGTCCTGTTCTGTACATGCCTTGCGCCGTGTGACCACGTGGCGCGGTGCTTCTCAGCCTGCGTGGTTCTTCCTGGTGCTCCTCGGTGTAGTAGCCATGGTGAAGAAATTCCTTTTGAAAACGAAAAAAGGTGTGACCAGGAGGTTTTTACCCGCGGTCGTTCCCACCATGGAGAAGAAAGACTTGGCCACCCCGAGGAGCAATGTCACAATGCCAGCACGCGGCAAGGCATCGCCCCCGCCACCCCCGGCCCCGTGCGATGGCCCGTGGGAGATTCTGCCGGATCCGCCCGCACCGACTCCTCAGCCAGGTGTCGACGTGGTCTTTGAGCAGGCTCACCTCGAAGACATCCGCCGTACACCAGGGATGGGCGGCAAGACCGCCTGCCAGTGGCAGCGCGCGCTGCGCGCCGAGTGCATTGTCAACAACTTGTCGTTCAAAGACGTAACAAACGACCCGTCCTACGACTGGAAGCAACTGCTTCGGTCTGCCGCTCCGGGTTTCGCTGAGCGCATAATCGGGCAGGGCATCGCCCAGGTTCTCTTTCGCATCATCGAGACAGAGCGCGACCCTAACTACTCCAACACGGATGGCCACGGCAGGCACTTCTTCGAGTTCCGTCGTGCAGACGGTTCAGCCATGCGCCTGCATTACCATAAGAACGGCCGACCCGATGAGCCCACCTATGTCGGTCCACCACGCGCCGTTGCTCAGCCTGCCGTGCCTGAGCCTGGCGCTGCTCAGCCTCATGTTCCTCGTGGCGGCGCTGCTCAGACTGCCGTGCCTGACGGTGGCGCTGCTCAGCCTGCCGAGACTGGCGGTGATGCCCCACTGCTCTTCACACAGGAGCACCTGCAAGAGGCAGCCTGCTCGCGCCAGATTGTGGGCCGCGACGAAGCCAGCGCCGCTCTCCAATCGCTGTTGCACTACCACCATGGCGAGACTGCCCCAGGTGCTGTTGACATCACCGATGGCTCAGCATTTGACTGGCTTCGATGGGTGGCACATATCGAAGGTGCGCGCGACGTCATCCGCAATGGCGTCCACAGGGTCTACGCTGTCCGCTGGAATCCGCACTGGGCTCCAGAGGCCGTCTTCTGCTACGGCAACAACACGTACAGCACACTGGTGCCCCGCAAATCGCGCTACACAGGCTCGTGGAGCCACACGCGAATTGTGACTCACCGGAACGCCAATTGGGTGACCGAACCGTTGCTATCTGCGGCCCCTGTGGCAGCTACGCCGTGGCTGGTGTTGCGGGATCAAATAACCTGGGAGTGATCTCTGGCAAACGAGATGTGGTGCTTCTCAGCCTGCACTCATGTGACACGCAATGCCGTGCCCTGCAATCGCGTGGTGTTTCTCAGCCTGCACTCGCGCGGTGCTTCTCAGCCTGCGCCTCCTCGATGCTAGCCTGAGCCTCAGCCTGCACTCGCGCGGTCGCCGTGCTTCTCAGCCTGCGACCTTCCGCGGTGCTTCTCAGCCTGCAGGTTGTGCCGGCTGTCCGCTTCACACGCCGCTCCTCAGTGCGCTCCTCTTCCGTTTGCGACATGTCTTCGAAGTGTTGGTTGGGAGCCGAGAAGGACAGGGAAAAAATCAAACTAGCGCGGTCATCATCCCATCATCGTCCTCAATCATCGCATCAACATCATCAATGGTTTCGCCGAGCACTTGTCCGATGTGGCGGCGGCCATACCCACGGCCGACCCACTGATTCCTTCTCCAAGGCATCCGCCGTATTTGACTGTTACCACTACACCCACTGCAACTACACTTCACTGTTACCACTACTGCCATCCACCCACTCCAACTATACTTCACTTCGCTGTTACCACCACACCCACTACAACTACACTTCACTCGTTCACTCCCGCCAAATACAACTACTACTTCACTGTTACCACTACTACCATCAGTACTACTTTTACTGCTACTACTTCCCGCCTAGTCGTAGTAGTACTCGTACGCCTCTCCTCCTCCTTCTACTCGTACGCCTCTCCTCCTCCTTTTTCTTCTCTCATCGACGTCAGAACCCTTGCCTCCTATGACGTCCTCCGCTGGCCTGGGTGGTCTACTCAGGTCGCGGAGGGGGATAGGGGGGGGGGTCGTTGCCATGGCTGGTTCCCTCGAATGGACGACGGAGACGGGGGGGTGCACCGTTCCCCCTCGTTTAAACTCCACTTTGGTATTGCTAGTAGTGTCAATGCCAGCGTTTCTTTTTAATTGTGCAAGCGTTGATAGCAGTGTCTCGTTTGTGGTTAGTTATAACAGCGTTGATAGCAGTGTCTCGTTTGCGGACACCTCATTGTACATCAACTCGCTGATACCGGGTTTCCTATCATCACCATCATCATCATCCTTAACCTCCTCGTAGCAATTTTGCTTAGAGCTGTCCTGTTCTGTACATGCCTTGCGCCGTGTGACCACGTGGCGCGGTGCTTCTCAGCCTGCGTGGTTCTTCCTGGTGCTCCTCGGCGTAGTAGCCACGGTGAAGAAATTCCTCTTGAAAACGAAAAAAGGTGTGACCAGCAGGTTTTTACCCGCGGTCGTTCCCACCATGGAGAAGAAAGACTTGGCCACCCCGAGGAGTGCTACTATGGTTTGGCATTGCTCATTCCGTCCGCCCATGTTGTATTTCGTTTTCGTTGGGTTCTGCTTTGAGACATCTCCATACTTATTTAATTGTTTCGGGAATGTTGTTCTGCGGGATTCTGGTTCATTACAGGTTTTTTGTTGTGTGTTCATTTTTCGGAAACATCGTTAATTACTTGGAAACTCCCGGGACAGCTTTCGACAGAGGGGTTGACCGAAATCATTTTGGACAACTGCTCATTATCTATTTCGGATTGCGGATTTCAGGTCGCCGCCGTGCTGCGAGGAGAACGACTAGGCGCTCCAAGTACAATCGTTCTGTGAAAGTGTCGCTGCAGTTCAATGTCATATCTTCATTGTTACTGGGCCTAAAGACAGCAAGGAACAGGTATGAGCGGTGCTTGCTCAGAGATGCCGTCGCTCGCTCCCGCATGCGGAGCTTTGCTCCGCCTTCGAACTCAGAAGTTCCATTCGCATGTGGGGCATGTGCAGCTAAGCAAACGCGTGATTGCATATGCTCGGGCATAGCATCAATGCACGGGTGTGTGAATGACAAGCTCTTGTCCGAATTCGTTTCAGGTGTTCGATCGCCAGACAACCCTGTATATCAACCATATGACCCTGACGATCAACGCAAATTACAGGAAACTCTGGAGCATGGTGCCGCGGTGCTTCTCAGCCTGCGAGGTTCGCGCAGCATGAGTGTTCTGGTACGTTCCCGCCACCTTGTGCGCATGATTTACATTGCTGCCATGACGGGCTTGGCAGCGACCGTGGATGCTGCAGCGCCATACCTTGCTCAGAACGATTTCAGAGGCCTCAGGCGCTACCTTGATACTGCGGAGGTAGTGCACCGTGGCGGCCAACATCCTGGGAAGATTTGTCGCGGCAACCTGGCAGTGCAGCTTGTTCAGTTCATGCGCGTCGCGGGGAACAAGATGGCGCGTTTGCTCTCGTCGTGCACGGCTTCCCTGCAGACTGTTCGGCGGCGACAGGTGCTTCTCAGTCTTGCCAAACTAGTCTTCCAACTCGCGAACAAGCGCGGATTCGAGGTCGATGGCTGTGGAGCATACAAATGCAAGCGAATTCTGGAAATCACCTTGCTGGCTGGGCTCAGTTCCAAACTGACATTGCCACACTTGCTGCCTGGTGACCTTTGCGCTTTGTCTGGTTCGTGGCCGGTTCCAAGCGGATCGCGCCTTGGCTTGAGAAAAATCATGCCCGGCATGACTTCGAAGATTCGGGAGCAACAGGCTTTGAAAGCGATCTCTTTGACACTCGGCTCCGGCGGTAATGGCAAGTCGGTACCTGTTTGCACTATATCTGCAATGTTGTGCTTTTGGAACGAGCATAAGAATAACGTCCTGCAGTGGGTGCAGGAGTGGGTGCCCAAGATGCGGCCGCACTAGGCAGCGAGTTCCTCAAGCCTTGTTCGTTTGCCTGCGGTGCTTCTCAGCCTGCCATGCTGCTCAGTCTGCGTGTATGCTCATGAACAGCATTCTCTCCTGTGGCCACATCTCGATCTTCCTTAAACATGCAGGTGCTGATGGGGCAGCGCCGATCCGTATTGACTTGGAAAAGGACAAAAAAGATTGGAAAGAGTGAGGACACATCAGTGCGTTTGGCAACCTAAACACAGACTGTCTGTCTGTGCTTAAGTTGCCAAGCGCAGACTGTCTGTGACATCACAAAACACTACAGTACACCACACAGCACACACATCACATCCATCCAGTCACGCACACATACAGCAACACGCTTTCTCGACTCCACAGGGGGGGTGCTTCGTGGAGGCATCACTTGTAACTTTGAAATTCTGTAATCATTGCCGTTCTGGTTCAAAGAACTTGGATTGCAGGAGTTCGAGGCAAAAGCGAGCCTTGTCCGCATCCGCTCAACCAGTCTCACCGTGCCGTGCACGGTGCTTCTCAGCCTGTGTCACTGTGCGCTCCACGGTGATCCTCCGGGTGAGCTACCATGGCTGCTGCTGCAGAACAGCCGACGTCTCCACTGGGTTTTCTCACGAAGAGCAGCGCCAAAACCCAAGACTTCCTTGTCCGAGTATACAAGCCCAGGGAGATCAAGTACTCGTACAAGAGCAGGAACAATGGCCAGCTAGTCCATGCAAACCGATTCACATGCATTCTGCTTGGCACAGACTCAGAGCACTATTGTGAGGCCATCCTCAAAGGAACTCCAGCAGAAGTCCAAGCTGCTCTGAAAAAGTTCCCTCCGATGACGGCGTGGAAACTCTCCAGCGTCGGCCTGGACAGTCGGCAGCAGGACGCTTTTGTGCATACGTCTGTTCGTGTCGTGGTCGACCTCAAGCGCACAACCTGCACTCCAGTGCTCAAAAGCTCTCCGGAGGAGACCTCCTTGGCATCGGCGCCGGCTCCAGCGACTACAGTGGCAGACATGATGAACATCAAATCGCAGCGTTGCTTCGATGTCATGGCTGTGGTTCATTCTGTTTCAGAAACCCGCACTCCCGCTGGCCACCCTCCAGTGGCAAGTGTACATCTGGTCGACGGCACACAGACGAGTAACTCCAAGACAGCGGAGGCTGTGATTGCAGTCTGGGGATCCACCAACATAGAGCTTTGTCGCTCTCACAAAGGACAACCGCTGCTGTTTCTCAACGTGGCGGGCAAATTCGACGGCAAACTGGAGCTGAACTTGTCGCAAGATCGCGTGGTGGATTCCGCATGCTCTTGTCCCAGAATGACTCAACTACACGACTTAGCAGCCACTCAAGACTTCGCGATGGACCGGGAGCAGCTGACCACCGCTCATGCGGGTACATGGGATCCAGACCAGGCTTCGCAGATTCTCACCGGAGAAGCACTCCTCTCCTGCTGTGCCTTTCTGGCTATGGCGTCGGATGATCCGAATGCAAACTTGCCACTCTTGTTGCAGGTCAATGGGATGAGGCTTGAGGAACCGGAGCCAGCCGACTCTGTGGTGGAGAACACAGGCGAGCGCGTCTTCTTTACGACTACTGCTCGTGATTTCAGTGGCTCGTGCAAAGTCGGCGTATCCCAAGCGGCAGCCTTCGCCTTGACTGGCATTGATAGCATGCAAGAATTCAAAAAAGTTCACGACGAGAAAGCTATCTCCTTCCCTCCACTGAGCAATTGTCGCATCATACGACGCGTGCGCAATGTGGCTGCGAATGCACAGGATGACACACCTCAACGGACTTTCGTCAACACGACTGTGGTGGCCGTTTCACCGCTTCAGATATCGCACGCCCCGAATACGTCTTACAATGTCGTCTTGGAGATCCTGAAGCAGTGCCGCGAGAGCCAGGATGCAATGCTCGCGGCACAGCTCTCTGAGATACGGTCTTGTCCCTTCTACGGCATGCGCGTGCAGTACTCACCAGCGGGTGGAGGGGGTGACGCTTCTCAGCTTACCCGGAACTGCCACTTGGCAGTCGTTCTCGTTCGTACCACGCAGAAGTCTCGGTGCGTATCCACTGCGGCTGGCTTCGTCGTGTCCACACCAGGTGTCACGGACGCTTCTGACGGTGAGTCTTCCCACTCAGTGACGATTCACGGACACTGCTCAGTTGACAACTTGCTCTCGTTCAAAATGGATCCGCCCAACCGAGCGAAGCACAGAGTCTGCTTGTTGCTCATTACTGGCTGTTCAAAAGATGGCATGACGGTGCACAGCGTGACCCACATTGACGACTCCGTCGTGTCTGAGGCGCAGTACTTCATTAAAAAATTGAGAACACTGGGGATGCGCACAGAGCTTCAGCAATCAGGCGAGCATAAGCGGATGAATGAGTGGAGCACGACGCCGGAATCCGCCAAGAAGTGCCGCATTCTTGAAAGCCACCCCTCAGGAGAAAGCTTGAGGTGAGCTTTCTCCTGTCTTGTCAGCGATGCTTCTCAGCTTGCTGGACATGGCAAGCGTCTTTGTCCTGCGCCTTGCGGGATGCCAACTAGGTTTGCCTCAAACATATCGTTTGGTAGTTTCGTTGTTTATGCGGTGCTTCTCAGCCTGCACTATTTACTGTTGTGGCGTCTGGTGCAAGAGTAGTGTTTGCGGCCTGCATTCCTCCTCAGCCTGCCCTGGTTCCCTTGAGAGTGCCTGCACCGAGTTTCGGTCTGTGCTCAGGTTGCCCAACGGATTGATTCACGTTCGCCTGCGGTGCTTCTCAGCCTGCACTTCCTTTGCTACAAGCGCCTGTTCTGCAGTCGTTCAAAGTGTCTCGTTTACAGAGAATTTCCGTGTTTGAGAAAAAACATTTCTGCATGTGTTCCATTGGAATCTAAATCAGGTCATGGCCGTGCTTCATTGCAAGACAACCCCCATGTTCGTAGCAGTGTCGATATCAGACGTTCGTTCAGTTATAAAAGCGTTGATAGCAGTGTCTCGTTTTCGGACGCCTCATTGTATATCAACTCTGGCTGTGCCTCATTTCAAGACACCTCCCATGTGCGTAGCAGTGTCGGTATCAGAGGTTCCTCCAGTTATAAAAGCGTTGATAGCAGTGTCTCGTTTTCGGACACCTCATTGTATATCAACTCATTGATACCGAGTTTCCCTTCAGCATACGTCAATGCATAGCAGTTTATCTTACTTACTGGAACCGCCTCCATCTTCACTATCATCACGACTGGTTCACGTTGGCCTGCGGTGCTTCTCAGCCTGCAGATCTTTTGCGACCTCATCATCGCCATTGATCATCATCACCATCAACATCACTGATTCACATCATCACCATCACCAACATCCTCCACAACGAATTTCCCTCATCACCATCATCATCATCAATGTCTCCGTAGCCATCTTGCCTAGAGCTATCCTTACAAAGGAACTTTCCAGCACCCACTGCACACAGTAATGCCGCGGCATGCTGGTAGCTCTCGGTCTGGGCGCCATGCTCCTGACGTTTCTGCACCCAACAGCGGTGCTCCTCAGCCTGCTGCAGTGAGCAGTGCCCCTCCTCAGCGTGCTGTGTTGAGCGGTCTGTCCAAAGGATTGTTGACCTGGTGAAGCAGTTCGGTCGTATACCGAAGCAACAGAAAGGAACGTCCGAGGAAGTACGAGCTGAAAACAAGTTGGCCAAACGTTTCTCCGACCACCGCGACAGCATTCCTAATGACGTTATGTTAGAGTTGCAAGCCCTCGAATGCGCCACGCCTTCAGAGTCAGCCGCTGTCAGCGCTGCCCTTCAGCGTTCTGCATTAAGCGGATCTCTGCAAACGCTCGTCGAGGACGTGAAGCAGTTCGGTCGTATACCGATACGAAATATCGGAACGTCTGAGGAAGCACGAGCCGAAAACACCTTGGCCAGACGTTTCTTCAGGCACTGCGAGAGCATTCCTAATGACGTGATGTTGGAATTGCAAGAACTCGAGGGGTCACGCGCCGTCAGCGCCGAGGAGTTCAAGCGGAAGCAGAAGACCGATGAGATCCTGCAGAATGTGCGCGAATTCGGCAGCTGGCCGAAGGAGAGCGCTCAACGCCCGCTTGCAGAGCGGCAGTTGGCTTGGCACATCCGAAAAACACGGAAGGCCAAGCATTTCTCACCGGAGCAGGAGGCCGAGCTTCAAACTCTGCAGCAGGCGGATACGAAGTCCGACGGGCTCATGCAGCAGACGAAGATCGAGGAGGTCATGCAGCAGGTGCGAGACCTCGGCCGCTTTCCGAAAGAGTCCGCCGGGCGTAGTGTTGCAGAGCGGCAACTAGGCTGGCTAGTTCGGAAAGGATTGAAGGCCAAGCAGTTCTCTCCCGAGCAGGAGGCCGAGCTCCAGGCACTCCAGCAGGCGGAAAGCGATGGCAAAACAATGCTTCGCATCGCGGAGGCGGAGGAAAGGCCAAACCCCATGGAAGGGTTCGCTGAGGAGGCGGGGAACAGGATCGACCAGGATCTGCTGCTGCTGGAGAGTGGCATTCGTAACAAGGCAATCCTGCGGCGCCTGGCCACCTACAAAGAGCTTGTGTCCAGCCGCGGTGCTCCTCAGCCTGCGCAGCACAGGGAATTTGCGCAGAGGTACGCGGAGCGAGTGCGGAGAGCGTTGGCTGCTCCCGCGGGGAAGAGCTGCTACGTCCCCGGCGGCGAAGTAGAGGGGAACCAGTTGCGCGTTTTCTCTAACCGTGCAGTCATGACGGGACCGCTCGTCTGCCAGCTCTGCAACTGCGATTTCTTAATAGAAGAGGACTTTGCGCGGCATAAGCAGTGCAACCACGCCGGCGAGGCAGAATACCGCAAACGGGTGCTGTACCTGATGGCACACGCTGGCTGCAGGCCGATAGCCGCTCAAGAGAAGAGGATCATGGTGCAGAATTTTGCTTTCTTCCAACAGTTCTGTCACCCTGGCAGCAAGTCCAACCGCTTCTCGGGCGGCGAGGCGGTGCCCCGAAGCGAGGCAGCCTGCGTAGTCTGTGCGCAGAAAGACTACCTGGAGCATCGCCACAAACTCAGCCTGTTTGGAGCAGTGCCGGAGGAGCGTGTCTTTGAGCACTGCGCCGACTCAGCAAGCGATCGTGATGACCTATCCGATGGCGAGGCAGATGCTCCACCCAAGCGTGCTCTGGTGAAGCACCGCGGGGTGTACTACTTGCAGTCCCCGGAGCTCGTGCAGAAGCTCCTGGACGTGGACAGGTACAGGCAGCGGTGGCCACTGATCCCGTGCGAACAGCTGCACGCGTCCAGCGTTCAGCATCCGGAGCACCCAGAGTGGCGGTGGCTGCTGCACTCCCGCCGAGTCCCTGTGGTTGCACCACCAGAAGCAACGGCGGGAACCTGCGGTGCTTCTCAGCCTGCTGCCGACAGGTCCGGCGGAGCTTCTCAGCCTGCGGACGAGAGGCCTCCGTGCGCAGGAGTGGGAGATGCCAGCGCGTTGGTGTGGGTCTGTTGGGATTGCCTCAATGACCTGTGCGCCAAGAAACCGAAGATGCCGCTAAACGCCCTGGTCAACGACAACTGGATCGGCCGGGAGCTCATGCTCGTCCGCAACGCTTCGAAAGCTACTAAGATGCTGGCGTCCCTTGGCCGATGCTGTTGGAAGCAAGTCCGCCTCGGCAAGGGCGCTCCGGATGTCCAGCAGAAAGGCATCTCGGGCAACACTATCCTCTTCGCCCAGCCCACGGCGCAAATCCCGACCATGGAGCTGCCCCCGGAGCAGGGCGCGCTTGTGGACTCTCTGAACATCGTTTTCTCGGGCGCCGCGCACAAACTCCACAAGGCGTACTGGGCAACAGTCAAGCGCGGCGAGTATATGCAGATCGCGAGGGAGCGCAAGCAGCAGTGCGCAACCTTTTCCGAGGTATCCGTCCGGGAGGATGTTGCCCCGACACGGCTGCCGGAGGACGGCGTGCCCGACCACATCCAAGCCTGTCTGCAACCAGTGGACGGTGCGGACAAAGCCCCGGTACGTCTGTTGGGGCCAGCATCCAGGGCGCCGGAAGTGGGCAGAGACGACGAGGCGGGAGACGAGTCTGACGAGTCTGACGAGGAGAAAGACGGAGAAGCAGCAGAACAGCCTGACATGGCCTACCTGCATGAAAATGTGGCAGAGTTCACAGTTGCAGTGGATCCAGTGCATGACATCGCTCCAGTCCGAATGATGCAAGCACTGCAAGGCACGCTGGTGGCGCTGCAGGAGCAGGCAGCACGCATCGCCAAGAACGAGGTGACACCGACAGTGGCAGACAGCAGCGGTGCTCTTCAGCCTGTTGCCGACGAGGGCGGCAGGCATACGATGCGCAGCATGGTTCTCGATGTACAGAGTGCTGCTCGTTCGTTCGACGAGCGAGCGCAGGTGGTGCTGGAGAAAGCGCAAGCAGGAGCAGACGCGTGCAGGGCTGTGGGCCCGCACTCCTTATCGGTGCCTACGCAGAAACCCTTGAGTTCTTTCGACAGCAGGTCTTGGCCGGCGTGCTACACAGAGTTCTGGTTCGGGGACGGCGCGCCGAACCTCGAGCGGGAGCGGCCCATGCTGTTCGAACAGGTCTTCCCCAGGAATACTACTTATGCTACCAGTGTTGATAGAGGAGTCGATCCAGTGATAGCAGTGTGTCGTTTGGACCTACATGTGTTGATAGCAGTGTCTCGTTTGGACCTACATCCATTGATCGCAGTGTCTTGTTTGTACCTACGTGCGTTGATAGCAGTGTCTCGTTTGGACCTACATGTGTTGATAACAGTGTTTCGTTTGGATCTACACCCACTGATACCACTGTCTCGTTTGGACCTACATGTGTCGATAGCAGTATCTCGTTTGGACCTACACATGTTGATAGCAGTGTCTCGTTTGGACCTACATCCATTGAAAGCACTGTTCCGTTTGAACCTACATGTGTTGATAGCAGTGTCTCGTTTGGACTTACATGCGTTGATAGCAGTGTCTCGTTTGGACATACATCGATTGATTTCAAGGTTGCGTTTGGGCAGCGTCTCCTCTGGATCTACATGTGTTGTTAGCAGTGTCTCGTTTGGACCTACATGTGTTGATAGCAGTCTCCTTTGGACCTACATCCATTGATAGCAGTGTCTTGTTTGTACCTACATGCGTTGATAGCAGTGTCTCGTTTGGACCTACACGTGTTGATAGCAGGGTTCCGTTTGGATCTACACCCACTGATCCCATGGTCTCGTTTGGACCTACATGTGTTGTTCGCAGTGTTGCGTTTTGACCTACATGCGTTGATAGCAGTGTCTCGTTTGGACCTACATCCATTGATGGCAATGTCTCGTTTGTACCTACATGCGTTGATAGCAGTGTCTCGTTTGGACCTACATGTGTTGATAGCAGTGTCTCGTTTGAACCTACATCCATTGATAGCACTGTTCCGTTTGGACCTACATGCGTTGATGGCAGTGTCTCGTTTGGACCTACATGTGTAGATAGCAGTGTCGCGTTTGGATCTACACCCACTGATCCCATTGTCTCGTTTGGACCTACATGTGTTGTTCGCAGTGTTGCGTTTTGACCTACGCGCGTTGATAGCAGTGTCTCGTTTGGACCTACATCCATTGATGGCAGTGTCTCGTTTGTACCTACATGCGTTGATAGCAGTGTCTCGTTTGGACCTACATATGTGGATAACAGTGTCTCGTTTGAACCTACATCCATTGATAGCACTGTTCCGTTTGGACCTACATGCGTTGATGGCAGTGTCTCGTTTGGACCTACATGTGTTGATAGCAGTGTCTCGTTTGGACATACATCAATTGATAGCAAGGTTGCGTTTGAACCTACATGTACATGTGTTGATAGCAGGGTCTCGTTTGGCCTCACATCCATTGACAGCAGTGTCTTGTTGGTACCTACGCGCGTTGATAGCAGTGTCTCGTTTGGACCTACATGTGTTGATAGCAGTGTCTCGTTTGGACCTACATCCATTGATAGCACTGTTCCGTTTGGACCTACATGCGTTGATAGCAGTGTCTCGTTTGGACCTACATGTGTTGATAGCAGTGTCTCGTTTGGACCTACATCCATTGAACGCAAGGTTGCGTTTGGACCTACATGTCTTCATAGCAGTGTCACGTTTCTTCGTCCTTCGAGGTCGCACGGCGCCTCATCAACCTGGAGGAGCTCGAGTACTCTCTCGCGACCGACGAGGAGCCCTACGAGGCAGCCTGCCAGAGCCGCTTCAGCTCGCCAGAGATCATTGCTGTCTTCGGCGACGTGATCCGCCGGCTGCGGCTCTTGAAAGGCACTCGGGCGGCGATTGGCAGGAAAGGCTTCGGCACTGACCTCCAGATCCTGTCAGAGGCGTCGGCGGAGGATTTCATGGAGGCGCTAAACATAGCTAAGCCGGGCGACTGCATCGGCTCCGCCATTTCACGCCCGGGCATGCCTGCCAAGGTCAAGACTGCCCTCAGGACGTTGCTACTTAGCACTTCCGATGTCCCTGGCACGGAGGGGCGGAAAACCGCACTCCGCTTCGACGGGCACGGCAACAACCTCAAGTTCGGCGCGGCCAGCTTCTTCGTCACACCGAACTTCGCAGACACGTACAGCCCGTTGGTCCTCCAGCTTCACGAAGGGCCCGGAAAGCGGAGCCACTTAGACATTCGCGGGGGCGCGGTTGGCGCGGTGGCCAGAGCTGGCGGCGCTTCTCAGCCTGCTGGCCCTGACCTGCGGAGTCCAGCTCCGACCATGCCTTCTCTGGAGCGGATGCACCAGATAGTGGCAGCAGACCCGCGGGCGCAGGCCAAGTTCTTCCTGTTGATGACGGAGCTTCACTACCGCTACATCATCGGCTTAGAGCGCCTGTTTGTTGGCCGCACAACGCTAGCCCGACAGGCGGTGACAACGGAGGACGACGTGGCAGCGTCTCTGCAGCCGTGCGTGGCCCCAGGCACCACTGATGTGCAAGCGCCTTTCGAAGCACAGGGTCGGGGCTTCACGCACGGCCACGGCAAAGGCCACAGCGTCATCGGGCCTACGATGGCGTGGCTGCGGTCGGCAGTGGTCGGAGGCCTGCGCACCGCCGCTCGGGAGCTGCGAACTGCGCTTCTTTCCACCGCGGAGACCGTGCAGTACGAAGCTGCCAACGAGCCCGCACGGCAGCTGGGGCTTCCTGACGTCGCGCCAGAGCCTTTCACAGCCAGGCAGCAACGACAGAGCCGCATGGACGGAGGGGAAGAGGAGGACGGCACCCTGCGCGACGAGGTGCCTCTCGGCCCGCCAGTGGAGCAGCCGCACCTGGTGGAGGAGCGAGCGCGGGCAGCCGCAGAGAACCGGATGCCTGCAATCGGCGCTGCAGCGTACCGGGGCCTCCCGCTCACAGGAGCCTTTCAGTCTACGTTTCCAAGCTACCGCCAACGAACTAGCTTCGGGCAGCTAGGTGGCGCTCCTCAGCCTGCCATGGCAGCCAGCCATGCTAGCCTCTTCCAGACGAACGAGGATGGAGCGATTCAGGAAGTCCTCAAGCCCGATGGCTCGCCGGCTTCGGTCGAGGAGATTACCGCAGATGCGGAGGCTTGGGCGGTAGCGTTTAGCCATGACTTCTTTTGCAACATCTGCTCCAACCACGAGCACGACTGCACCGAGACGTGCGTCAAGTACGTCAAGAAGAAGCTCGAGGCCAAAGAGAGTCTGCGCTCGAACAGAACCCCGTCGTGCCGCTTCTGGTTCTTTCGCATCCAGCAGCTATGTCTAGCAGGCCGCACCAAGCGAGTGCGTCGGCGCGGCAAGCCTTTGGTCCGGACTCCGTTCATCGACTTCTCTGATGACCGCAACCAGCGGTGCCGCTGCCAGGTCAAACGCGACCAGCCGTTCAGGAGCTCCAGCAACGACGTCTCTCAAGTGACCAGCCGGTGCAACGTGGATTTCCAGTTCTTGATGTGCGCGCCTGACGAGTCTGCCGAGGCAGCAAAAGTGCTTCAGCCTGGTGGTGCTCCTCAGCCTGCCCAGGACGGGCTGCCTGCGGCCGCCCCAGCTCAGCTGGCCAAGCGCAGAAGGCTTACCAAGAAAACGGCCAGCATGAAGAACCCAGAGTCGGCAATCGCATTGCGCTCATCCAAACAACTCGGCGGCCGCAAAAAGTGGCTCTACGGTTGTGGCTCCTTGCATCCGACAGATGCATCTGTCGTGGAGAGCTTCCAAGCTGCTTTCCAGAAGGCTTTCTCCATGGACTTCTACATCACGAAGTACCAGGGCAAGATGATGGAGTCCATGACGCCGCTCTTCCAGTCTATGCTCACCGGCATGCAGCGTCTGCAGCAGCAGGAGAGGGACGAGAACGAGGAGGAAGCCCGGAAGGTGCTCAGTGAGGGCGGCGCTGATGGCGAGGACCAGACGCTGGCCAAACGGGGCCGGACGCGCGAGGATCTCGCTCGCCGCGCTCGGCGGGTCTGTATCCGCCTGGCGTCGATGGCGAACCGGTGCTTCTGGCTCTCCACGACGGAGGTGGCCGTGCATATCCTCACAGGCGGCGACTGCCTCCAGTCGCACCACAATGTGCGGCTCTTCACGAGACAACTACAGTGGGCCTGCCAGCAGTGCAAACGCTTGCTAAACCATGAAGGTTCGGGCGAGGAGACGCATAATGATCAGGTGCCAATACAAGCAGTCCGCATCCAGATCCCTGACGCCGACAACGAGGAGGAGGACGCAGCAGGTGACACCAGCGGTGCTCCTCAGCCTCCTGGAGACACTCCTGCTGGTGATGAGCAAGGTGGCGGTGCGGAGTGCGAGGACATGCACGTGTGCACCACCAGCACGAACACGGCCGACGACTACGCCCACAGAGGCCCTCGCCTGCAGACCATGCCGTACTACGTCTACAGGATGTACGTCCGGCGAGTCCTGAAGCCGAGCCGGGTCAAAGCTTCTGGACCGCGATTCTTCGCCTTCGAGAGCCACTACGTCTTGGCTCCGCGGTACATGCAGGAGGTCCGGTTGACGCGGAGTGACGTCCCCACCATCGATGGCTTCCAGTGCCCGACATGGGCACAGGACCCCGAGCAGAACTCGCTCTTCAAGGCCCTCCTCTTCACGCCTTGGGCGTGCGAGTGTCCCCTCTCTTGTGGCTGCGTTACTCAGTACAGCCATATGCTGAGGAACTGCGACTGCCCCGCCGTGCGCCCATACTCGTTCGAGCGGGCGTGGCGGCTTCGGTGCGCGGAGATCCACGCGTTGGCAGCGCGCGCAGACTCCAGGAGCCGCCTGGCCCGCAAAAGGCTCGCGCTCGCGGACACGACCCTCTTCTCCGAGCTGAAAGAGCCCCGGGCGAACCTCGAGGAGGGCGAGCTGGTGCTCCTCAGCCTAGCGCACTTCGCAAGGTCCCAGCTGGCGCGGCGCATGCCAGCGGAGGCGGCACGGCGCATCCTTGCCTTCAGTGACCACCACTGCCGGTGGCACGAGGAACAGTGCACCCTGGCGGAGTTCTGCGCGACCGTGGCGCGAGACGTGCTGGCGCACGTGGACCTCGCGGCGGAGGCGCGGGTTAAGCCTCGGCCAGCAACGACTGCACACCTCGAGGCGGATGAAGACTCCGCGAGCGATGCCGAAGGGCTCAAGGGGCGAGTCCCGCTGGAGCTCGTTGACGTGGGTGGAGGCGGCGGCAGCGACGTAGAGGAGGACGTGGAGGACGCCGAGATTACCGAGATCTCCCGGTTTCCGCTGCGGGACCACGTCAGAGCAACCGAGCTGGCCCTACAGCAAGACCAACTGCAGCGCTTGGACCAGAAGGGCCGCCTCAGCTACGCCGATAAGCAGTTGAAGAACCTCGACCGAGCGTACAGCGGCATGCTGCAGCCAAGCTTTGCACTGCCAGCCAGCAGCGGCGCGCGGGAACATCAGGGCACGCGGCTGGACGAGACCTTTTCTGACATGCTCGCCCTACAGCGGCAAAGCATTGCGCTCCAAAAGAAGCAAGCGAGCCCGGATGGAGAGATCTTGCCCGATGCTGCGGACGACTGGCTCCCCAGCGGTGCTCCTCAGCCTGCTGCCGAGGACGCCCAACCAGAACTCGTTCCGCAGCTCTTGGCCATGCAGGGCCCGGCGGCTGTTGCGTGGAAGCTCGTCACTGATGCCCACTGCACGGAGGAGCAGATTGACGCGGTGGCGTTGTTTGCGTTGTCTCTGCAGAAACGTTTTGACGGCAGACCAGACAAGACAACGCATCTCCTCCCCGTGGCGTCCGCGACAGGCAACCACAGAGCGATCTGGCTCGGTGGAGGCGGTGTCGGCAAGACGCGCACCCTCTCCAAAGTGGTGGAGCCGATGGCCATCACTTACTTCGGCGAGCAGGGGTACCTCGGCAAAGCGCAGTCCAACCACGCCGCACACAACCTCGGCCCGCGCGGCAGGACCATGCATTCCTCCAATGGCCTGCTCATGTCGGATTCCATGCAGACAGCCAGGCTGCGCTTGACGCCACAGACGCAGAAAAAGCTGGATCGCCTCACAGGCACACTCGGCGTCGACGTGATCGATGAGCTGGGTGCTGTGCCGGGGCCTTTGCTGCATGCAGATGCACTGCGCACGACCTACGGCAGGGCGTTGCGCTACAACCTGGACCCCACGAAGTACATGCGCCCGCAGGAGACGTGGGGACGCATGCCTGTGAAGATCTTGTGCGGAGACTTCTACCAGTTGCCGCCAGTCCCCGCCACCGCTTCCCTGCTGGCGCCTCACGCGGGCCAATCCTACGAACACCAACAGGGTAGGAAGTTGCTCGCCGACATCGAGTACGTCATCGATTTCGTGCAGATGCAGCGCTTTACAGACCCGTTGCAACTCGAGGTTCTCCACGCCATGAGAACTCCAGGCGGAAAAAAGATCTCTGACGAGAGCTGGCAGGCGATCGTCAAAACAGAGGTCGTTAGCTCTAGCGGTGCTGCTCAGCCTGCTGCCAGCAGCAGCGAAGCCGCTCAGCCACCTCAGTGGGACCCTCGGTTGCGTGCAGCACGAGGCTGGTACGAGTCGGCCTATGAGTGGCGCATCGTCTCTTACGCCATGCATGCACAGGCCAAGCTTGATGCGCACGATGCTGGCCAGCTGCTCTTTTACGTCCCAGCAATCGACAGACCAGCTGCGCGCCTCGCGAAGCCTGATTACGACGAGATGCGCGCGGAGCCCAACATCGGCGCTACCGCAAAAATGCCGGGGCTGCTGCCGCTCTTCGTTGGCATGGAGGTCATCCTGACAGAATCCGTCTTGCCGCCGAAGTATGTCCGTGGCGCGCCAGGCAAAGTGGTAGGCATAGAGCTGCACGTTCTGGAGCCTCCGGTGGAGGGCCGCCCGTCCATTGTCTCGGACGGTGTGGTCGTACTCTACTACATGCCAAAGGCCGTCTATGTCAAGATCGATGACAGCGATGAACTTTTCTTGAAGGCCGCGCCGGTGACAGCTGGCAGTGCTTCTCAGCCTGCCGGCCCCGACCTGCGCGGAGTGCTCGCGATCACCCCGCAGGCGCGCCCCTGGAAGTTCAAAGCGAAGACAGGTGGCCCGGCCATCGCGGTGTCCAGGACGCAGTTGACCGTGCTGCCCAAAAAGCAGGGGACTCTGCATGGCGTCCAGGGCAAGACGACGGACCCAGGCTTCATCGTGCACTGGACGTTTCCGCCAGGACTCAAGAAGGAGTCCATTTGGCTTGCCTACTACGTCAGCCTGTCGCGCCCCAGAAGCTTCAACCAACTCTTGAGCCACGGCTTGCCTGACCGGAGCATCATCGAATCCGGCCCCCCGGAACAGATCGCCAAGGCCTTCGCCGAGCTCTTCACGGACAAGATTGCCGCGACGAAGATCGCTTGCGCGAAGGCCCGACAGCAACTGGGATGGCCTGCGCGAGCTTGAGGAGCCATGAGATGCAGGTTGCGTTGTGGCGGTGCTGTTCAGTCTGTCCGTCTGCATTCGCGTGGTGCTTCTCAGCCTGCATGCGCGTGGTGCTTCTCAGCCTGCGCTCGTGTGCAGCTGTGCGCGGTGAGCCTGCACGTGTCGCGGAATGCTTTTCAGCCTGCGCGTGTCTGCAATGCTTTTCAGCCTGCACGCTTTGCAGCTTCTCCGCTTCGCACGCCGCTCCTCAGCGCGGTCCTCTGAAAAAAGGACAGTCATCATCTCATCGTCGCACTCATCATCGCACTCATCATCATCATTCATTGCCAGCGTTGATAGCAGTGTCTCCTTTTTACACGACTGCCACCATTCATAGCAGTGTCTCGTTTTGACACATTTCCAGCGTTGATAGCAGTGTCTCCTTTTTACAGGACTCCGAACTACAACTACTACTTCACTGTTACCACTGTTTCATCTTTCCTGCTCTTATTGCTAATACTACTGCGAGTGTTACTGCTGCTGCATGCCTCCAGCTATGCTACTACATATCGATGTTAGGTTGCTTTGCCGGGATAATCTTAAAGAATCGAAGACGCCTACGGCGAATCACCGCCGCCCCCTGCCTTTTTGGAAGCGCCTATGTGGCCGAACGTTGAGGCCAGACCTGCCAAGCTATCGGACCACGTGTTCCCCGAATCGGTTTGGAAAGCCTTCGGGGAACACGTGGGCATCTTGAAGGTCATCTTGGCCGTCTTGGAGGCCTCTTGGGCAAGCTTTGGGCGATCTTTGGGGCTTTTTGGGCCGTCTCGGGCCAGCTTCGAGCCAACTTCGGCCATCTTGGTGGGTTCCTGGCACGTCTGAAGCCGTCGGAAGCCGTTTGGGGGGCCTCTATGGGCCGACTTGGGGCCCGCTTGGAATGCTCCAGGGCCGTCTTGGAGGCCATCTTGGGCGTCTTGGAGGCCATCTTGGGCGTGTTGGAGGCCTCTTGGGCCCTCTTGGGGCCCTCTAGGGGCCATCTTGGAGGCCACTTGGGCCATCATGGGGCTCTCTTGGGGGCCTCTTGGGCGATCTTGGGGGCTTCTTGGGCCGTCTTGAGCCGTCGGAGAGCCGAAAAGGCGCAAATGCCAAAATCCTTCAAAAACCAAGGGAAAATCAATGATTTTGGCCTCTTCGGACTCTCCTGGAGGACCTCTTGGAGGCCTCTTGGGCCGTCTGGGAGGCCTCTGGGGGGCCTCTTGGGCCGTCTTGGGCCGTCTTGGACTCTCTTGGGCCGTTTTGGAGGCCGTCTTGGACCATCTCGGGCGGACTTGGAGGCCATCTTGGGCCATCTTCGCGATTTTTTGAGGATGTCCCGAGCGAGACGGCCGTTTTTGGGCATTGACAGACGGATTTTCGGGAATTTGCGGGTGGCCGGCGGGACGGGCCGAAGCCCACTGGGGAGTTCTTTTAGAAAAAAAACCAAAACCAAAACCTGACTCGTCCAGCACGCCGTGCACCCCTGCAAGCAGGGGGCGGCGGACTCCCCAGTGGGCTTCGGCCCGTCCCGCCGGCCACCCGCAAATTTCAGAAAATCCGTCTGTCAATGCCCAAAAACGGCCGTTTCGCGCGAAGATGGCCCAAGATGGCCTCCAAGTCCGCCCGAGATGGTCCAAGACGGCCTCCAAAACGGCCCAAGAGAGTCCAAGACGGCCCAAGACGGCCCAAGAGGCCCCCCAGAGGCCTCCCAGACGGCCCAAGAGGCCTCCAAGAGGTCCTCCAGGAGAGTCCGAAGAGGCCAAAATCATTGATTTTCCATTGGTTTTTGAAGGATTTTGGCATTTGCGCCTTTTCGGCTCTCCGACGGCTCAAGACGGCCCAAGAAGCCCCCAAGATCGCCCAAGAGGCCCCCAAGAGAGCCCCATGATGGCCCAAGTGGCCTCCAAGATGGCCCCTCGAGGGCCCCAAGAGGGCCCAAGAGGCCTCCAACACGCCCAAGATGGCCTCCAAGACGCCCAAGATGGCCTCCAAGACGGCCCTGGAGCCACAAGCGGGCCCCAAGTCGGCCCATAGAGGCCCCCCAAACGGCTTCCGACGGCTTCAGACGTGCCAGGAACCCACCAAGATGGCCGAAGTTGGCTCGAAGCTGGCCCGAGACGGCCCAAAAAGCCCCAAAGATCGCCCAAAGCTTGCCCAAGAGGCCTCCAAGACGGCCAAGATGACCTTCAAGATGCCCACGTGTTCCCCGAAGGCTTTCCAAACCGATTCGGGGAACACGTGGTCCGATAGCTTGGCAGGTCTGGCCTCAACGTTCGGCCACATAGGCGCTTCCAAAAAGGCAGGGGGCGGCGGTGATTCGCCGTAGGCGTCTTCGATCCGCCGACCCCTGTCGCTTCATCGCAGGGGTGCCTGGCGTGCTGGATCCTATCGGTTTTGGTTTTGGCTCTTATTCAAAAAGAACTCCCCCTGGGGCTTCGGCCCGTCCTGCCACCGTGCCGTTCGCTCGGGACATCCTCAAAAAATACTCCAGGACCCCAACGTGCACAGAAAATCCTCCCTGAAACGGCCGTTTCGCTCGGGACATCCTTAAAAAATCGCGAAGATGGCCCAAGATGGCCTCCAAGTCCGCCCAAGATGGTCCAAGACGACCTCCAAGACGGCCCAAGAGAGTCCAAGACGGCCCAAGACGGCCCAAGAGGCCCCCCAGAGGCCTCCCAGACGACCCAAGAGGTCTCCAAGAGGTCCTCCAGGAGGGCCCGAAGAGGCCGAAATAATTGATTTTCTTTAGGTCTTTGAAAGATTTTGGAATTTGCTTCTTCTCGGCATTCCGACTGCTCAAGACGGCCCAAGAGGCCCCCAAGATCGCCCAAGAGGCCCCCAAGAGGGCCCCATGACGGCCCAAGGTGTTCCCCGAAGGCTTTCCAAACCGATTCGGGGAACACATGGTCCGATAGCTTGGCAGGTCTGGCCTCAACGTTCGGCCACATAGGCGCTTCCAAAAAGGCAGGGGGCGGCGGTGATTCGCCGTAGGCGTCTTCGATAAATCCGCCAGCCCCCTCGTGGGGCCACCAGGCTGTAGGCCGAAGCTTCGCAGTTTCCTGTGCCAGTTGCAGCTTCTAGTTTCCACTGTTACAGTTCTGCTTCTTGCTGCTTACTGTTCCTTGCTGACTTTTTGTTGCTTACTGTTCCTTGCTGATGGACCGCGCGAGGGGGAAGGCCCAAAACGGGCATTCTTACCACGCCCTGAGCGTGTTGTCTGAATTGCTGGGGTGGGTAAAAATTGCACCCCCTCACGCAGATCGGCGGGGTCAGGGTCCAAAAACACATGGGATTTGCCACATTTCTGAAATTCGGCGGCACCCCTCACACAGCTCCGTAGGGTCAGGGTCCAAAAACACAAAGGGATTTGCCACATTTCGCAGATCGGCAGGGTCAGGGTCCAAAAACACACAGGATTTGCTACATTTCTGACATTGGGTGGCACCTCTCACGCAGATCGGCGGGGTCAGGTCCAAAAACAAAAGAGATGTGCTACATTTCTAAAATTCGGTGGCGCCCCTCACGCAAATCTGCAGGGCCAGGGTCCAAAAAAAACAGGGATTTGCCACATTTCTGAAATTCGGCGGCACCCCTCACGCAAATCGGCAGGACCAGGGTCCAAAAACAACAGGGATTTGCCACATTTCTGAAATTCGGCGGCACCCCTTACGCAGATCGGCAGGGTCAGGGTCCAAAAACACACGGGATTTGCCACATTTCTGAAATTCGGCGGCACCCCTCACGCAGATCCGTAGGGCCAGGGTCCAAAAACAACAGGGATTTGCCACATTTCTGAAATTCGGCGGCACCCCTTACGCAGATCGACAGGGTCAGGGTCCAAAAACAAAATGGATTTGCCACATTTCTGAAATTCGGCGGCACCCCTCACACAGATCCGTAGGGTCAGGGTCCAAAAACACACGGGATTTCCACATTTCTGAAATTCGGCGGCACCCCTTACGCAGATCGGCAGGGTCAGGGTCGAAAAACAAACAAGTCCCGACACTGCTTCACGGCGGCGCCCGGACCTCATGATTTAGCTCTTGCATCTCCCTTTATCCGAGACAGGGGGCCGGCGACATGGGGCGAAGCCCTTACGTATTTAAAGCGGAATAGAAATCGGATCCGCGTGACATAACAAGCCGGACATCGGATCCACAACATGCGAAATCGGATCCGTGCGGGCGGAAATCGGATTCACCGAACACACAAACCACGACCCAAATTGGACCCGCGCAAACTCAATTGGATCCGACGGCGATGATCTCGTACGCGCTGGCTCAAGACTTCGAACAGTCGTTCTGGGGCCGAGAGGACAAACTTCTCGTCCTGGGGATGTACGTGTCCACGACCCCAGCGCGGTGGCGGGAAGGGCCGAAGGCCACTGGCAATCCGACGTCTTCTGTTGGCCTGCCGTAGAGGTGCACGGCGTGTCAAACGTTAGGCAGTCGTTGGTCCTGGCTGAAGCTCGAGGTTTCTCAGGGACCTTCGGCCCAACCCGCCGGCCACCCAGAGGGAAGCGTGAAAGAGATCTCCCATCGGCGTTCTGCCCCAGATGGGTCCGTCAAATTCCCAGGTCGTCGGCTTCCCGCTCCAGACGGCCCCAAGATGGCCTCCAAGACGGCCAAAATGGTCGTCAAGACGGCTACGATGGCCCCAAGACGTCTCCATGACGGGCCGAGATGCCCCCAAGATGGCCCAAAATAGCCTCAGGATCGCCCAAGAGGCCTCCAAGACGGCCCCCAAGATGCCTCCAAGAGGATCTCCAGGAAGCTCCGAAGAGGCAAAACTTATGTCAGTTGCAAGGAGAATGATTTTGCTCGCATGCTGTGGTTCTTCGGCTCAAAACGCATGAGGCCAGAGGTTGGCCTGGGTGAATTCGCTGCCACGCCGTCACTCCCCTCTGCTGTATATTCCAGATCGCGCTGTTCAGGCTGCTTCTGCGATTGTCCAGAGGCTCCCGCGGTGCCCGAGTGCCCCGACGGTGTCTGCCCTCCACTTCCTGAACGTCGCGAGCCCATGTGTGATATACAAGTTGGTTTCTTCAACGCAAGCCTTACTGAGAGGGCCGCCCCATCAGGACTGCGACTCGGTCCTCTGTGGCCTCACTGGTGCCGTACTGGGGGTCTTCGTCGGAGGGATTATGAACAGGCTGCGCTGCCCGAGGCGTGAGGCGCGAGCCGTCCCTCGCAGCATAGGTTGGATCGAGCAGCAATGGAGACCGACGTTGAGGAGATTCCATGGGTCTGCGGTATGGTTTGGTTTGAGGTAGAACTACGGCCATGAGAGGCTGCTCCTCGTAACCCGAACTCCCCTTCCTCCTCCGCCCCGTCCTCCTCCTCCTCCTCCTCCTCCTCCTCCTCCTCCTCCTCCGCCTCCGCCTCCTCTGCCCCCTTCTCCTCCTCCTCCTTCCCCTCCTCCTCCTCATTCCTCCCCATCCTCACAATCCTTTCTGTAAGTTACCACAGCCTGCGCCCCCGAAGCCATAGCCCGCTGCGAGCTCTTACGAGTCTGCGGTTCCAGAGACAACGAACCCACCCCACGGACGCTGCCCAAAGGCGCCACCCCTCTCTCGAGAGCAACGAAAAATGCATCTTCGATGCGTGATGGGATATGTGTTCTGGCCATCGCTCGGACGTCCATTCCCTGTGTTTGTTTCGGTTTCGTGCGTGGTTTTTTTCGCCAAACGATCAAGGATGTTCCTCGATGGCCCTCGCCGAAGGAAAAATGCACACGTCCGAGCGATGCCAAGTGTTCGGGAGGCGCGTCTCGGCCCCGCGGTCCTCTCCTCCGAATTGAGGCACGAGGCCACGAGTCCTCGTAGATAGCTGGGGGCGCGCGCTCCCGAAGCCTCGGGACCTCGCAGATTCAAGCGGGCGCGCGCTTTGGAGAGCACCACTACATATGGATTGCTACAGGCGCCCACAGCCAGGCGGCAGCCAGCAAACAGCCCAAATCAATGGCCAAGATTTCCCAAGTTAGAGAACAAGTCGATCAGTCGAGCGGCCAGCCAGCCAGTTGACGAGAAAACCAAGCGACCTACAAACTGAGCGCGGCCATGCAAGAAATCTGAGGGGGGCGTGGCAGAGGGCGGAGCCCGATGTATGAGAGTACACGTTTTCCGTTAACACTGACTTGTGGTGTATACGGTACGTACGCATTCGGCTGAGCAGGTTCTTCACGCAGACGCCAGACGGGGCACGACAGCGTATGATCGACACTTCACCACTCTTTCCACTCCTCCAACTCCTCCGTCACCCCCCCTCCTCCTCCCTCGAGGGGGGACGCGCAACCTCGACCACTGAGCGTGGACGTAACGTTCGCATCCCCGACATGCACGCACTGGTGACACCCAAAGCCGTCTGGGAGACAGGACTGGTACAGGCCGCGCACGAGCCCCGGCGCCAGCGTGGCTCAGATGCAGATGTCGGTGCTGCAGTCTTCGCCATCCGCTGGCCCACCTTTCCACGAAAACGGCTTTAGACTTCGCTCTGTAAGTATTCTCTCTCCCTCACCCCCGCCCCCGCGCAATTTTGATGCGAGCAAGCGAGCGTCCACCTGTCCATCCAGCACGATCTCGAGTTCCTCGACCACGACAAGCGACAACAGACATCACGAGAAACCCCCCCATGCACACCGACAACCCCCCGAGCGACGACTCCAGCATCGATGGCACAACGACCGACAAGTCCTGAGTTGACTACATCCGATGTGCGCAGCTCTGGAGGGGTAGAAGGGCGTGAACACCTCTTGGTCGTCGGCCTCTCCCTTTACTCGCTTGTCGGCTCGACGCGAGCAAAGTCTCCTTGACGACTCTGTCGCTGTGCACGCTCCTCTGGATTGCGGAGACCTCCTTCTCCGTCTCATCGAGGATGTTTTCTATGTCGGCCCTTTGCGACACAATCCCGCTCTCGTCCATTGTGATGACCTGGGAGGGACAATTCGGTGAACGACGCTGCCGACGACGACAATGAACACAACAAGCGGCGGTGGCGAGAAGACGACGACGGAAGCGACAACGGCGGCGACGACGACGGCGGCCATACTGGCGATGGCGACGACAACAGCGTCGGTAAACGCCCGAGAACGCGCCGACTGCGAGCCGTGCAACAGGCACTGAAGTGACAGCGGCAGACGCCTGACCGAGCAGCCCCTCGCCCGCCTCCCCAAGGGGTCCACCACCAGTCCAGACCCGTGGCCAGTGGGTTGCCACGAGCCAAAGGCTAAGGGCCGATGGCCACACCTCTGCAGCTTTGGTCTGCCCGCTGGCCGGGGCGCTCATGCGGGCGAGTGGGGGGGCCCACAGTGCGGCAGCCTTCGCCCTGGCCCCCCATCTGCAACGCCAGGTGGAAATTAAACTTAGTGCGCCCCGCCTTAGTACACGCTGTTGTGGTGTCACCGGCCGTTGGAGGAAAAAGTGTGGTTTTGCAAGTGCGCGTGGTGCGCGCCAACCTTCTGCCCCTCCGACCCATGTCTGGCAACCCAGACTGCCACTACAGGCGGCTTGTTCCAACCCCTGAGTGATGGCAGTACGCCCTGCGTTCGGTCACAACCATGTTCACTTTGGCTCCTGCACTCGGCTCCCCCACGTCACATTCCGCCCTCTGGTTTGGCACGCGCCGAAATTGGTACGGAAAAAAAGGGGCGCGATGCCCAACAGCAATGTTGTCCAAAACCGAAAGCAGCCGCTGTTGGACAGGCGACGTCGTGTCGGAAGTGGACAACACCCACGGCGACGCCGACAGCGAGCCCTGTCCAAATGGACATGAATTGCTGTCGGTCTTCGTCCCCACTCATGCCATACCGATTCCGATCGTACCGACTGGTGGTCACGGTGCGATACCGAGCACGCTTCTCTTGGCTGCCCCAACGCTACAGTAGGGGCCCGATCACAAGAAACCTTCCACAAGAAACCCAACCCAGAGACCCCAAGACGTCCATCGATTACTGGGGTGGGAACGTCATGCTTTCCATCGCAAAACCATCGAAACCCAAGAAACCCAGGGCACCCTGGAGGCAAGCAGGGTGTTTCTTGGCATGGACCTCCACTTGATCGGCCTCACACGCTCCTGCACATTCAGCGCTGCGCGAGCAAAGCGGCAACTCATTGCCCACGCCGCCTGATCGCCCAGCCTCCTCATTGCGGTCTGCGCCGAGCGTCTTTCGGGGTCGCCATCGAGCGCACCCCCTGCACGAACGATCGACCCAAACCTGGAAGGGGCGTCGTACTGGCCCCACTCGGATGCCACGCGGAGGGGCGCTGACGAAAGAGCACAGTGTGGGTGTCTGTGCTGCGGCTCCACACGCTCCCCAACATACGTTGCGCCTCGGCTCGTGCCGTTGATCCCCACGACCACTCGAGCTCGTGCATTTGTCCAGTCTCCCGTCGGCGGCGAGCAAAGGGGGGGAAACGAGAAGGAGAACGCCTTCTCGGAAGGCGGCGGGACTGCTCAGAATGCTTCGCGCCTTCGAGAAGTGTCCTGCGTCTTCGGGGAAGGCTTCGAAGACTTCTCGGACGGCCAGAGGACCTCCGAGCCTTCTGGGAAGGCCTTCTCCTTCTTGCTTCCCCCCTCGCTCGCCGCCGACGTGTCCAGTCTCACGGCGATTTGGACCAGATCCCGCTTCGCCACCCGACGGCCACCAGCGCCCAAAAATCACTGGCGCGACCGGCCGGTGGAGCCATCGGGCGGCCCGCGGGCGCACCAACGGGGACGAGCCGGCGACGCTCGGGCACGGCCGGCGCGAGCCCCCGCGCGGCGCACGGCAGCCTTCAGCGCCAGGGCCGCGCGCACACAGCACACACGAGCGCGAGCGCGGCTGAATGATGAACTGCCCTCGGGCCGGCAAAACCAGAACGCACGAATATCACATACACACCCCCATACCCACAGTGACGTCGGAGGGGGGAGAGGACCGCCTTTGGGCACGGGTGTGGGCTGTCGGACCCTGGGAGAGACTCGCGTTCGAGCGGGGGCCCCGATCCGACAACACGCGCCCATAGCCTCCACCGCCCCCCCTAGGGGCAGACGTCGGTCGGAAGAAATAAATAAAAACAGGAAGCAGGAAGTCGTTGGAAGTAGATTGGGCTTCCGCCCGCCCCCGGAAGATGAGGGAAAAATGAAAACCGCTCGACTTTTGAAGCAGGAAGGCAGCTGATCTGGGTTGGGATCCGGAAATCCGGAAAATACCGATTTCCATCGACCGACGAGTATGGGTGTGTGTTGTTCGCTCGTCCGTGGGCCAATCTTGGGCCTCCAGCCTCCCAAAGATCGCCCAGAACGGCGCGGAGAGTCGGAGAAGCCATCGAAACGCCAGTGAAAGCAGAAACTGCTAACAGAAGATGCGTCGACCCGGGACCAGCAAAAAACGGATCCGGGACCAGCAAAACTACCGGGACGCAAAACTACCGGGACCAGCCACACACGGACCTGGGACGCAAAGCCACCCCTAGGGAAGCGTTCGAGACCTCGGGGGCCAGCGGATTCTGGTTGAACCGGAAAAATATCTGCGGATGAAGTATCCAGGAGCCCCGGGAGGCCTCCGAAACCCGGGACAGGGCCAGAGACATCCCCACACCTCCCTCGGTCCTCGCGGCTAGCAGGGGATGTGTCGACCCTTACCCCAGGCCCCGCGGGGCCCAAGCCTGGGACACACGATGGCGGGGGCGCCCATCCTCGACGGCGGTGCGTGCGAATCGCCCCCTTGGGGCGTACCCCAAAGTTCCCCCCCTCTTTCTGGGCGGCCAAACTTTTCGGGCGGGACCCGGGGACTGGGGGGGAAACTGTATCAGGGCACGGAGTGCGCAGCTGCCCCAGCGCACACAGCCGAAGGCATCCTGTGAGAGCGGCCACAGGCCCAGCAGGGGGGCACGCCTGCGGGTGGAGCCAGAGAAGGGCCCGATCCCGCCTCGAAGCACGGAGCACGAAGCACGCCCGCACATGGGCACCGTCCAGGGTGCTGCGGGTGCTGCGCCGGAGCGCCAGAGCGTCAGAAAGCGAGGCCTGATCAGATGTTGCCCGTGAAGCTGGAGATCATGCACTTGAGACTGGAGGTCGAAAGCTGGAAGGTGCAGCGGAAGAGCCAGAGATCGCTAGCCCTTGGTTTGCCGCTTCCGGAGGGGGGGCACCGCGGCGCCTCGCCTGAACCCGCCGCCCCCTCAGGCGAAGACAGGCGTCGCCAGCCGCCCGAGGCGCGACCTCCAAGTGCGCCGCGCTGCCCTGCTCGAGCACGGGGCCATTGGACGCTTCTGCTTGCAATACAAGCCACCGGCTGCGACCGTTTCGGTCGCCACGACTTGTTGCGCGCAGTTTTCCCGGCCCCCTCCGTGACTCCTCCTCTCCGCGCGCCCTCCCCATTCCCTTGTATTGTTTCGCGCCCCCATGTCCACAGCTACTGCGCCTTTACAAAGCATCGATTGGGCCTCGATTCACCAGCCGCGACTGCTGTTTTCCTCACCCTCCTCCTCGCCCTGCTCGTCCTCATCCACTTCCCCCATAGCCCATCCCGATGGGCATCCGCTTGTTCATCCCCTTTTCCCTCCTCCTCCTCCTCCTCCTCCTCCTCCTCCTCCTCCTCCTCCTCCTCGTCCTCCTCCGCCTCCTCCTCATCCTCCTCCGCCTCCTCCTCCTCCTCCACTTCATCCTCCTCCTCTTCCTCATCCTCCACACCTTCCATTTCGTTCGTCATCCCGCCTGACCCACGCGCCACCACGTTTGCGACCGGGCGGCCAACGCTTGGTCCAAAAGCGGTCTAAAAGCTGCCATGTGTGGTCTAGAGCTGGCTTAAAGTCATGTCCAGCTCGTCTAGAACTGCAGGGGCCAATCCCCACCAGATCCTCGCCGTGCAAACTCATGAACCTAGTGGCAAGTTTCTGATCTTCGGCCTGGCATGAGATACGTACGCTGTATACCGCCAGCATGATATCGCCACCCATATTGCATCTCCGGTCGCCCTTTCGTATTCCCGTTCGCCCGCGCGGGCGCCCAAGCGAACGACCGGGCGCAAGGAAATTTACACTGATCTGAAAAGTGGCTCAATCGTGGTCTACAAGTGGTCTACAAGTGGTTCGAATATTTTGTAAAAGTGGCTTAGAGTTGATCTGAGATAATCTCAACGAAATCTAAAAATGGTCTCCAAGTGGTCTAAAACTTGTCTAAAGGTGGTTGGAAGCTCGTCTACATGTGGAAACTTCTTTTCGAATGGCCCAAGCGTGGTCTGACAGTGCGAGCTGCGCCATGCGTGCTCTTGGGCATGCGCGGCACCGGAAAGGAGGAGGACGAGAAGGATAACGAAGAGGAAGACAATGATGACCCTGGCGCTCCAAAGGAGGGGGTGGAAAAATAATGCGGAGGGGAGGAGAGGCAAGAGCAGACTAGCGCGGCCCCGTTAGCAGTTCAACAGCGGGAAACGCAGAGAAATCAGCAGGCGAATCGGGCAGGGAGAGGGAGGAGCAGGGAAGGGAAGGGGAAGGAGGCGATTAACCGAGCCCCGCTCACAGGTAACGTGGCGCACAGGTGCACTTTCTCGCGCGCCCCGGCGAACGAAGAGAACCATCGCGCTGGAACCCAAGACACCCCAGGGCGTGGCGCCCTCGAGACCAAACCAAACGTGCCTTGGCCACATGGGCCACGCAGGTGCGAAAACAGAAACCAAAAGCCTACAGTAAAGCCTGAGATCGTCAGGTGGTCACGGCGGCAAACAGGAATGCGACTTTGGCAGACGGAGGTGCCTAAACTGCGTCGGGGCCCAACTTCAGCGACAGGGAAGCCGAAGAGCAATCCGATGATTCGGATCACGTCTCCGACGGCGAGTCGTTTCAGTAAGAAAACCCACCCCCATGGTCAACAATCACCACCTCCTCGTCCAGCTTTCATTGCCGCTTGCGCAGCCTAGCGCTCGGCACACCACTGAGTAACATCTGCCCACTCGTGCTTGCTGCATGCGTTTGTGGGCTGCCGCGCTGGGACGCGTCCCCGATCACACAGATGGTGCTCGGGTGGTCGCACCTCTGGTGCATCCTGCCACCGCCCTCCTCCCTCTCCGCCTCCACCTCCGCGTCCGCATGCCACATCCCGCCTCGGCCAAGCTCGATACCTTGGCCCTCTCTTACCCGACCGAGCCGCCCAACTCTGCTAGGCGCAGGGTTCGCGATTGGCTGGCTGGCGGCCGAAATCCGGCAAGCAACAGGCAATCACTTCAATGCCTCGGTTGTCTGGCTTGCATGCTGGGTAGTGACTGATCACGCTCAGCCCATTCCTTCGAAGGCAGGGTCCCGCCATAGACGATTGCTTGTTTTCAGCCTGCGCCCTGCATCCTCATCCAGCCTCATGGTGGCCATTGCACTCTTGCCCTGCGCTTCGAGGCGGCACCGGCCGCCAGCTTTTCTGTCGGTGGGCTGATCGGTTCACGGCGCTTGCCTCGTTCTCTGATTGCGCCTTGCTTGTTTCTTCTGTGGCGCGTTACAGTGGAGGCCAGTCCACAGGAAACCTTCCACAACAAACACAACCCTGAGACCCCAGGACCTCCATTGATTTTTGGTGTGCGACAGTCACGCTTCCCATCGAGAAACCATCGAAACGCAAGAAACCCAGGGCACCCTGGAGGCGAGCAGGGTGTTTCTTGGCGTGGGTCTCCACTGTGCACCGCGGCCGTCGCTTGAGCTGACTGGCCTCACGCACTTGTGCATCCTGGTCCACCGCAGCCGAGTAACGCTGTTGACGCATGAGCGACTCACCGCGTCGGCAGATGAAGACCGTGCGCATGTACGAGTGAGTGAACGTGTGTGCCATTTTGAATGGCGCCTGCACACACACACACACACTTTTTCCGTCGGCGGCTAGGCAGAGTCACTGCGCTGGCGATGGGGCGTAAATGGGATGCACGAAACGCGAATTAAGCCGCAATGCACGGGGGAGAGGGAGAGAGAGAGAGAAAGACGCCCCGCGCGGGCAAGAAGGAGGGAGAAGCCGAGCCCGTTCAGAGGGGGGTCGGCAGCGGCGGGGGGGCGCCGGGGGCAAGGCCAGCGGCGACGAGGCGGCAGCTGGGGGGTAGGCAGCCAGGGCGGCCGCCAGGGGCAGAAACGCGCCTGCACACACACACACACACACACACACGCACACACTTTTACATACCCAAAGGAGCTGGACAACGCTATGGCACACCCCCTGCTCTGCCCACGCCCCCCATCGCATCCTCCCCCATCCTGTTCCTTATCGATAACTGCTCCCTGTCGCAACCCCAGACGTGTCGGCATGGCTTGCTAAACGTTTTGCCTAAGACTTCCTCACAGATGCTGGTCCGGAGGCTTGTGAGTTGCAACATGTACAAGGATGGAGGGGACGGCTTTCAAAACTGGACTCTCGCCACTGCGCCGCGCACAGTCGTCTTGACAATTTTGCAACAGCTTCAAGCATGGAAGGGGATGTTCAAACTGGGGCTCCGGCCATTGCGCCGCGCGCTTTCGTGTTACAGGCATGCAACAGTTACAGGGATGGAAAAGATCGTTCTCAAAATGGAGCTCTCGCCTGAGCACCGCACACAGTCGCATCACAAGCTTGTAACCGCAACAAGGATGGGGGTCTCGCCTGACCGTCGCGCACATTCGTCTTAAGAGCGGACAACATGTACAAGGATGGAGGGCGATTCTCTTCACACTAGGGAATTCGCCTTCCCGTCGAACAAATGCAGGCTAAAACCTGACAATACTGACAAGAATGGAGGGGGGGCGTTTTCAAAATGTAGCTCTCACCGTTGCACCGCGCTTGCAAAAGCTACCAGGATGGAGGGGGATTCCTTTTCAAAATGGGGCTCTCGCCCCAGGGCGGCGCACGCTCGCTTTCAAAGGTATGCGCCGACTACAGTGGATGGACGACGGTGCCTTCGTCAGAGGGCCCTCGCTTGAGGCTTCCCCGAACCTGAAGACCAGAAACCTGCACAGACGTAGCAGCTGCACGGACTGATGCCGACTCCTTTTCAGTCAGAATGGGGCTCTCGCTCGACGTGTCCTCGAAGGTCATGGCCAGAGGTGTAAAGGCGTGCACACGCACGCATGGTGCGGTCCTGTTTCAAACCGGGAACATCGCTGGACACCTCGTTGATCTGCATGCCTCCCCAAACAAAGCTTGTACTCAGGGTTCCTCCGTTCATCTCTAAAAAAACTGGGCCTGTCTACCGATGACGGGCATGTTGCCACCGTCGTCGCCCCGTCGCTGCCTCCTCGCCGCCCGTTGTCTGGGCCTCTCTGCCGACCTGGCGGGTATGTTGCCGCCGTCGCCGCCCCGTTGCCGCCCGTCGTCTGGGTCTGTCGGCCGGTCTGGCGACTATGTGACCGCCGTCGCCGCCCCGTCGCCGCCTCGTCGCCGCCTCGATTCGCTTCTACAAAGGAAAACTTGGATCTACCACCGTTCCGAAGCTGGGACTGAAGGTCCCCCCTGGGACTGTGCAGTTTACATACGATTGTGCCCCATCGCTAATTCAAAATATGAAATCATACCACCCTAGCCAAGCCATCCCCAACATCCTCCGCAAAATACACTACGCGCACACTCTTTATACATATATATATATACATATATATATGTGTGTATATGTATAGGACGGTTCCCATGAATGCCTGGCAAAAAATGAGACGAAGTGCACGCGCGCGCGTCGTCACGCGCGCACGTCGAAATCAACTTAAAAACCCATGGCTCTGGAAGGATGTCGAAATCGCACGCCCCGAAAACACGCGAGAAAAACTGTTTCGCAACATGAGTGTTCCAAACGGGTCTACGCGCGCGCTCTTGCGAATTCTTCTGAAAATCCTAATTTTCAAAATGTTCACCGAATTCAACCAAACGGGCCACTTGTGCACGCAGGTCGAAATCATTCGAAACACCTTTTCGGCGCGAGCTGGTGGAAATGATCCCTGTCAGACAATATCGTGCGGGCCGCTCACGCCCGTCGGCCGCGCACGCATTTCGCACTGAAAAACCCGCGCGTCAACGCGGCTTGCAGGATGCGCTTGTAATCCCCAGCGTTCAGCGCCACCGCGGCCGCGTCGGCCAAGCAAGATTGAGTGGCGGCTCTGCACGCGAGCCTGCGCGCGCTAGCGCGGCCGCAGCGACGCGCCAACTAGTCAAGCAGTCATCGCAATCTCCGCCGCATGGGTTTTGCTGACCAAGATGCGGGTGGGTGGGTGTGATGATTCCGCGAGCAGATCCACAGCAAATATCGAACAAAGTGCACACGCGCGCGTCGTCGCGCGCGCATGCCGGAATCCTGGGGACGAAAAAAACGTCGGTTTCGCAGGGACTTCAAAAATCGAGCATCCTGAAACCGCTTTAAAGATTAAAAATATCCGTGGCAACAAGTTTACTTTGTATATGTATGACTCTCTATATATAGATATACATGTATATATGAAGAACGTTGTTTCACAGATGAACTGCGCTCGCGCTCTCGCCAATAGATAAGGAAAGCATCGATAGGTTTGCCAACATGTTCCTGGAATTCTGGCAAGCGGGCCTTTCGCGCCGCATGTCGAAATCACTCGCACGCCCTTGCGCGCGTGCTGGGCGGGGGGCACGATCCGTGTCAAATGATACCATGCGGGCCACTCTGGCGTCCGCCGCGTGCGCATGTCGAACTCGTTCCAAAACCTTCATCACCGACGCGACGACGCCGTCATCGTCGTTGGCGTGATTAACATCGGTGCCGCCATTGGCCGTGCCGTCTTTGTCAACATCGTCACCAACATCGCTACTATCATGATCGTGCCCACCATTGTCGACGTTGCCATGATACCGCGCCCGCCCAGGTCGCCGACTCGCACTGAAGTACCCGCCAGGATAAGCCCAGCGGTCAGCGCCAACGCGGCCGCGTCGGTCGCGCCAAACTAGCTGGCCGCTACGCGCGCGTGCATGCGCGGGCTGGCGCGGCCGCATAGTAGATGTACCAGCTTACACCAAGGATTCACCGCAATCGTTCCCGCATGGGCTTTGCGAACCAAGTCGCGAGTGGGTACGTGGGATGATTGCGCGAGCAGCGGAGTTGACAACTTCAAGTTGGTCATTGATGAATTGCACCACTTGGCAATCACAAAAAACAAAGCACCACGTAGGTTCCCCTTGGAAGAAATATTATATACCCCCCACCCCCCCGACTGAAGGACCCCCCTTTCGTGTACTCCAATTTGCAGATGATTTTGCCCAAGCGTCAATCCAAGATACGAGCTCGTACCATCACAGCAAAAACGGCATTTTCCCCCCATTATCCTCTGCAAGGAACACTGTGCGGGCGCACTCGCTTACCAAAGGTCTTCAGTGCTCAAATCCATTGGGGAAAAATAGGCGAAGTGCACACGCGCGCGTCGCCGCGCGCGCATGCCGACAACCTTCAGCAGCCATTGGTTTCGCAAGGAATTAGATGCCCCGAAAAAAACTCAACAGAACACGTGGTTTCCTACAAAATGTTCACAGACAGCTTGCGCTCGCGCTCCTGCTGATCTTTAAGGAAGCCGCAGGTGTTGCAGCATTCTAATCAAATGCTACCAAAAATGCCTTGCGCGCACACATGTCGAAATCGCTCGAACGCCTTTGCGCGCGTGCTTGGGGGGGGCACGATCCGTGTCAAATAATTATATGCGGGCCACTCTCGCGAGTCGGCCGCGCGCGCATGTCGAACCCCTTTCCGAAGCCGACCTTCACCACCAACGCGAGGACGCCGTCATCATCGTCGGCGTGATCCGCATCGGCACTGCCACTGGCCTTGCCATCGTCACTGTCATCATCGTCACCAGCATCGCTAGTACCAGCATCGCGTCTACCACTGCCGATGTTCCCAGGATACCGCGCCAGCCCGAATCACCGACTCGCACTGAAGTGCCCGCCGAGATATGCCCAGCGTTCAGCGCCACCGCGGCCGCGTCGGTGGCGCCAAGATAGCTGGCCGCTTCACGCGCGAGCATGCGCGCTAGCGCGGCCGCGGCGATGCGACAGCCAGCGCCGAGCAGTCATCGCAATCGCCGCCGCATAAGTTTTGCAAACCAATTTGCGGGTGGGTGGGTGGGTGGGATGATTGCGCGATCAATTGAGCTCACAACTTCAATTTCGGCAGAGTGGATTGCACACCATACATTGCACCGCACAAACTCCACCACATGTACTGCACAGCATGCATTGCACCACATAAGACTGCACAACATAAATTGCACCACATGAATTGCATAACGTATATTGTTAGAAACTACACAGGTGTTTGGCGTTCGGACTGGCTGACATCATACCTTCTCGCAACCGTTACTGTTCGCTAGAAGTACGCAAGACCATTATTGTTCAACACTGGGTTCTTGCCTGAATGGCAGTCCCATCAAGCGTCCATTTTGAAGGGAACAGTGTTGTAAGTGAAGAAAGCTTGTTGGGGGTTCTTGGAAGTACAGACATATGAGAAGGGGCCTTGGGACGGGAGGGTGGACTCCAGCATCTTTGATGAATACTGGGCTTAGTCTGACCCTCCTCCTGCCCCTCCTCCTCGTCCTCCTCCACATCCCCCTCCTCCTCCTCATCATGATCATCATCCTCATCAGCATCAGCATAATCATGATCCCCCTTCCCCCCATCCCCCCATCCCGTCCTCCCTCCCCAACCGTGGCCCCAGCGCCCTCCCCATTTCAAAGCCAGGCGTGCGAGGACTGGTCCGACGCGCTCTAATCCTCCCCCTCCTCCTCCTCCTCCTCCTCCTCCTGCTCCTCTTCCTCCTCCTCCTCCTCCCCCTCCTCCTCCTGCTCCTCCTCCTCCTCCTCCTCCTCCTCCTCCTGCCCTCCCTCGCGGGAGGGGGCTGCCAGGTCCGCCCCGGACAGCATCAGCCTGCTGTGGTTTGTGATGACGACCTGGGCCGGAAACGGCCGGAGGAGGAGAAGGAGGAGAAGGAGGAGGAGGAGGAGGAGGAAGACGAGACGAGGAGGAGGAGGAGGAGGAGGAGGAGGAGGAGGAGGAGGAGGACCTGGGCCGGCAACGGCCGGAAGCCGCCGCGAGGGGCCACGGCGGCGGCCACGGCGGCCGCGAGGGCGGCGGCCACGGCGGCCGCGAGGGCAGCCGCAGAGGTGCGCGGCTCGGCCACTGGCGGCGGCCGACGTCGGCACACACACACACACACACACACACTGACACACACACACACACACATACTGACACACACACACACTGACACACACACACACACATACACTGACACACACACACACACACACAAACACACACACACACACACACACAAACACATAGATATATATATATAGATAGAGAGAGATAGATAGAAATATAGATAGGTATAGAGATATATAGATAGATCTATAGATATATAGATAGATATATAGATATATAGATAGATAGATAGATATATAGATAGATAGATAGATAGATAGATAGATAGATAGATAGATAGATAGATAGATAGATAGATAGATATAGATATAGATAGATATAGATATAGATATAGATATAGATATAGATATAGATATAGATATAGATATAGATATAGATATAGCTATAGATATAGATATAGATAGATATAGATATAGATATAGATAGATAGATAGATAGACATATAGATAGGTAGATATATAGATATAGGAAGATAGATAGATAGATAGATACATAGATATATATAGATAGATAGATAGATAGATAGATAGATAGATAGATAGATAGATAGATAGATAGATGTATTACGTCGCAGCGCGGCAGAGACAGTCCGCACGCGCGTTCAGCAGGCAGTGTGACGGCACAGCGAGCTGTCCCGGGTGAAAGAATAGAGGGGAAGAAGGGGAGGCGAGCGCGCTCACGCAGCGGGGGCGCGGCGGGGCGCGGGGGGGCGCCCAAGCCGGTGCAGCAACCCTGGCGACGGGCGCGGGGCGGCACCGCATCCGCACCCGTGGAGGGGCACAGCGGCTGCGGTGCAGGGCCGACGAGAGAGGAGAGCAGGCGGCGGGCAGCAGCGCCGGCAGTGGGCCCCAGCAAACAGGGGGGGGGGGGGGGGCCAGGCGGGGCGGCCGCAGGGCAGGCCGCGCAGGCACGCTGGTGGCCCACCGGGGAGCACGGGCAGGCCCGCCGAGAAGGCGACACACAGCAGTGGCAGAGGCAGGGGCGCGCGTCCGCAGCGCGAGCCGGGGCGTGGGGCCCTCGGGGGGGACGGGGGGGGGGGGGGCGGAGGCCAGACGTGGCCAGGACGGCTGGCGTGGGCAGCCGTGAGGCCCGGGCGGCCGCGGAAGCGGCAGCGTGGGAGCCACGCAAAGAGGCCGCGGTCGGGCAGGGCGCGGGGGGAGCGACGAGGCAGCGGTGCCAGGCCCAGGCCTGTGCGCGCATCACAGCCGAGGCCGAGGGCAGGCGCCCGTCCGGAGCGGGGGCAGGGCGAAGGCTCCCGGCGCCGAGCCGCCGAGCCGCGGAGGGAGACAACAGAAGGGGGGGCAGCGTCGCGGCGACAGCCCCCCAAGTGCAGGCGGCACGCAGTGCCAGCCAGCACGCCCCCTGGGCCAGCAGGCGCACGGGCATGGCTGACGGGCCACGCCCGCACGCGCGGCGGCGGATGCGCTGGGCGGAGCCAGCGGGAGAGGCGATCTCAAGCAGGGTGTCTGGCAGGCAAAAGCACGCCACCAGGGGAGAGCGGCGCGTCCACGGCGGGAGTAGAGGAGCACCACCTGGACAGTGGATGGCGCGCCCCGTCCAGGGAATGACCAGGGGCACCTGGCCGGTGCACCTAGCAGGTTGAGCGAAAGACTGGGGCCAGAGGCCGCAGCGGGAGGGGGGCGCACCAGCTGGGGTGGATGGCGCGCCCATCGGGGAAGCACCTAGCCGGTGCACACGCAGGTGGATCACGAGCTGGGGCGGAATGCCCTCAGCGGGAGGAAGGCGCACCACCCAGGACGGGTGGCGCGCCCGAGGGGCAGAGGGGCGCACCGCCTGTAGTGGATGGCGGCGAAAGGCGTCGAAGCCTTGGGGGGTTGGCACCCGGCCCCGGCGCTCGGCAAGCAGGGGGGTGGCCCAGGCCGGCGTGGCTGCTCATCGGCTTGAGGGAGGCGGCGCGGGAGCGGGCCCTCAGCAGATCGCTGTTCCACGGCATGCCGGAGTGTTGTTGGAGCTTGAAATCATCATCTACAGCGTGGGCATTGGCGCGTGCGTGAAGGGCGAGGGCGAGATGGGCAGCATGCTCTGGCACTGCAATGGCAGCAGGCTCAGTCGGTGCTCAACGGCACGCGTCAGGCGACGTTGGAGGCCGACACCACCACCTATAGCGTGGGCATTGGCGTGTGCGGGAAGGTCGGCTAGCAGTGGGAGGCAGACTCCGTTGCTGCCCAACGGCCTGTGGGAAGTGACTGTGGAGCCCGATGGTATCACATACAGCGCGGGCAGGGGCGCGTTCAAGGAGGGCGAGCAGTGAAGCAGGCTCTGGCGCTCCGGTGGCAACAGGCTCATTGCAGAATCAACGACATGTGGGAGGCGACGGTAGAGCTCGACGTCATCGTTTTTACGATGCAGCGCCCTTTGCGTGCGAGAAGGTCCTGTGTCTTGCTCTCCTTTTTCCGGCCGCGCGACGCTCCGAGACGG
>CAUYUJ010015123.1:233574-268574 GCA_963575745.1 Prorocentrum cordatum | reverse complement strand
AGGGCGTGACGGCGTATGCAGCCCATTCGTCACGTGGACCGAACCTGCACCAAAAGCATCTTGCACATACGCGCACAATCAGAGGGGTTCCACACACATGAGGCTCCACATGAGTGAAGAATATTCTTGATTGTGCGGGTCAACTGGCTGGGGGGCCCAGGTTATGTCATCAATTACAAAAATAAGTTTAGCACGGCTCATGCACCAAACGAATTCCGATGAGCAGAAGATGAGAAAGGGGGCAGGGAGAGAAAGAGACGAAGGATCAACTGGAGAATAAGGAGAAGAAAAAGAGCGGAGAGAGAGGAGGAATGACTAGAAGGAAGGGGAGGAGAGGGGAGAGCAGGCAATCCTCATCCTCACGAGCATCATCCCAATAGCGTGTTCTTCCTCTTCCTCCGCTCCCTCATTATCATATTCTTCCTCCTCATCATCATTCGTTTCCTGTTGCTTGTCCTCCTCATCCTCCGCCTCTCTCCTCCTCCCATTTGAATCCCCCCTCCACATCGTCCTCCCCCGTGCACATAACTCCTCCACGTCGCCCCACTCAACGTGTGCCGGTAGGGCGGATCGGGTGGTTCGCGTGAGACGCCCTCGCCGAGTATGGCCCAGAAGCTGGAGAAGACTCCCAGAGACTGCAAGCATGACGCGCCGTTCGGTTTGACAACGTGGCTCTCCACCATCGCCGCACACACTTGATCTGAACGCTTCCAAAAGCTACGGGTATGCTCGGCGATCGTTCTCAGAGTGCGGTCCCCGCCCCAGCGCCTCGCACGTTCGCCTATTCTCCTCGCCAAGCACTGCAGGGGAGGAGGGCGACTCTGCTTCGGGCTGAGCTTCCACGCGAAGGCTCCCCGACATGAATGACCAGGTGCTCAAGACCTCACGACGGCTCCATAGACGGAGGGCGGCTCCTTTTCAGGATGGGCACGACTGCACGGGCCCCCGTTCCCCTGCACGGCGGGAGGCGCACGAGCGTGCAGCCCAGTGCACGCACCTGAGGCGGCCTGCTCTCAGGCCGGGGCTCTCGCTGGACACGTCCGTGCACGCTCCGAACAGACCTCTGCGGCACCATCAATGCGGGATGACGATTCATAAAAAATTGGAGAGAACGATTAAAAAACATAGTTGTCTGGCATGTCCGCATAATTTTCTGACTGGAGGAGAACGATTTTTCTGTTTTTTTAACAAAAGTTTTCCAGCCCGCGGCCGGTTTTTTCGAATCGTCATCCCGGGCGCCGCCGCGTGAACACGACCCCCTGTCATTTATTAGCCGTCATCCTCCATTATAGCGCGATGGATGCAGGGGCACTCGGCTTCAAAACGGAGCTCCCACCCGAATGGCAAAACCCGCGGGGCGTTCGTCTTTCAACGGGATGCCTCCCGCAGTGGAAGGGCTCGCTTGTATCTCTGAACGGCGAGGTGACTCGGGACGTGACGGTGGATTGCAGCATCGCATCCTGACTCTATTGTGAAAATCCCTCCTCTTTCTCCTCCTCCTTCTCATCCTCCTCCTCCTTCTCATCCTCCCTCCCTGTCTCCCTACCTTTTCTCCCTCCTTCCCTCCATGCATCCATATTTTTTCTCCCTCCCCCCCTTCCCTCAGCCGCCGCGACGGAGCAAGGAATGCACCAAGACCTGGCCATGGCCCCCTGCCGTCCGCCATGCCCCCTGCCCGCCGGAGACCGTGCGGGGGCGGCGCGCTAGCATCTTCTCCTCGCCGCCGCCCTTCTCCAGGCCTGCGCACCGCCGCCGAGATGTGTTCCTCCTCCGCCTCCTCCGCCTCCTCCGCCTCCTCCGCCTCCGCCGCATCATTGTCTCTTCCTTTTCTTTGATGGTTTTATATAAAACGCTCAGCTTCTGTTCCTTGTAGATAACGCATCCCTGTCGCACTCCGAAGACGTGCCGGTAGGGCGGGCCGGGCGTTTCGCTGAGACTTCCTCATACATGCTCATCAAGCTGAGAGCTTGCAGCAGCTTCACGGATGAAGGGCGGGTGGTTTTCAAAGTGCCGATCTCGCTTTAGCGCTCCGCGCATTCATAGTAGAAGTTTGCAGGAGCTTCGGGGATGAAGGGCGGGTGGTTTTCAAAAAGTGGCTCTCGTCTAAGCGCTGCGCACAGTCGTCTGTAAGGTTTGAAAACATGCTACCGATGGAGGGCGGGTGGTTTTCAAAATATGGCTCTCGCCTGAGCGTTGCGCACATTTGCATTGACAGTTTGAAAGAGATTCACGGATGGAGGGCGGGTGGTACTCAAAATGGAGCTCTCGCCCTAGCGACGCGCACAATTCGTAATAGCATTGAGCACGAGCTTCACGGATAGAGGGCGGCTCCTTTTCGACATGGGGTTTCGTTTCAACGCCGCGCACGTTCGCAGTAAAAAACTGCAAAAGTTTCACGGATGGAGGGCGGCTCCTGTTCAAAAACTGTTCTCGCCTTATCGCCGCGCACATCCTCCATAAAGTAAGTGTCACGGATGGGAGGCGGCTCGTTTTCAAGATAAAACTCTCGCCCCAGCGCCGCGCACATTCGTCCTTAAAGTTTGCACACATTTCACGGGTGGAGGTCGGGTCGTTCTGAAAATGTTGTTCTCGCCTGAACGCCGCGCACATTTGTTTCACAAGTTAGAAAGACCTTCATTAGTGGAGGGCGGGTGGTTTTCAAAATGCGGTTCTCGCTTTAGCTCGGCGCACATCCATCTGAACGCAACAGGAAAGTTGGCTCGCGGAGTTGAAATCCAAGGAGTGGCGTTCTGGCCAAGGCGGTTGTCTTCCAACGGGGCGCTTCCAGCAGGAAAAAAAAATTATTGTAAGGAACTGTGAAGAGGAAACCTGGAACGAGGGGAGGTTAGTTGCAACATCGTTGATGCGCTCTGGGTTTACACTGGTCATTTTCCTCCTCTTCCTACTCCTGCTCGTCCTCCTGGTCCTCCTCCTCCTCCTCCTCCTCATCCTCCTCTTCCTCCGCCTCCTCCTCTTCCGTCTCCTCCTCCTTCATTCGTTTTGCCTTATGAATAACTTCTCCCTGCCACACCCCGAGGCCGATCAGAAGGGCGGGCCGGGCGTGTCGCATGAGGCTTCTTTATTAATGAGCACGAAACTTAGAAACTGGCAACAGCTCCACACAGCGCGGTCGGGTGGTTTTCAAAATGTGGCTCTCGCCTGAGCGTTGCGCAGAGTCGCTTTCAACACTTTCAGGAGTTGCACGGGTTGGCAGCGAGACGTTTTTCAAAATATTGTTCTCGCGTTAGCGCCGCACACATTCGTGTACAAATATGCAAAAAGGATTCGATGGCGGGTACTTTTCACATGCGGTTCGGGCAGGAGCGCCGCGCACATTCGTTTACAACTCACAAGACTTCCGATGCCGGAGGCAAGTCGTTTTCAAAATGTGGTTTTCGACTTAGCGCCGCGCACACTCATCCGAAAAATTCGCAAGAGCTTCACGGGATGAGGCAGACCTTTTCCAAAATGATGTTCTCGCCTTAGCGCCGCGCACATTCGTTTTTAGAACGTTCACAAATTTCACTTGAGGGCGGCTCTTTTTCAAAATGTGGCTCTCGCCCCAGCGCCGCGAACATTCGTCTAAAATGCCAGGTTCGCATGTCGAACACGATGCCCGTGAGAATCACACCCTGGTTATAACAGAATTCGGGGTCCTGAGAAGATAATGATGTGTTCCTCCCGGGAATATCGATGTTGAGAGGTCTGGATGGGTCTCGAATGACCTCCAAGCGGATCTCCGAAAACTTGCATTCCGTTTGCATGTGCACGAATGTTTAGAAGGGCTTCTCATGGTGTTATGCACGATATGGAGATCAGAGCGACGATGCGAAATCGCCCCCACGAACTGATGAAATCCCTGGCGGTGCAATTTTCGAATGGTTATGCCCCATTTTTCCTGTTTCATTGGAACTATGACATCAGACCCCAGCCAAGCCACATTCGACCACCCCACCATCCCATCGTCTGCAAAAAAACATTGTGCGCGCACACTTCGTCTCAAATGATACATGTTCATGAAGCCGCTTGCCAAAAAAATGGCGACGTGCACATGCGCGCGTCGTCGCAGGCGCATGCCGAAATCGTTCGAACAAATCTTACACATCGAAGAAAGTTCGACATCCACTGTCCCGAAAACACACACACACACATAATCAAAAAACGGTTATGCAACACGTCTGTCCGAACAATGTACGCGTGCGCTTTTGCGAATCCAAAACGAAACCATTGGTGTTGCATCATTTTCATCACATGATACCAAGCGGGCATGTCGCGCGCGCACGTCGAAATCATTCCAACGCCCTTGCGCGCGCGGGGAGTGCACGGTCCGTGTCAAATAAAACCAATAGGGCCAATCACGCCCGTTGGCCGCACGCTTCCCACAACCATTATCACCGACACGTGGACACCATCATTGCCATCATCGTCACCAGCATGATCAAAATCGGCGCCGTCATTGGTATTGCCGTCGTCATCTTCATCGTCGTCAGCATCGTTACTATCATCATCGTGTCAACCAATCTCGACGTTGCCATGATACCGCGCCCGCCCGGATCACCGACTCGCACTGAATTGCCCGCGCGCCAGCGCGGCCTGCGAGACGCGATCGGAAAACCCAAGCGTTCAGCGCCACCGCGGCCGCGCCGGTCGCGCCAGACTAGCTGGCCGCTCTGCGCGCAAGCCTGCGGGCGCTAGCGCGGCCGCCGCGATGCGCCAACCAGCGCCAAAGAGTCATGGCAATCGCCGCCGCATGGGTTTTGCAAACCAAGTTGCGGGCGGGTCGGTGGGATGATGCGAACAATGGAGTTACCAATTTCACGGCCGGCAGGGTGAATTCTCCTTTCTAAAAAAAGGAATAGACTCCACCTCCCCCCCAGGACTTGACGATCCTCCCTGGGGTATTGCGATGTCATACTAATTCGACACACTCGTCCACCCTTAATATGAATTCATACTATCCCAGCGAACCCTCGTTCACCAAAAACCGTATTTCAAAGATCCCTTGCAAAAACAAGACAAAGAGCACACGCGCGCGTCATCGCGCGCGCATGCCGAAATCCTGCAAGAACCTTCGGTTTCGGAAGGATTTCAAAAAACGAGTTTCCAAAAAACATACAAAAATACCTGGCTTCGCAACACTGATTTGCTAAAAAAGCTTACGCGCGCGCTCTTAAACCAAAAAGGTTTTTCCAGATTTCCAAAAAATGCTACCAAACGGGCTTCGCGCGCGCGCGCATGTCGAAATCTTTCGAACGCCTTACGCGCGTGCCGTCGCGAGAAGCCTTTACAAAAAACGGAACGAAATGCAGACGCGAGCGACGTCGCGCGCGCGTGCCGGAATCCTTCAAAAACCTTCGGTGTCGGAAGGATTTCAAAATCGTGCGTCCAAAAAAAAATTATATATAAACAAAAAAACACTACGATTCGCAACACGGAATTTCAACAAAAGCGTGCGCGCCCGCTCTTGCGTCGTCGTCGTCGTCGTTGTCGCCGTCCTCCCTCCTCCCTCGTCGTCGTCGTCGTCGCCGCCGTCGTCCTCTGTCTTTCTTCGTCGTCGTCGTCTTGGCGTCGTCGTCGTTTCCGTCGTCGTTGTCGACGTGGTCGTCCTTCCTCCCTCGTCGTCTTCGTCGGCGTTTCGTCGTTGTCCCTCTTATTTCGTCGCCGTCGTCGTCGTCGTCGTCTTCCCTCCTCCCTCGTCGTTGTCGTCGTCGCCGTCGTCGTCCTCCCTCCTCCCTCGTCGTCGTCGTCTTCGTTGGCGACGTCGTCGTCGTCGTCTTCGTCGTCGCCGTCGTAGTCGTCGTCGTCGGCGTCGGCGTCGGCGTCGGCGTCGTCGTCGGTGTTGTCGTCGTCGTCGTCGTTGTCGTTGTCGTCGATGTCGTTGGAGACGTCGTCGGTGTCGTCGTATTCGTTGTCGGCGGCGTCGTCGTCATCGCTGTCGTCGTCGTCGTCGGCGTCGGTGTCGTTGCCAAGTGCCATTTGATACCCACCGTCACGGTCTTAAGAGGTCTTGCGACCAAGTTGTGGGTGGGAGGGTGGGATGTTTGCACGAGCAGAGGAGAGGACAGCTGCAAGTTGAGCAAGTGATTGATTGAGCCGCATAAGTTGCACCACACATAGGGCACCACATAGGTTGCAGAACATAGGTCGCACATCATATAGCACGACATAGATTGGACCGCAGATGTTGCACAACATAGTTTGCACCATAAAGACAGCACAATATGTAGATTACACAACCTAGATCACACCACACGGACTGCACCACATAGATTGCACCGAAAATAGACGTACATGCATGCATACGTATACATATATATGGTATATATGTGGTATATGTGTATATATACATATATAAATATACATATATATATATATGTATATATGTTGCACCACTTGGATTGCACGACCGATGTTTGTCCAACATAGATTGCACAACATGTATTGCTAGAAACACACAGTGTGGGGTCCACGCTGGTTAACCTTTGATCCGAAAATTTGCGCCTGCCCGTCGGCATGGCGGCTATGTGGTCGCCGTCGCCGCCACCTCGCCGCCCCATTGCCGCCCGTCTTCTGGGCCTGCCCGTCGGTCTGGCGGCTATGTGGTCACTGTCGCCGCCCCGTCGCCGTCTGGGCCTGCCTGACTTGTCACTGTGTTGCGTCACTCTGCACTGTATTACATTGAGCTGCATTGCTGTCCTTGCGTGCGTGCGTACTGTTTACATTGGTGTGCATTGTCTTATCTTGCTTTATACTGCATGTTGCGTTGCGTTTTTTTGCGTTGCTTTGCATTGCTTGGTATTGCTCTGCACTGCTTCAGTACGCTGTGTTTTCCATGCACTGCTTGCACTTAGGGGCTCCGATTCCTTTCCTAAGAAACCGGGCCTGTCTGGCGGTCTGGCGGTTCCGTGCTCGCCCTCGCCGCCCCGTCGCCGCGTCGCCGCCCATCGTCTGGGCCTGTCTGGCGGTCTGGCGGTTCCGCGCTCGCTGTCGCCGCCCCGTCGCCGCCTCGTCGCCGCCGTTCATCAGAGCTGTCTGGCGCTCTGGCGGCGCCGTGCTCGCCGTCGCCGCCCCGTCGCCGCCCGTCTTCTGGGCCTGCCCGTCGGTCCGGCAGTTATGTGGTCGCCGTCGCCGCCCCGTCGCGGCGAGCCTGCCCGTCGATGTGGCGGCTGTGCGGCCGCCGTCGCCGCCCCGTCGCCGTCTGGGCCTGCAAGACTTGTCGCTGCTTTGCGTCACTCCGCCCTGGATGACAGTGAGTTTCATTGCTGTCCTTGCGTTGCGTTGCGCTGCTTACATTGACGTGCAATGCTTCGCCTTGCTTTACATTGCACATCGCGTTGCGTTGCATTGTGTTGCAATGATTTGCGTTGCTATGCACGTATCACTGCGTTTCATTCCCCAAGCACTGCTTGCATTTACGGAACTGGGCCTCTGCTCGCTGTCGCCGCCCCGTCACCGCGTCGTCGCCGCCCGTCGGCTGGGCCTGCTTGGCGGTCTGGCAGCGCCGTGCACGCCGTCGCCGCTCCGTCGCCGCCCCGTCGCCGGTGCGCGCGTGCTGTCGCGAGGATCCCTTTTCAAAAAAAAACGGGCCGAAGTGCACGCGTGCGCGTCGTCGCGCGCGCATGACGAAATCCGTCAAGAACCTTTGGTTTCCTAAAGAATTGACAAACGAGTGTCCCGAAACAATATCAAAAACGCATGGTTTGGCAACCTCAATGTTCAAACGAAACCTGCGCTCGTGGTTTTGCGGGTTTCCGACTTTTGAAGAAATAACACAGTTTTTGAACATGTTCATCAAACTCTGTCACACGGGCCTTTTCGCGCCGCATGTCGAGCTCATTCGAACGCCCTTGCGCGCGCTGGGAGGGGGGGGGCACGATCCGTGTCAAATCATACCACGCGGGCCACTCGCGCGCGTCGGTCGCGCGCGCATGTCGAACTCGTTCAAAAACCTTCAACGCCGGCGCGAAGACATCGTCATCGTTATCGGCGGGCGTGATCAGCATCGGCGCCGTCATTGGCAGTGCCGTTGTCATCGCCACCCTCGTCACCATCATCCCTAGTCTTAGAATCGTGCCTACGTACCGTTGACGGCGTCGCCACGATACCGCGCCCAGCCACGTCACCGATTCGCACTGAAGTGCCCGCTGGGAAGTGCCCAGCGGTCAGCGCCACAGCGGCCGCGTCGGTCGCGCCAAACTAGCTGGCCGCTGTGCGCGCGAGCATGCCCTGGCTAGCGTGGCCGCAGAGATGCACCAGCCAAAGCCAAACACTGATCGCAATCGCCGCCGCGTGGGTTCTGCAAAACAAGTTGTGGGTGCGTGAGTGGCATGATTGCAAGGGCATGGAATGCGTCAACTCATTTGCAAAAATCAGTCACATCACATAGCTTGTTCCACAAGATTGCACAGCATGACCTGCGTCACATGTATTGCAACTAAGATTGCACCACGTCTGTTGCACCGCATAGGTTGCACCATGTGTATATATATATACAAATAGCACCACATAGACAGCACCACAGAGATTGCATCACGTCGATTGCATCACATAGATTACGCACCACGTCGATTGTACCAAATAGTTTGCACCACCTATCTATTGCACAACCGATATTGTACAACAGAATCTGCACAACTGGTATTGCACCACATAGACTACACAACAGGTATTGCTCCTCAAAGATTGCGCAACCCAGATTGCACCACATCGATTGCACCACATCGATTGCACAACATGAGTTGCACCACTCGGATTGCATGGCACGTTCCGCCCGACCCAGATTGCACAGCATATACTGCTAGACCACACTGTTTGGGGCCCACGCTGGCTAACATCATGAATACACGACTGCAAGGGCCAACTCTAGTATCGACCAGATCGAGGCGTCGGCGGAGGTGGTTCCAGCTTGTTGAGCTGAACTTGCTTCTTTGACTGGAGGTGGCATCTGCTAGGTAGGAAGAAACATGAGAAAGAGCGGGCGAGACCCACGAAGCCTCTACACGTCACGAACTCTCGCAGGCACTCCATCACCGCTCGCGCATCCTCCATGGCCAAAAACTGCAGAGGCTTGTCGAGGAGGAGCACCTTAGAACTGATGGAGTGGGCTGCATCTGCGGCACTGTTGAACAGAATCTAAGCTGCGACGAGTACCATGATCTGCGACGCTGGGGAAGCGCTCCGTGGACGGCAGACTTCCACAAACTGGCGACGGGTGGCCTTTGTTCGGAGAACTATGTTAAAGGGGCCCCAGACCACACAAATAAATACACACGAATATAAAGATTCCCCATATGTTCGTACATGTTCTGGGTTTTTGTCTTCCCCCCCACGTCGCATATTTTCGCATGTTTTCCTGGGGATGGCCGATTAATAATTGTGTCTGTGTGTGTTTTCCCCCTCCTGATATGTATGATAGCGAAATGTGGCGAATGCCCCGAATCTTGCCGAGGCGAACCGAAGTCGTGGAAAGGCTCGGCGCCGCGAAAAGAACCACAGCCAGAGCCATCGTCCTCGCCTTCCGGACCCGTGGGGGCCCGGGGGCCCGAGACAGGGGGCGAAGAGGCACGAGCAGATGCTCCCACGACCCGCGTGTGTCAGGAAGGACTGCTACGAAACACGAAGAACCACGCAAACATTCAAACAAAACTCTGAGGACCGCGCGCATTCCTCGGATCGGCGCTGGGGCCCTCTTGGCGGCGCCTCCAGCGCGACGCCTGGCACGCTCCGCGCGCCAGGGAGGGAGATCCATCGCCGATCCGAAAAGTCTTTTGGGGCCTCTGAGCTTTTATATGGCTGTGTCATTGCTTGTTCCCCGAATTGCGGACGAAAGGTGCGAGCATACAGCACCGTCCGCGGCAGCGACGCCGGCTCACCTCCGGGCAACCCGCGCAATTAACCCGCGGCGTTGACTTTTCCCTCCTTCTCTCCCAAGGGAGGCCGTCCAACGGGAGGGGGGGCCCCTCTCGACCTCCAGAGGCAAGCCATCGGGAGGCCTTCCCTGGGCAATCGCGTCACTCTGGGGCCCTCTCTGGGCGCCTTGGGGTTCCTTGGAAGCCTGCGGGGCCGCAGTGGGGCCGCCTTGGAAGCGTTTTGGGGGGGCAACGGGTCACCATGACATCCGTCTCCACTTCCGCAATTTTCGCGGGGCTTCCGCCGAGGGAACAGCCGAAAACCTCCAAAAACTCCCGGCGACGACGACGACGACGACGACGACGACGACGACGACGACGACGACGACGACGGCGACGACGACGACGAAAACGACGACGACGACGACGACGACGACGACGACGACGACGGCGGCGGCGACGACGGCGGCGGCGGCGGCTGAGGCGACGACGACGACGACGACAACGAGGAGAGCCCAGGCCTCCGACGACTCGAGTTCTGTTCGAACCGTAGGCCCATGGCCCTGGTGCCCTATGGGGTTGGCCCTATGGCTGGTGTTCCTTTCTATGATGGCCCAAACTGTTGAGACGTCTGTTCCTGGCCTTGGTGCCATACATGGGATAGTCAAGAAAGGGCCTCGTCTCCGAGGATCGAGGGATCGAAGGCGGCGGAAAGTCTGCGGAGGGCGGCGGATGTAGAGCGAGGCCGCCTGCGCCGGCGGAAACCGGCCGAAGCTCGGCGAAAGGCGGCGGATGCAAAAGTCGGCCACTTAAAAAATGGCAAGATTGTTTGGTTCAGGGCTCTCTGAACACGCCACGCGGTGAACGCTTCATAGCTGATGCCCAATGATGCCCCAATCTGTTGGGACGTATGCTTCTTGCCCTGGCGCGCACTGGCGGGGGGGCTACGCCTGGTGCCCAGGTGGTGATCCACTTTGTCGGGAGTCAAACTTCTTCCCCCCCTGGTGCCCTGTGGGGGGGGGAACAAATTGATCATGTAGGCAGGAATGCCAGGCCAGCACAATCAAGCCAACAACAAACTAAGACACACGCACAGACACACACACACACACACACACACACACGCACGCGCACGCGCACGCGCACGCGCACGCGCACACACGCACAAACGTACACACACACACACACGCTTTTAAGTTGGCGGCCCAGGGGAACCTCAGGCGCGGTCGAGAGATGGAAGTGCAAATTGCGAACGCACTTAGTCGAACGCGCCGTGATGAAATGATCCAGCTACGGCCATGCAGATTGGTGGTGGTAGCGAAAGGATGAGGCATTGCAATGCCAGAGCGCAGCGACCAAGCATCCCGTGGAGCGTAGCTCGACGCTAGAAGTTGAAGCACGAGCAGCAGTCTGGTGCGAATTTGCCAGTAGAGCGAAGCGGCCAAGCATCCCGCAGACCATAGCTCGACGCCAGGAGGTGAAGCGCGGGCAGCAGTCTGGTGCTAAAAGGCCAATATAAAAAAATGCGCTGTAGAGCTGCCAGACCAGCCAGCAAGCGGCGACGCGAGACAGGCACAGGCGAGACAGGGGCCGCCGCCGGGCAAGCAACGAACACGGCAGAATGCAAAAGCAAATCCACAGGTGGTGGACGGCGCGCGCGGCAAACGTGCAAAGCGGGCGCCGCCGTAGACGGGCAAACCTACCGATGTCAACGCTGCGCTAACCACGGATGGGAACCAAAACGAGAAGCAACCACCTGGACCATGTAGCACCTGCATGGGCCTCCTTCAGGTCGCACCACTCCGACCAAAAAGAACCCCAAGGTCGCACCTCAAGCGAACCCACCACCGGCCTGCGCCAACCGCTGGTACACGAGATGTTGTCGCTCCCCCTTCTTTCCCCGTTCCAATCCCTCTCCACATGCTCGCCCCACCGCGCCGCCACTGCCATCCCTCCTTACCGCGCCGCCACTGCCATCCGCGCCCGCCCAAACTGCCCACTCTGCCACTGCCCCGCTTCTCGCCCGCGATCTTCACTGCGCCAAACTGCCGGCAAACGCAATTCTCGCACGCGAGAAGCAGCGGCGGCGCCAATGGCAAAAAGGTCAAAGGCGCGGCACGGGCCGCTCGCTTCACGCCACTCCCACTGGAACTATTCGAAAGACTTGGACGCACTCTCTGGCCCGATGATCCAGGCACCGCCAGAGCCGGCCGCCACTGCCCCTGCCTATCCTCCTCGCACGCGCTAATCGGAGCGCTGAAGCAGATGATGGTGGACTCCAGCTCCACTCACAACATCTCACTGAGCAGCGCCAGGGCTGGCTGCCGCCGCCCCTGCCCGCCCCTCTCGCACGCGCAGATCGCGCCGTAGCAGATGATGGCGGGCTCCAGCTTCGATCCCAACGCCTCGCTCAGGAGGGCCAGGGCCAGCCCCTGCACGCCGTTCTCGCACGCGCTTACCGGGGCGCTGTAGCGGATGATTGTGGGCTCCAGCTTCAGCCCCAGAATCTCGCTGAGCAGCACCGGGGCCTGCTGCCACCTCCCCCGCGCATCATTCTCGCACGCGCCGATCAGGGTGCTGTCGCAGACCATGGCGAGCTCCAGCTTCACCCCCAACGCCTCGCTGAGCAGCGCCAGGGCCGGCTGCCGCTGCCACTGCTCGCACGCGCTGGTCGAGGCGCTGTGGCACATGATAATGAACTCCAGAGTCACGCCCAACATCTCGCTGAACAGCGCACACGCCGGTTGCCGCGACCCCCGGCCGCCCCTCTCGCGCGCGGTGATCGGGCTGCTGTAGCGCACGATGGCGGGCACCAGCCTCACTCCCGACGTCTCGCGGAGCAGCGCCAGGGCCCGCTGCCACTGCCCCTCCCCGTCCTTCTCCAACGCGCTGATCTAGGTGCTGCAGCAGATGATGGCGGGCCCCAGCTTCGCTCACAGCATCCTTCTGAGCAGCGCCAGGGCCGTCTGCCACTGCCCCTGCCAGCCCCTGTCGCACGCGCTGCTCAGGGCGCTGCAGCGGATGATAATGGCGGGCCCCAGCTCCACTCCCGATGTCTCGCTGAACAGCGCCAGGGCCGGCTGCCACTGCCATTTCTCCCACGCGATGATCTGGATGCCGTAACCGAAGATGGCGGGCTCCAGCTTCACTCCCAGCGTCTCGCTGAGCAGCGCCAGGACTGGCTGCCACCACTCCTGCACGCCCTTCTCGCACTTGCCAATCGGGCCAGCAGTCACTGCCCCTGCCCGTCCTTCTCCCCCGCGCTGATAAGGGCGCTGTAGAACATGATGGCGGCCCCCAGATTCACTCTCAACGCCTCTCGGAGCAGCGCCAGGGGCGGCTGCCACCGCCCCCTCTCCCACGCGCTGAGCGGGGCGCTGTAGCCGACGATGGCGGGCTCCAGCTTCACTCCCAACGTCTTGCTGAGAAGCGCCCGGGGCGGCGGCCACTGCCCCAGCCCGCCCTTCTCGCACGTGCTAATCGGGATGCCATAGCAGGCGGCGGCGGGCTCCTGCCTGACTCCCAAAGACTCGCCGAGCAGCGCCAGGGCCGGCTGCCAACGCCACTGCCCGTCGATCCCGCGCACGCCGACCTAGGCGCCGCAGCGGAAGATGGGGGGCTCTAGCTTCACTCCCAACGTCTCGCAGGGCAGCACCCCGGCCTGCTGCCACCCCCCCTGCGCGCCCTTCTCGCACGGGCTGATCAGGGTGCTGTGGCACATGATGGCGGGCTCCAGCTTCACTCCCCACGACTCGCTGAGCTGCGCCAGGGCTGGCAGCCACTGCCCTTGCCCGCCCTTCTCGCACGCGCTGATCAGGATGTTGCAGCGGACGATGCTGGGCTTCAGGTTCACCCCCACCGTCTCGCCAAGTTGCACCAGGGCCCGCTGCCACTTCCCCTGCGCGCCCTCCTCGCACGCGCCGAGCGGGGCGCAGGAGCGAACGGCGACGGCGGGCCCCAGTTTCACCGCCCACCTGTCGCTGAGCAAGGGCAGTGCTGGCTGGCACTGCCCGCCCACCCACCAGGCGACCACTGCCGTCCGCCCCCGTCTTCCTGTCACTGCCGCCCCCCCCGCCCCCCCATACCTCGTCGCGCCGCCGCTGCCTTCCCTCCCCGCCCCCCCCCCCGCCCCACCTGCCCCCACAGCGTTGCTGCAGCCACTGCCGTCACTGCGCCCCCCCACCCCCCCCGCCGCGCTGCCACTGCCGTTCCTCCCCGCACTGCCGCCGCGGCCCATCGCGCCGCCGCTGCCGCCCCCGCGCATCCCATCTCCACCCACCGTGCCACTGCCGCCGCCACTGCCGCCGCCGCCTCTGACCGCGCTGCCACTGCACGGGGCCCGCTGCCACCGCCCCGCCTTGCGCGCGCTGGTCGGGGCGCTGTAGCGGAAGATGGCGGGTTCCGACTGCGCCCCCAGCATCTCTCTGAACGGCGCCCAGGCCGGCCGCCACTGCGCCCGCCCGTCCTTCTCGCGCAGGCCGGCGCGGGCGGTGCAACCGACGATGACGGGCCCCAGATTCGCCCCCAACGCCTCGCTGAGCAGCGCCAGGGCCAGCTGCCACTGCCCCCGCCCGCCCTTCTCGCACGCAGTGATCGGGGCGCGGAGCAGACGATGGCGGACCCCAGCCTCGCCCCCAGGGTCTCGCCGAGCAGCATCCTGACCCGGCGCCACTGCCCCCGCCTTTGCTGCTCGCGCGCGCTGGTCGAAACGACGCAGCAGACAAAGGTGGGCCCCAGCTTGACACCCAGCGTCTCGCTGAGCAGCGCCAGGGCCGGCCACCGCTGCCCACGCCTGTCTTTCTCGCGCGCGCTAATCGGGATGCTGTAGCGGATGGCGATGGCGGGCCCCAGCTTCACTCGCTGAGAAGCGCCAGGGCCGGCCGCCCCTGCCCCCGCCCGCCCTGTTCGCGCACGCCGACCCAAATGTCGTAGCAGACGATGGCGGACTCCATCTTGACTCCCGACATCTCGCTGAGGAGCGCCAGGGCTGGCTGCCGCTGCCCCTTCTCGCAAGCGCTGGTCGGGCCGCTGTAGCAGACGATGATGGCGGGCTCCACTTTCGCCGCCCAGGTCCCGTTGAGCAGCGGCGGGGCAGGCTTCCAATGCCCGCCCGCCCAAAATGCCGCCACCGCGGTCCGTCATCGTCGCGCCGACATTGCCATCCCTGCCCCCTCTTCCGTCTCCGTCTCCTCCAAGCCGTCCGCCGCCGCCGCCCCTCCCCACCGCGCCGTCGCTGCCGCCCCCCCGCCCCCTGTTCCTCCCTCCGCGCTGCGACTGCAATTGCCACTGCCGTCCTTCCCAGCGCCACTGCCGCCCCTCACCGCGCCGCCAATGTCGCCCCTCCCCTCTCCTCCCACCATGCTGCCACGGCCATCCGCCCCAGCCCCCACTGCCCGCCCTGCCCGCGACCGCAATTCTCGCACGCGCCGATCACGACGCTGTAGCTGCTGGAGCTCGGGCTCGCCACCCGCATTTTCTTGAGCAGCGCCAGAGTCCACTGCCACTGCTCGCACGCGGGGATCGCGACACTGTAGCGGCTCACTGTGATCTGGCGGCCGGCGCAGCACCGCCTCCGCCTGTCGCCGCGCTTCGGCGACGCCCCAGGCCAGGTCGAGCCGGGCTGGGAGGTGGGCCCAGCCTAGCAGCTGCGCTCCGACAGAAGCCAGGGACCTCCGCAGCAGGTGCAGCGTCGCCTCCTGCACGACCCCGCGCAGCATCAGTTTCAGCACGGGGGCCACGGCATCGATCCGGGTCCGTCAGCACCAACTGCACCACGGACCCCCCGTGGATGTTGTAGTCCGAGAGCACGCGGCCGTCCTCCAGCACTCTTCCAGCGAAGACCAGGTGCTGACTGGCCACAGGGACGCCGCGAATAAACTGGAGGCGGGCTTCCACCGGATGGACAGGGCCCCTGGCCCCCATGTCCAAGGTGATGCGCGCCCCCGTCAGCGTCGCCACGACGATCGGGATGGCCCTGGGCACAGCCGCTGCCGCACCTGCGACGTCGTGGGCTTCGCCACGCCCGACGCCCGATGGCGCCCACAGATCTGCCTCTTGCGGGGAAGGCGCAGCGCGTTCCCTGGGGCGGCCAGGACGTCCCTCCTGCCCGAACCGCTGCACTCCGTTGATGTTCTCTTCGCCCGGCACCGCGGCGGCTGGCCGCGACGCATGGCGCTGTCTCTGAGAGCCTCTCCGTCGCCTCCGCGACGCGGCCGAGCCTTCCAGCACCTCCGCGGCACGGATGTTCGTCTGGCGCCTCCGCGACTCGGCCGCCCCGCCGCGGTCTGCAGCCAGGGCCGCGCCTCGCCCTGCATACGCGCCCATAGAGGCTCGGCGGCGCCAGTCGACAAAATCCCGGAGCTCGCGGACAGGCTCTGGGCCCCACTTGGCAGCCAGCACGCCGTCAGTGAGCCCGGCGTTCGTACCAAACCACACGTTGAAGAGATCAATGCCTGCTCGGAGAGAAGGGGTGACCGTCTCTAGGCGCTCCTCGACGTGGTCCAAGCACCCCACCGTCTCTAGCTCCATCACCTCAGCGCGACGGGCAACGCAGCCCCCTGCGGCGCCTATGAAGAAATTCAGCCCCCACTCGATGCAGACGTCGGTCTGAGAGAGAACCGACCAGACGAACCCGTCGCGCGTGTATGACGGGGCCCACGTGCAAGAGAACGCGCACCCCAGAAGCGGCCCACCGGTCAGCGACTGCTCGAAACCATGCCTGGAGGGGCCATTCGCGTCGACGTCATGTCGCTGGCCAGCGCGGATGACTACTGCCAGGTGCGCGAAACGCGGGGTATCCGCTACCAAGAACTGGACCAATTCATCGAGCAGGAAGAGCGCCGTACCCTGCGATTGGTCCGCTGTCTCGAAGGAGGGCGGGCGCCTCGTCTGGGCCGCACCGCTCGAAGGCTGCGGTTTGAGGAGCCGAACGCAGATGCGTGCAGAGATACGGATCCTGAACGATCAACCTCGTGGCAATTATGCTCCACTGCAAACAAGGATATGAGGAACTTCAAACTCACATCCTGGCTCCCAGAGGCAAATGGTGAAGGAATCTCTGCACACCGGTCGGACGTCGCTGCCTCGCCCCTGAGCTGGCGGGGGAGCGCCGTGCATGTATCAGTATCTCCCAACGCGGTGCCACGGACAGTTGCGCCCGCACCGGCAGGGCACCGCAGCACAAGGCGGGGCCGCACCAGCCTGCCCGTCCAGCGTCGGGCCGCTGCTGCACCCCACCCGCCGCCTCGCCGGCGCGCGCTGCTGCAGGAAGTGGCGGGCGCCTGCCTGCATCGCCCGAGCGGCCGCCGCTCCTTCCCCGGCGCAGTCAAGCAGCGGCGCCGGCGTCGTGGAGGGAACGTCCGAGGGCCGCGGCGACAGGTGCTCCAAGGCCGGGCGCTGGAGCCGCCGCTGATACAGGAAGCCACGGACGGCGCGCTGCAAAGCTCAGGTCGGGCATGTCCCCCATACAAGCCGATTCAGGACGAAGAAGCAAACATGGTCGACTGACATACCCCCACATAGTCAAAAATGAAAAGAAAAATCGCCCCCCGACTATTTCCTGACTGTTTTTGAATTTTTCTCCTGTAGAGGGACACGCCCGACTCAGTACAAAGCCAGAAGGGCCCTTCCGCGCCGCCCACTGCAGCCGGCGCCCAGGACGGGCGGCCTCTCTGCGGCGTCGCGCGGTCGCAGGCAGCGCGGCCGGCCGACGGTGCAGCGCCGGGCGAAGCACGGGGCAGGGCCTGCTCGAATCAGCCAGCTGCCGCAGTCGTCCGTGGCGGCGGCCACGAAGGGCAGGGCGGCGGAAGCAGATTTGGACGCCCGAAATGGGTACCGAAGAAATGGGTACAATGCCCAACAGCAAATGTTGTCCCAAACCAACAGCGGCCGCTGTTGGGCAGGCAGCCCTCTGTCTCAAATGAACACAGGCCGCGGCGGCGTGGACAGAGAATCCGATTCAAAATGAAGAAAAACTGCTGTTGGGCATTGTACCCATTCTTTCCATACCCATTTCGGGCGTCCAGAGCAGAGGCCTCGCTCCAGGCGATGGGGGCCGAGAGCCCGGGAGGGGTCCCCCAGCCCAAGCCGCGGGGCGCAGCGCCACTGCGGACAGAACGCTGCCGCCCGCGCCGCCTTCTGGCGGATCCGCCCTCGCCCTGGATGCCGATCTCAGGTGGTGCTGGTCGGAAGGCTGGTGCTGGTGCTGGTTGGAGCAGTGCTGATGCTGATGCTGGTCGGAAGGCTGGTGCTGGTCGGATTGGTGGTGGTGCTGATGTTGGTGCTGGTCGGGGGTCTGGTGATGAGGGTGCTGGTCGGAGTGGTGCTGATGCTGCTGCTGGTCGGGAGGCTGCTGCTGATGTGAGCAGTGCTGGTCGGAAGGCTGGTGTTGGTAGTGGTCGGCTTGGCGCAATCGAAGCCGACCCCGTAGGGCATTGGTAGTTGTCGGATTGGTAGTGGTCGGATTGGTAGTGGTCGGATTGGTAGTGGTCGTCCTCCGCGGACGAGGCAACCAAGGCCGCCATCGAAGGAGGGGTTCGGCGCCGCTGGCCGCAACCGCTTCGGCAGCCGATGGCACCGCCGCAGCCATTCGTCCGGCGCCCCGCAGCCCCCAGGCTGCCCCGCAAGCGCGCGACAGTGGCTTCAGTGCAGCTGCACTGGATGTCGCCACGGCGACTGCCAGCCGTGTCGCACCGGGACGCCGGGCTCAAGCAGACGGCATGGCAGCGCGGCCAGGGAGCCCGAGCGCGAACCCGGCGCTGATGCCACGCTTGAGCTGGAGCGGCTTGAGCCAGAGGGGCTACGGTCACACACACACACACAGACACACAAACACACAAACACACACACAAACACGCGCGCACACACACACACACACACACACGCACACTCACACACACACACACACATGTCGGTGGCGGCCTCGCGCGCAGCGACGAGGCAGAGAAAGTACAACAGTGCGAACAGTGTGCGCGACGGCGGTCGCGCACACATACACACACACACACACACACAAAAAAAAAAAACAAAAAAAAAAAAACGCAAGCACAACACGCAAGCACACACACACACACTTGTTAGCGGTAGCAGCCTCACGCACGGCGACGAGGCGGAGTAAACAGAAGCACGAAACGCGCGGTCGCGACCAGGCCCTCAAAGATCGCTTACGGTTCGAAACGCCTGCCGACAGCAGCCATCCAGGCGTGGATGGCAGGGAGGAGGCACGCGAACCGAGGGGCCTGCCCAATCGTCGGCATTTGACGGAAAGGCGGGACAAAACGTCGAGTAACAAGCATACACACACACACACACACACACTCATCCGACGCGCCGCTGACCCAAAACGACTGGCCCAGGGCACCTGGACGCGAGTACCACATATCATATGATAACGATTATCTATGAAGCGACGCGGTAGGTTTGCAGGCCAGGAGGGCGCTCACAGGCGCCACGAGGGCGGAGAAAAAACGCAGCGGGCAACCAGAAAGCGCTTGGCCCTCTGGGGGCCTGCTGAAACCTGCTGGGGCCTCAAGGGACCTACGGGGACCTATGGGGGACCTCCGTGGACCTCCTGGTACCTCTGGGGGTCGGGGCCCAGGGCGGCACTGTGTACAACATGTCGCTGCCGCCCAGGCCCACCCCCAGCATCCCCCCTCCTCCTCCTCCTCCTCCTCCTCCTCCTCCTCCTCCTCCTCCTCCTCCTCCTCGTCCTCCTCCTCCTCCTCCTCCTCCTCCTCCTCCTCCTCCTCCTCCTCCTCCTCCTCCTCCACCCCCCCCAGGTCGAGGGCTCCAGTCGTGAGTCGGCACGACACCGCGGCTCCCTGGCTCCCTGGGGACGGCGGCGGCGGCAACCAGAAGGGCACCCGCCGCGCTCTCGGGCCTCGCGGGGCGCGCGCCAGGGGGTCGGATGTCAGGGCGGAGGCCTGGAGGCCTGGAAATGGGCACCGACACCAACGCAGGGGGGCCGCCTCAACAGGGGAAGCTGACCCTGGATTTCGATGCTGATGGTGATAGTTCGGTCACCCTGGAAGCCAGAACATGAACACCATCACCGGGATCGGGATCTTCTTCTTCCCTCGGTGGAGGCACACCGCCGACGTTGGTGTTGGTGCCAACCTCTGGGCCTGCGAGAGGCGGGCTGGAGCCTCTGGATGTCTGGAGGTGGAGTTGCGTCAGAGGTTGGCGCAAGGGACGTCTCGCGCTCCAGGCGGAGCGCTCCTCGGCCAAATGTCCGCGACGGATTGCATGCAGCGGGATGGCGGCAGCGAGCTCACAGAAGGCAAGCGGATCCCCACCCCGTCCTCAGCCCGGCACGAAGCTGTGCCGACAAGCTCGAAGGAGCAGGCTCCCTCACCCCTCCTCGACATCAAACGCAAGCTTTTCATGTCGATCGGCGCGCAAAGCGCGGCCCTCGGGATCAGATTTGTGCGTTTGCAGTCGCCAGTTGCGGCGCGAACACTGACATGTTGGCACCCCGGGGCGCCGCCACGCCGCGGGGAAACGCTTGCGCTTGATTCCGAGGCAGGACCGAGGGCGCGACCAGCAAGTGCAAGCTCAACATCTTGTGAAGTGGCCCGGGGATACACAAATAACTAATTACACACAAATGACCACATTCCCCATGTTTCCCCATATTCTCTGTGTGCTTGCCTTCCCCCCCACTGCCCATATCTCCCCATCTCTTCCTGGGAGTCGACGACTCATTGTGTCCGTGTGCTTCTTTCCCTCTCTCTCTCTCTCTGCCTCCCCCCCTCCGTCAGTCAAGGCCGTGCGCGGCCCGCTCAGCTTCGACCGGAAGAGGTGCGCCCTCGACCCGCGGATCAAAAAAAAATGTCTTTCCCTCCGGATCTTGGGGCGCGCGCCAGGGGGTCGGCGATCAGGGCGCAGGCGAGCTGGATCTTGCGCCGCGTGCTCGCCGAGATCCTGGACAGGACCTGCGCCGCCGGCGGGGCGCGCGCACGCCCGCCCGGCGCGCCGCGGCGCCCCTCGTCGGCGCCGGCGGCCCCCTGGCTCAGGTCCAGCCTGTCCCCCTGCAGGGGGATTTTGGACGAATTTCTTTTTTGAAGTCCAAGAATGCCCCAAAAATCAAAAACAAGAAAAACAAAAAAAACAAACAAAAAGTCCAAGGATTTTGCACGAGAAATCCAAAATTGTCCAAAAAACGCCCGGGGCCCGCCGGGGCCATGGCTTGCAGCAGGGCCGGGGCCCGCCGGGGCCAGAATTTGCCTTGGCCCGGGGCCCGGGGCCCGCCGGGGCCACGGCGCGCCTGGGCCCGGGGCCCGCCGGGGCCATCGTTTGCAGCAAGGCCGGGGCCCGCCGGGCCCCAAAAATTTGCAAAAGTACTTGAAACATCGTCTCCAGACTCCAGACTATTGGTTTGACTATTGGTATTTGAAACATCGTCTCCAGACTATTGGTTTGACTATCTTGGGATATCCCTCCTATAGAGGGACAGGCCAGACTTCAGCCTTGCCCTCGGCCCCCCCGGCGGCCGCGGCGGGCCCCCGGGGGCCGCCAGCGACGAGGGAAGACGCGGGGGGCGGCCAGCCGACCCGATCCCCGGGGAGGGGGCCGAAGCCTCTCGGGGCCCCGGCGCTCGAGAAGGAGCTGCCGCCGAAGCCTGGAGGCCGAGGCGGAGCTCTTCGCTCCCTCGGACACCTTGCCAACGGCACGACGGGGCGTGCCAGAGTGCTCTTCTGCTGTCTACACCCTGCGAAATGCTTAAGAAATCATGGGTTAAGAAATTCATAGTCTCAGAATTTGAATAAAAACTCCAAATGTCTACCAAATTTGTAGGATTTACACTGAAACATTAAGAATAATCGAGACTCTGTCCGAAAATTCTAGTTTTCTTAAGCATCGCCTAAGGTGTAGTTACCAGACAACAGAGAACACTCTGCCCCCTCCCTCGGCTTGCGCGCCCCTCGGAGGTCGCACTCCCCGAAGTGCTCTCCAGCGCCACGTGCGGCCCCCAGAATACTCCAAGACAACTCTGAAGGGGCCCCAGGACACACAAATAAATACACACAAATAAAAATAATCCCCATATTTTCCCATATGTTCTGGGTTTTTGTTTTCCCCCCCACTTCCCATATTTTCCCATATTTTCTGGGGAATCGCCGATTAATTGTGTCTGTGTGTTTCTTTTCCTCCTGAAACTAACGTGATCCAAGATGGCCTCAAGCTGCCTGCAGGCTGGTCCAAGACGCCTCGAAGACAGCCCCAAATGACCGCAGGATGGTCGCCAAGGGGGCACCCAGTACAGCCCAAGAGTGCCGCAAGAGGCCCTGCAGGAGGGCCCGAAGGAGCCAAAGTAATGAAACTCCCTTCGGCTCTTTGCATAAGTTTCACGAGCCCGCCTTTGCCGGATTCCAGCAGCCAGAGACGGTCAGAGGTCACCAACGACCCAAGACGGCCCAAGCGGCCCAAAAGACCCCCACGACGGCCCCACGACGGCCCCAAGACAATCCAAAAGACCTCCAACACGGCCCGATAGCTCACCAAGAGGGCCCCAAGACGGCCCAGAGAAGCCCCGAAGACGACCTGCGTCAGGCGGGCCAAGACAGCCCTAGAACGGCCCAAGAAGCCCCCAAGACAGCCCAACTGGGCCCCAAGAGGTCTTCCAGGAGGGTCCGAGGAAACGAAAATAAGTGGTGTTCATCAGGTGTTTCAATGATATTCCCGATCCCGCCTTGTCGGTCGTCTGGCAGCCAAAGACAGTACCAGAGGCCTCCAACAACCCAAGGGAGCCCAAGACGACCCAACAGATCTCCAAGACGGCCCCACGACGGCCCCAACACGACCCAAGAGACCTCCAACACGGCCCGAAAGCTCACCAAGAGGGCCCCTGGACGGCCCAGAGAAGCCCCGAAGACGGCCTGAATCAGGCGGGCCAAGACAGCCCTAAGACGGTCCAAGAAGCCCCCAAGGCAGCCCAATTGAGCCCTACGAAGTCGTCCACGATGGAGCCAGCATAACTACTTGATGCCCCTTGGGTGTTTCAGTGATTTTCGCTCTCCCGCCTTTTCGAGCTCCGACAGCCGAAGGCGGCTCCAGGTGCCCCAAGAGGGCCCCAAAACTGTCCAAGAGGCCCCCAAGACCCCCAAGTGGGCCCCAAGACGGCCCCGAAAGCTCCCCAAATGGACCTCGAGACAGTCGCCGAAGGCGCAGATGGGCCAAGAGAGCCCTAAGACTGCGCAAGAGACCCCGGGCCTCCAAGAAGCCCTGGACCCTCGAACGCTCCCAAAACTCGAAGGAAAGAAGCTGAGTTTGTAACCCACTCTACACCTTAGGCGATGCTTAAGAAAACTTAAGTTTTCGGCCAGAGTCTCGATTATTCTTAATGCTTCAATGTAAATCCTAAGATGTTGATAGACTTGTGTGGTTTTTATTCAAGTTCTGAGACCATGAATTTCTTAACCCATGATTTCTTAACCATTTCGCGTGGTGTAGTTCACACACACCGCACCCTGAACTGCCGTGGGTCCAGAACACAACATTCTTCACGCTGCGCTGCTGCGCTGGTACTGTGGCAGGGTTTGCCGCAGGCAGCTGGAAATCATTGTTGGTAATTCTCCTCATCGGCACAATCGAAATCTCCACCACAATGATTATCATACTTATCTCATCTTCCTCCTCATCATAGGCGTTGTCATCATCACTCGCATCTCCACCATCATGTGTCTCCTCCACCTCATTCCCCTCCTCATCTTGATGCTCCTTCCCCTCCTCTTCTTCATGAGATTCAGGTTCGCGCAGGTCATCATTCATCATCATCATCATCCTCATCATCATCATCCTCGTCATCATCACCACCACCACCAGCATCATCATCATCATCATCATCATGATCATCATCATCATCATCAGCAGCAGCAGCATCAGCATCATCATCATCATCATCATCATCATCATCACCACCATCACCATCAGCATCAGCATCAGCATCAGCATCAGCATCAGCATCAGCATCATCATCATCATCATCATCATCATCATCATCATCATCATGTCCCTGAGGGACACCCCCCTGAACGGGGTGTCCGGCCAAAGTGCCCCCTGGTGCAGGCGGGGAGCACCGGGCCTTTAGGGCTTAAGCCCCCGCACCTGGGATGGCCCCCAAATCGGGGTCCCCTTCCCAGGGGGTCGCCTGGTACGCAGCCCTCTGTTCGGTCTGGGGTTCCCTCCCCGAGTTCACCGATCGGGGAGGGGGAGGAGGAGGAGGAGGAGGAGGAGGAGGAGGAGGAGGAGGAGGAGGAGGAGAAGGAGAAGAGAGAGGAGGAGGGGAAGGGGAGGAGGAGGAGGACAAGGAGAGGAGAAAGAGGAGGAGGACGCGGAGGGGGAGGATGAGGAGGAGGAGGAGGAGGAGGAGGAGGAGGAGGAGGAGGAGGAGGAAAACGACGAGGGGGAGGAGGAGGAGGAGGAGGAGGAGGACGACGACGAGGAGGAGGACGACGAAGAGGAGGAGGAGGAGGAATGTCGTCGTGTCGTCGCCGTCGTGTCGTCGCCGTCGGCATCCTCGTCCGTCGCGTCGCTCTGCGACCCCGGGAGCCGCACTCGCTGCGGGACCTCCGGGTGGGCCCGGCCCCTGCCCGTTCTGCACCGCGGCGCCGGCGGGCCCGCTCCTCCCCCTCGCGTGGGGACGCCGTGCAGAACTGGCAGGCACTAAGGGGGGCATGCCTCGACCTGGCGTCGGCGATACATCGCCGAGAGATCGGCGATGGGCCTCCGATCGTCGAATCCGCACCCTCCTGGGCAGGCTGGGGCCAGCGGGCCCCTCGCGGCGATCCATGGGCGATTGGGGGTCGATGCATCCCTGCCTATCCCCCCTAGAGTCGAGGTACTATCAGAAGGAACGCTAAATAAGTAACGAAGCCGTTTCTTGGCCCCAGAAGCGCCTAGGTGCACGGGGAGTGATGGAGGAGGAGCCATGGAAGCACTTAAGGAACAGCGAGCCCCTTCCGCAACCGAGGCGTTCCTTATTTCAGCGTCTTGGCTGTATCGTCGCCACTGGAGAACGCAGGGGGCCAGCTGGCCAGCCGTCCCAGTGCTTGCCTTCTAGGCTCGCTCGCCGCCGCGCAGTTAGGGGTGGCGCCACCGCGGCCCCGGCGTCTGCGTATAGAGCCGCGGGGCTGGCCGAGCCTCGGCCGCTGGGTTGCACAGCACCCTTGCCTCAAGCAAATCATCACCTCCACCATCATCCTCGTCTTTACCACACTCATGTTCATCATCATCATCATCATCATCATCATCATCATCATCATCATCACCATCATCATCATCATCATCATCATCATCACCATCATCATCACCATCATCATCATCATCTTCATCATCATGAGCATCATCATCAGCATCATCAGCAGCATTAGCATCATCATCATCTTCATCATCATGAGCATCATCATCAGCATCATCATCATCACCATCAGCATCAGCATCAGCATCATCATCAGCAGCATCATCAGTATCATCGGCATGAGCATCATCAGCATCAGCATCAGCATCAGCATCAGCATCATCGTCGTCATCAGCATGATCATCATCGTCATCATCGTCGGAACCAGGATTGCCATCATCATCATTTTATCATCACCATCAGTGTTAGCATCATCCTCATCATCATCGTCATCATCATCAGCATCAGCAGCAGCATCACCAACCTCATCATCAGTCATCATATTCATAGGCGTCATCGTCAATATCACCAGCAGCATCATGACTGCTATCATCCTCAACATCATCATCATCATCATCATCATCCTCATCATCATATTCATAATATTCTTAATGTTCATCTTAATATGCACCTTCATCGAATACCCCTCACAATACTCGTCCGAAACATCGTTATTAACAGCAGCAACATGATCGGTACCCTCATAATTATTATCCTCGTCATCATCATCAGCACAATCATCATCATAATAAGCATCATCATATGCGTCGTCGTCATCGACATCGTCATCGCCACCACTATCATCATCATGATCAGCATCATCGTCAGCATCATCAGAATGATCATCATCATCAGCAGCAGCATCATGATCATCAACGTCATCATCATGAATCATCGTAGTCGTCATCATCAGGAGCAGCATCATCATCATCCTCATCAGCATCAGCAGCATCATCACGATCAGCAGCATCATCAGCACCCCCATCCTCATCACCAACCCCGCCGCCGCCGCCGCCAGCGTGGGCACCCTCTCTGAAGCGGGGCCCGCCGCTGGCGCCGTCGCGCCTGCACTGGGACAGCGACGGTGCTCGCTCAGAGCCCGTCTGGGGCCTCGGAACGAGAAGCAAGTAATCGTGTGACGATTTTTTTTCTCATCCACCGGACGAGCCACCAAAGTGATGACTCCACCTGCGAGCACTGCGCACCACTGCAGCCACACTGCGCCGCAGTGTGAGACGGAGGAGCGGATGGAGGGCGTCGGGATTGATCGACGCCGCGTGCTGCACCGAGATGCTGACACCAACTGAAAGCCACGGCACCGGGCGAGGTGGGGGGAGGAGGTGCGCGCACGGGCCCTAAGAAAAAAAAAAAAAAAAGAGGCGGAGCAGAGGGGGCCGAGGAGGGAGCGAGGGTAGCTCAGCCGCCAACATTTCAGCTGACCCACACGCCGACGGCTTTAAAGTCTGGCCCGTGCCAGAAAAACAAAGCACTGGCCACAGAAGGAGGCGCAAAATTGATCGTGTGACGATTTTGGAGGCCTCTTCGCTAGCTTTAGGTCGGGCATGTCCCCCTACAGACGGATTTTGGACGACAAATACAACATTGCCAAAAAATATTCCAAAATTGTCACAACAACAACAAAAAAACTCAAAAAATCGTCCCCCGATATTTGTCTTACTATTTTTGAATTTCCCTCCTGTAGAGGGACATGCCCGACTTAACGCCAGCTGCTGCATGCTCTCCAGGACAGGGCTGCCAGGGGCCCTCGCCAGGCCTGCTCTCTTGCCCTCCCAGGAGGCCGGTGGGAGGCGCAGCGCCAGCAGGCGGCCCGAGCTGGGCGCACAGGCGCCGGGGGCCGGGGGCCGGCCCGGAGGGGCCTCCTCGGCCGCCTCTGGGTGCTCGGGCGCCTCCCAGCGCTGAGCCCACGGCTTACCCCAGACAGCCGACGCCTCGATGTTTCCGAGGCACGGGCCCCCGACCTCCCGCGACCTCTTCCTCGGGACGGGTGTTTCTTCACCCCGAGCCGCTTCCTGACGGCCCCGAGGCCCGGCGAGGGCCCCGAGAGGCCGAAAACGACGAAACGCCTCCGTCTCGACTTCTGCGAGACGCCCGACGTCTGGGCTCTTGGGGCACCCACGCATCGGCAAAGATCGGAGCCGCCGGATGTCTGGGAGTGCGCACGTCCGAGCGATGCCCAGCCCGCGCGGGTTCCCGCCGGGGCTGCGCAGGGGGCTCGTGCCAGGGCCTGCGCCCCGCGCCCGGCGGGGCCGCGCGGGCGCCCGCACGCAGCCGGCCTCGCGCGGGTGTCGCCGGGCCGCCGCAGCGAGCCCCTGCCTCGAGCAGCGCAGGGGCGCCCCGGTGGCCGAGCACGGGGCAAGGTTGGCCCTGCCGCCGTGCGGCTCCTTGGCCAGGCCGCTCGCCGTCGGTGGCAACTCATCGGAGCCTACAGGCCTCCTCCTCCTCCTCCTCCCCCCCTCCTCCTCCTCCTCCTCCTCCTCCTCCTCCTCCTCCTCCTCCTCCTCCTCCTCCTCCTCCTCCTCCTCCTCCTCTCCTCCTCTCCTCCTCCTCCTCCTTCTCCTGCTCCTCCTCCCCTCCTCCTCCTCCTCCTCTCCTCCTCTCCTCCTCCTCCTCCTCTTCTCCTCTCCTCCTCCTCCTCCTCCTCCTCCTTCCTCCTCCTCCTCCTCCTCCTCCTCCTCCTCCTCCTCCTCCTCCTCCTCCTCCTCCTCCTATTCCTCCTGCTCCGCCGCTTCGGAAAAAAAATAGCGAACACTCATGCCGCATTCATCTGTCAACGCCTCCCCCTCCCCCCAAGGTTCAAAGTTGGCGGTGGGTCTGACGAGTTTGCACCTGGACCGCAGGTCTCCCCCGCGCGTGCCAACTTTGAGTTTGGGGGGCAGGGGGGGTGTTTACTGATTGTTTCCCTCTACCGTACCATACCATCTTGCTGCCTCTTGCGGATCGACGCTCATCGGCGCCAGTCGGGGCTAATCGGCGCTCAAACGACGCGAATCGGCGCGAGTCGATGGTAAATCGGCGGTGTCTCTTCCACTTCCATGCGCTACTCGACGCCAGTGCGCTCGAAAGATGGGAAGTCCACGAGGGCACACAAGGTTCCCACGATTTGCTACTCCAGATTTCGTAATGAAAGGGAGGGGGTCTGGACCCTCCAAGACAAGCCATTTCAGACCTCCCCCGTGGGAGAACCCTCCAAAACATCGTCCCCAGACCCCCCAGGCCCTCCAAGATAGCCTGGAAGAGATCCCCCCCGAAATGAGACCCCCTCTCTTTACTACGAAATCTGGAGTACCGAACGCCCCCCGTCCCGCACGTCGCACCCCTCCGGGGGGGGGCACCGCTGCCGCAGCCGCAGCAGCCGCCGCCGAGCAGAGCGCCGCAGGCAGCGCCGCGGCAAGTGGGGTGAGGTGAAGGAGGAGCAGGAGGAGGAGGAGGAGGAGGAAGAGGAGGAAGAGGAGGAAGAGGAGGAAGAGGAGGGCGAGGAGGACAATGAGGAAGAATAATACAACAAAAAAAGAGGAGGAGAACCAGAGGAAGGCAAGGAGGCCGAAGAAGGGGTGAGGATCAAAGCAGCCGCATGGAAGAGGTAGAGGAGCACGAGGACGACAACGAGGAGGACTAGGAGGAGTTGAGGGACCCACCTCCAAGGAAACGGACGGGCGGGATGGAACATGCCGTGGCCTTGCGGTACTGGTAGCGTATATGTTCCTGCTCGATCAAGATGCTTCTTCTTCTCTTGGATTTTTCCGTCTTGGGGTTCGCAGAGAAATCGGCCTCGATCAAGTCTATCACGTACTCTGGAATATTCAGCCGCCTTCGGGACGCGAGTGGTTCGTACACAGCAAGAGAGGGGCTCCATTTCTTAGTCACCATCATCCTCCCGCGCCCTCCCACCCTCCCCCCATTCCCCCTCCCCCTCCTCATCCCCAACCGCCGACATGGCAAAGGAGAGGGGGAGGACAGCAACGAGAAGCGGCGACAAGACGGAACGAGAGAGAAAGGGGAGGGGAACCGGAAGCGGAAGAAGGGATCGGGATCAAGTCCGCCGACTCCCTTAGGGTGACCGGCAGCGCATGAAAGAACCCAGCCCCCTCCCGAAGAACCTCTGTACCAGGGGGGGGGGGGGAATTTGACTCTCGAAGGGAGGGACAGGGGGAGAGGCACCCCGAGAGGCTACCGAGACGATGGGCGGGGGGGGTAGGCGATGCTGCCTCCGTTTCGGAAAGGACGAGGTGATGCAGGGGTGGTGCTCAGTCTGCGATTTCGGGGGAGGGCAGCTCGAGCGAGGACGATGACGACTGCGGTTCGGGGAGAGGGCAGCCCGGACGTCGACGACAAGGACGACGACGACGCCGACGACGACGACGACGACGACGACGCCGATGACGACGACGACGACGAAGACGACCGCAGCGGTGAAGCGACGACAACGACGAGGCACACCAAGAGGCTCCCCAAGACGACGCCGGCGAGGCCACGGCATCCCGAGAGAGGGGCCGGCGGCGGAGATCCCCCGAGAGAGCGCACGGGGGGGACAGGCGGAAGACCTCGAGGCCTGTGGTCTTCTGCTCCCCAGCGCAACTGATGTCCTCCTCCTCCCCCTCCTCCTCCTCCTCCTCCTCCTCATCCCTCCTCCTCCTCCTCCTCCTCCTCCCTCCTCCTCCTCCTCCTCCTCCTCCTCCTCCTCCTCCTCCCTCCTCCTCCTCCTCCTCCTCCTCCTCCTCCTCCTCCCCCTCCTCCCTCCTCCTCCTCCTCCTCCTCCTCCTCCTCCTCCTCCTCCTCCTCCTCCCTCCTCCTCCTCCTCCTCCTCCTCCTCCTCCTCCTCCTCCTCCTCCTCCTCCTCCTCCTCCTCCTCTTCCTCCCCCTGAGACCCGAGGCCTGGTAGCATCCGCATCGAAACCGACGCCGCCACGGCCCACGCCCAGCAGCGCCGCGCGGCGCGCCGCGCGGGGGGCAGGTCCAAAAAAGGGGCCGCTGGCGGCCTGGCCGAGGTGTCGTGGCTGCGATGTGGCAGCGGTTGGGGCTGTGGGCCGAGGGGATGCGAAGGGGGTTGCGTCAGGGCGGGCGGAATGGCGCTGCCGCACGGAGGACGGTCACTGCGTGAGCGGGGGCCTCGTCCCCACCTCGGGGGGCCGTGGGCCGCGCGGCCGAAGGGTAAGGGCGGATGGGCAGGTTGAAGGTGGCAGTCGTGATGCTGCTGGTTGCGGTGGCGGTCGTGGCGTCGTGGTGCTGCTGCTTGTCGCAGTCGTGGCATCGTGATGCTGCTGGTGGTCGCAGTCGAGGTCGTGAAGTTGCTGGTCGCAGGCGCGCTGCATGTTGCGGCGCTGCTGGTCGCACTGGTGTCCGCCTTGGTGGCAGTGCTGCTGGTCTCCGCCTTGGTGGCAGCGCTGCTGGTGGCAGTCGTGGCGCTGCTGCTGGTTGCAGTTATAGTGCACGTGGTGCTGCTGTTGGTTGCTGGATAGGGCATCGGGTGGGGCACGAATAGGGCGTCGTGGTGGTGCTGATGCCAGTCGCAGTCGCGGTGGTAGTGCTGCTGGTCGCAGTCGCGGTGCATGCTGCGATTTTGCTGGTCGCGGTCGCGGTGGCGCTGCTGCTCGTGATGGTGGTTTGGCCGATGGTCGCAGCCATGTTCGTCGTGGTGATGGTGGTGCTGGTCGAGGTGTTGGTGGTTTTGCTCATGATCGCCATCGTGGAGCTCGTCGTGGTGCTCCAGGCCGCAGCCCCTGGCGTTGCTAATCGTCCGTCGATGTGGAGCGTAGGGAGCCAGCAGTCGCGCCAGGCTCTGGAGCCAGGTGGGTCTGTAACGTACAAGCGGGGCGTTGGTCTCGTCGTCGGCGCCGGCGTCGGAGATGGCCTTGGTGCGGGCGTCAGGCTGGCCGCTGGGCTCCAAGTCGGCGCCAGAGTCGAGACGCCTCGGCTCGGGGAGCCGTAAACCGCGCGGCCCAAAGCTGAGGGCGGATAGGCAGGTTGCAGGTGGCAGTCATCCGCGGTGGTGGTCGGGGCTTCGTGGCGCTGCTGCTGGTCGCAGTCTCGGCATCGTGATGCTGCTGCTGATCGCAGTCGAGGCCGTGATGCTGCTGATCGGGGGCGGTGCACGTCGCGGCGCTTCTGGTCGCGCTGGTCTCCGCCTTGGTGGCAGTGCTGCTGGGGTCAGTCGTGGTCCTGCTGCTGGTCGCAACCCTTGTGCTCGCGGTGCTGCCGTGGGCCGGTTGGTGGGGCGTCGGGTGGACCGCGGGATAGGACGTCGGAAAGGGAGTCGAGGAGAGCGTCGAACACGGCGTCGGGGGGAACATCGGGTATGACGTCTTGCGGATGGTCGGCGAATCGCACCTGTCGCAATCGCGGCGTATGTCGGTGGGCGCGAAGGCGGCCGTCTGGCGTCGATGCGGACGTCGATGCAGGCTCCTGTGTTCGAGTCAATGCTGTCTTCGGTGCAGGCGCCGATGCTGGCGTCGCTGTCGGCGTTAGTCTTGGCGCCGATGCTGGAGTCAGTGCTGGCGTCGATGCTGCCGTCGATGTTGGATATGAGGCTGGAGCAAAACATGCTTTCGATGCCAGCGCCGACGTTGGCGTGGATGATGGCGTCGTTGATGGCTTCGCTGCCGGAGTCAGTGCTGACGTCGATAAGGACGTCGCTGCTGGTTCCAATGCTGGAGGGCATGCTGTCTTCAATGCTAGCGTCGATGCGGGGGTAGATGCTGGTGTGGGTTCTGGCGTCGGTGCTGGTGCTGTTGATGACGTTCGTAAATGCTGGCTCCGGTGATGGAGTCAAGTGGGGTTGATGCTGGCATCGGCGCTGGCGTCGATGCTGGGGTCTGCACTGGCGTCGATGCTGACGTCGGTGTTGGCTGCGGGGATGGGGGCACTGCTGTCTTCGATGCTGGCGCCGACGGTAGCGTCTTCGATGCTGGCGTCGATGTGGCATCGAAGCTGGCGCGAGAGCTGGAGTGGACGCTGGGATCGTTGCTGGCGTCAATGCCGACGTCTTCGCTGGCTTCGGCGCTGGAATCCGCGCTGCCTTTGATGCTGGTGTAGATGCTGGCGTTTGGTGGTTTCGTCGATAATGGTGTCGGTTCAGGCGTGGATGCTGACGCCTCCGCCGGCCCTGGTGCTGGAGTCATTGCTATCTTCGATGCTGGAGTGAATGCTGGTGTCGATGCTGGCGTCAGTGCCGACGTCAGTACTGACACAATACCGCAGTCGGCGCTGGCGTCGTTGCTGAAGAAGCCCCAGCGTGGGCCACCGCAGGCTCAACGTCGCCAGCTGGGGCCTCGAAAAAAAATGTCACACATGGACTTTCGCCATATGGGGCCCTGGCAAGCGTCAGGTCGCAGTGGTGGTCGCGGCGCATGTGGTGGCAGTCGTACTGCGCGCCGTAGTGGAGCTGCCGCTGGTCGAAGTCCCTGTGGCAGTGCCGCTGTGCGTACTCCTGGCAGCGCTGTTGGTCGCACTCGCTGCTCTCGTTGTGCCAGCGGCGTTGCTGGTCGAATTCGCGGCGGCACTAGCGTTGCTGGCGGTTCTGCTGGTCGCAGTCGCGTTGGCACTGCTGCTGGTTGCATCCGCGATGGGCGTCGCGCTGCCGCCGGTCATAGAGAAGGGTGCCAGGCGTGGCGCTGGGGAGGGCATCGGGTGAGGGGTCGGGATTTGGGAGTCCCGAAACGGTGCGGTGACAGACCGTGCGGTGACCTCGGAACCCCAAGAGACCTCACCGCACTGTCCGTCACCACACGGTCCTGGGACCCTGGAGGCCCCTATCGCCCGAGACATCCTCGGAGAGGGACCTGAGTCCCAAAACTGTGCAGTGGCCCCGAATCCCCACCGACTCACCACACGGTGTGGTCACAACTTGGGAGCCCACTAAGGACGCACGCGCCCAGAGATGTACATGAACACGGCCCCTTGACTCGCGAGACCGGCCGAGCGATACGAACACTCGCGCAATGCGAACTCTCGAAACCAGCGTGGATTCATGTACGTGTACGTCCATCTTTCGCTCCTGAACAACCCCGTCTGTTAACGGGCGAAGAACGGTGTAAGATAAACTTTTTCGCTGTCGGGGGCGCCTGCCCCAGGGCGGCTGGAAAGTTTATACCCTTACGGTGGCACCGGAGGGGTATAAACTTTCCGGCCGCCCAGGGGCAGGTGTCTCCGACGGCGGAAGGTTTATGTTATACCGTTCTTCGCTCGCTGAGTCTGGGGGCCCCCGAGGGATGGGCAGCGGGCGAAGTGCCGGGAGGGGCGGTGGGGAGTGGCCGGGGAGGGAGCGGCGGGCGGCGCGTGCGGAGCCCCGCGCCAGGGGCCACCTCTGGGCCTCTCGGCGGGCCCCGTCCTGTGGTCGGTGCGGGTGTCGGTGCTGACGTCGGTGCTGACGTCGGTGCTGGCATCGGTGTCGATGCTGGCGTCGATGCTGTCGTCGGTGCTGTCGTCGATGCTGATTCCTATGCTGTCGTCGATGCTGTCGTCGGTGCTGGTGGCTCGACGACGGTGTCGATGCTGGCGTCGATGCTGATTTCGATGCTGTAGTTGGGTCGGGGCGCGTCCCCCTGCGGGCGGGTTTTGGACGAGGAAGTAAGAATTGACAAAACATGTTCCAACGTGGTCAAAAAAATACTCAACAAATCGTCACCTGACTATTTTTTACTACTTTGAAGATTCCTCCTGTAGAGGGACAGGCCCGACTTAATGCTATAGTCGATGGTGTCTTAGATACTGGCACCGATACTGTTGTCCGCACTGGCGTCAATGCTGGCGTTGATGCGGGGGTCAGTGAACTCGGGTCGATGCTGACGTGGGCGCTGGTACCGATGCCGGGGTCGATACTGTCCTCGATGGCGGTACGGATGCTGGCGCCGTTGCTGAGGTCAGCCGTGTAGACGATGCTGGCGTCGGCGTGGGCTTCGATGTTGACGTTGATGCTGGCGTCGATGTTGGCGTCGATGTTGGCGTGAGGGTTGGTTTCGATGCTGGGGTCGATTGTGGTATTGATGCTGACGTGGGTGCGGCCTCCGATGCTGGAGCCGATGTTGTCCTCGACGCGAGCGTCGACATTGGCGTCGATGATGGCACCCGTGCTGGCGTCGATGCCGGGTCGATGTTGGCGTCGGTGCGTACGTCCATACAGACTCCAGTGCTGGAGTCGATGCTGACATCGGTGCTGGCGTCGATGCTGGCATCGCTGTTGGCGTTAGTCTTGGCGCCGATGCTGTAGACAGTGCTGGTGCCGATGCTGGCGTTGATGCTGGCTTCGAGCTTCGAGGCTAGGGTGACCACTGCCGCCGATGCTGGAACCGATGCTGGCTTCATTGATGGCTTCGGTACTACAGTCGGCCCTGGTGTTGGTACGTCTCTGCTGGCTCAAGTACTGGAGTCAATGCTGTATTCGATGCTAGCGTCGATGCGCGGGTCAATGCGGGCGTGGGTGCTGGCGTCGATGATGGGGTCGATGCTGGCGTTGGGGATGACGTAAATGATGGCACTGATGCTGGAAACAATGCCATCTTCAATGCTGGCGCTGATGCAGGGATTGGTGATGGTATCGGTGATGGGGTCAATATTGGCGTCGATGCTGTGATGGCGCTGGTGCTGTCGCGGGCATTGGCGTTGGCGTCGGCGTAGGCCGATGCTGCGTCTGCTTCCGTTCTCTGGCTGAAGTGGATGCCGGGCATAGTGTGGGACTGTGCAATTGCTGCCGTGGCCGGTCTGCCAGAGGCGAAGATCACGACACTGCAGTTCGCGGGCCCTCTGCAATGGTCGGTGAAGAAGCCGCGTTCAATGATAGGGCCGCAGAGGCTGGAAGTGACGCACAGGGCGTCGCGTCTGATGCAACGATCGAAGTGAAGGTGTCGATGCTGGAGCTGATGATGAAGGCGGGGTCAACGCGGGCGTCGGCGCAGGCGTCGAGGGAGACCATGGAGTCGATGCTGGTAAAGGTGCACGTGTCGGAGATGACCGTGCTGGCAGTA
>CAUYUJ010015123.1:148574-228574 GCA_963575745.1 Prorocentrum cordatum | reverse complement strand
GCCGAGGAAGACATGGCAGCTCCTTCGAGCCTCGAAGGCGAAGCTCTTCTTCTGAAACGTCTCGTATATGTATATAACCACGTGCATATATATATATATACACACATATGTAGCTGCATGTACATAGAAAACTGTACCCGTTTTATGTATATATGTCTAAACACCCACACATATATATTGATCCTCATATACGTATACAATGTATGTATCGCTTCATATGTCTATCGCATCATATGTGTATCGCCTCATGTGCGTATATATGCACTGCAAATGTATAGACAATGTCTCATTTATGTACAGATATAGATATATGTATCTCTACATACACATGTGCGTACTGTCAGCGACGCTGGATGGCAAGGGTGGGGAGCAGCGCGAGACAAAACAAATCACCAAAAATGCGCTGCCAGCCTGCGAAGCGCGGCGGGAGCCTGAAGGTATACGTTCAGCGCGAGCGGCCCGTCCCAGAGGGTAGGCTGCGGGGGGGGGGCCGGCGCGAAGGGTGAGCTAGGAGGACGGCGAGACGCGGCCTAAGTACTTTGTCTCAGGGGTTCCAGTGCGCTTGGACACGAGGAGGAGGAGGAGGAGCAGGAAGAGAAGGAGGAGAAGGAGGCCGAGGAGAAGGAGGGGGAGGAGGAGGAGGAGGAGGAGGAGGAGGAGGAGCCGAAGAGGCAGGAGGAAGAAGGGGGGAGAAGGAAGGGAGAAAGAGGAGGAGAAGGACGCAGGACGGGAATTCGGGGGAACCAAGGGACAGGGGTCCCCCAGACGGTTGAAGTTCGGGGAGCCAACAGCCACCCGAATCCCGCACAAAATACCGAAGAAGTACAAGCCCGAACGAGGCGCCCTGTGGCCATCGCGCTCGAAGAGGAGTCCGCTCACCTCAACCGCCAGCAGCGGCAGTAGCAGCAGCAGGACCTTCCAGGCCCCCAATCAGCCGAGAGCGCCATGCCCCATCTGCCTCCTCCTGCTACTCCTTATCCCTCTCTCCTTCCCTGCCTCCCTCCTTCCCTCCCTTCCTCCCTCCTTCCCTCCTCACCTTCCTCCTTTCCTCCTCCTCCTCCTTCATCCTCCTCCTCCTCCTCCTCCTCCTCCTCCTCCTCCTCCTCCTCCTCCTCCTCCTCCTCATCCCCCCTCCATTCCTTTTCCTTATACATAACTTCTCCCTGTCGCACCCCGAAACCAGTTTTTAGGGCGGGCCGGGCACTTCGCGGGAGACCTCCTCACCATTTATGACTCCGAAGCTTCAAATTGTGCAACAGCTTCGCAGATGGAGGGCAGGTGGTTTACGAAATGTGGCTCTCGCCTTGGCGCGGCGTCTATTCCTTTTTTTGCACAAAGAAAGGAAGAGCTTCGAGGATTGAGGGCGGGTGGTTTTCAAAACGTGGCTCTCGCTTTAGCGCGGCGTTCATTCGTTTGAAAAATACAAGAGCTTCGCGGATTGAGGGCGGGTGGTTTTCAACATGTGGCTCTCGCCTTAGCACAGCGCACATTTGTTTAAAAAAATGCAAGAGCCTCGCCTGAGGGCGGGTGGTTTTCAACATGTGGATCTCGCCTTAGCGTAGCGCACATTCGCTGCAACATATTGCAAGCGCTTCACGGATTAAGAGCGGGTGGTTTTCAAAATGTGGCTCTCGCCTTAGCGCCGCGCACATTCGTTTAACAAATGTGCAAGTGCTTCACTGATTCAAGGCGAGTGGATTTCAACATGTGCCTCTCGCCTAAGCGCGTCGCACATTCGTTTGAAAACATTATACACGGATTAAGGGCGGGTGGTTTTCAAAATGTGGCTCTCGCTTCAGCGCCGCGCGCATTCGTTTACAAAATTTGCAAGGGTTTTACGGAATGCCATCATCAACGTACCAAAAACGGTGTTTTGAAAGGATTCAGGGTGATACTGGTGCAACAATTATGTTGGTTCGCTGTGTTGAAGTCCCAGAAATGGCGTTCTGGCACGATTCCGGATCGTCAAGACACAACAGTCAGGCCAATATGTGACGTTGCATTCCTGAGAATAATGTTTTGGCATGCTTCAGGGTCTTCAAACGGTTGCCTTCCAACGAAGCAGTTCACTCAGTGGGAACATCGTTGATGACTCTTGGGTTTATTCGAACATCGTTGATGATTCTTGGGTTTACACTGATCCTTCTCCTCCTCCTCCTCGTCTTCCTCCTCCTCCTCCTCCCCCTCCTCGTCCTCCTCCTCCCTCTTCCTCCGCCTCCTCCTCCTCATCATCCTCCTCCTCCTCCTTCCTCCTCCTCCTCCTCCTCCTCCTCCTCCTCATCATCATCCTCATCCCCCTCCTCCTACTCCTCCTCCTCCTCCTCCTCCTCCTCCTCCTCCTCCTCCACCTCCTCCTCCTCCTCCTCCTCCTCCTCCTCCTCCTCCTCCCCCTCCTCATCCCTTTTCTTTCTCCTATTCCTCCGCCTCCTCAAACTGGAGGAGTAGCTGCAGCAAGGCGTCCTTGAGGATGACGAGCAGGACGCGCAGGTGTGGTGGCACGAAGATACCCTTCTCGAAGGTGCAGGTGGGGTCGAGGTTCCCGTCCGCACCCTGCGGTTGCGGGGCGGGGCCACTCCTGGTCATCCTCCTCCTCCTCCTCCTCTTCCTCCTCCTCCTCCTCGTCCTCCTCCTCCTCACCATCATCATCATCATCAGCAGCATCAGCATCAGCATCAGCATCATCATCATCATCATCATCATCAGCATCATCATCATTTTCCTCATCATCATCATCATCAGCATCATCAGCATCATCAGCATCATCATCATCATCAGCATCATCATCATTATCATCCTCGTCAGCATCATTATCATCAGATCCATCATCATCAGCATCATTATCATCCTCCTCCTTCCTCCTTCTCCTCTATTCGTTCTCCTTATAAATAGCTTTCCCCTGTCGCACCCCGAGGCCAGGGCAGGCTAGGCGTTTCACCTGAGACTTCCTCACCACTTGTGGCCCTGAAGCCTTACAAGTGACAACAGCTTCACAGATGGAGAGCAGGTGGTTTACGAAATGTGGTTCGCGCCTTGACGCCGCGCACATTCTTTTAAAAAATTGCAAGAGTTTCGCGGATTGAGGGCGGGTGGTGTTCAAAATGTGGTTCTCGCCTCAGCGCCGCGCACATTCGTTTCAAAGATTTGCAAGACCTTCACAGATTGAGGGCGGGTGGTTTTCAACATGTAGCTCTCGCCTTAGCACAGCGCACATTTGTTTTAACAATTGGCAAGAGCTTGGCGTTTTGAAGGCGGGTGGTGTTCAACTTGTGGCTCTCGCCTTAGCGTAGCGCACATTCGCAGTAAAAAAGACAAGAGTTTCACGACTTGAGGGCGGGTGGTTTTCAAAATGTGGCTCTCGCCTTAGCGCTTCGCGCATTCGTTCTAACAAATACAAGGGTTTCACGGATCCCCATGATCCGCATACCAAATGTTATGTTTCTGGAACGATTCAAGATTATGAAGGTGCGGCAGTCACGTTGATTTGTTGTGCTGGAATATCAGGAATGGTGTTCTGGCACTATTCGAGATTGTCAAGACGCAACAGTCAAGTTGAACCTTGGCGTTGGAATCCCGAGAACATTGTTTTGGCATGCTGCAGGGTCTTCAAACGGTTGTCTTCCAACGAAGCAGTTCCCTCAGTGGAAATGAACCGTCGTAGGGGCCTATAAAGAGGGAAATTGGAAGGAGGGTGTATTCCAACATCGATGACGATTGTTGGGTTTCCACTGGTCATCCTGCTCCTCCTCCTCCTCCTCCTCCTCCTCCTCCCTCCCTCCTCGCCCTGCTCTCCTGCCATTCATCCTCCTCCTCCTCCTCCTCCTCCTCCTCCCCCTCCTCCTCCTCCTCCTCCTCCTCCCCCTCCTCCTCCTCCTCCTCTTCAGTTTCCTCGGACCTACTCCCGAGCCTCATCATCTTCCCCCTCCTCTTCCTCCTCTTCCTCTTCCACCTTCCACCCCCCACCCCACCCCCACCCCTCCTCTACCGCCGCCTCGTCATGCTCTTCACCCTCGGACTCGGACTCGAACATCGTGGCAACTGGGTGCGCGACCTAGTGTAGTAGAAACTCGCCATCGCTCGGACGTCCATCCCGAGTGCATGTTTCTGTTTCGTGTGTGTTCTTTGCTAGATGGTCCAAGATACCCCTCGATGGTCTTCACCGAGAAAAATGCACGCGTCCGAGCGATGCCAAACAAAAGGGCCAGAAGCACGAATGATGAATTACCTGAGATATCCCCAACCGCTTCTAAACGCGAGGCGAAACTCGGCAGGAACGCCCACTGGAAAAAAAATGTTATACCTGAAGCATTTTGAACCGTGCGCCCAAGAACTCCGGACCACAATCAACGCACCCCCAGGAGCCGCGAGATCTCGTCTGGAACGGCGTTCGCATCCACTCCGCTGGACCTCCCAGGAGCTCACGAAAGTGGCGACAGTTGCGCAATTAGCCATCGTCAAGCACAGGAGGGGGGAAAGGGGAGAGGGGGAAGAAGGAATCGATGGGGGAACGAGAGAGGGGAAAGACAGCCAGACGAACGTCCGCATAAAAACAACAACAAACGGAAGCAGATCGTGCGCGCGTAGACCGCACCCTCCGAGCATCGCCAGACGTGGTACCCGCACAGAAGTCCCTCACGAGTTTAGAGCTGACGATTCAAAGCAGGGCAGCCCACCAAGGTAGCGAGGGCTGAGCAAAATGGACGAACACGAGGCGCCGAGGTTGCCAGCGCAGCGCTGGAAAACAACAAAAGTAAGAAGAATTATAACAGGAACGAGCAGACAAGAGCAAGCAAGCAAAAACCATAAACGAAATATGTGGTGCCGCTCGTGGGAGGTGCAGGGCGACGAGAAGCTCTGTGGGCAAACCACCCTGACACCCCAGGGGACGCGAAGCTCTCTCTGTGGGCAAACCCCCTCTGACGCCCCCTAAGGCGCGGGACGCCGCCACAAAAGGCCGGGAAGCTGCGCGCTTGAACCTGCGTATCCTCCTCCCCCTCCTCCTCCTCCTCTTCCTCCTCCTCCTCCTCCTCCTCCTTCTCCTCCTCCTCCTCCCTCTCCTCCTCCTCCTCCTCCTCCTCCTCCTCCTCCTCCTCCTCCTCCTCCTCCTTCACCTCCTCTCCTTCATCCTCCTCCTCCTCCACACTCATTCTGCCCATTCTGGGACCAAGGACCATCGCAAATCGATATGACTGGAGAAACCCTACACGAAGAGAAGGTCGAAGCTCTGGTCGTGATGCTTCACGGCGCATCAATTCGCTGGCGGCGTCGGATGCCTCCAAAAACGGATTCGTCTCGTGCTACTTCGATGTGCAGTTTGCTGGCGCCCTGGTTGCTCGAGTTTTGCGCCCATTGGAGGGAAAGGCAAGGCATTGCTCACCATGCTGGCCAGCGCAGCCACGCGCGTCGCAACGATAACCAGAAGACATCATCAATATCATCATCATCATCATCATCATCATCATCATCATCAGCAGCAGCAGCAGCAGCAGCAGCATCAGCATCAGCATCAGCATCAGCAGCAGCATCATCATCAGCAGTAGCATCATCATCATCATCATCATCATCATCATCAGCAGCAGCAGCATCAGCATCATCATCATCATCATCATCATCATCATCAGCACTAGCATCATCATCATCATCATCATCATCATCATCATCATCATCATCATCATCATCATCATCATCATCATCAGCACTAGCATCATCATCATCAGCATCGTCGTCCTCCTCCGCCTCCCCTTATCATCATTGCCGTCATCATCACAATCAGCAGCATCATCACCATCATCACCATCATCATCGTCGTCATCATCATCAGCATCATCAGCATCCTCCGAATGCTCCTCCTCATCTTCATCATCATCCTCATCCTCATCCTCCAAGTCCTCGTCCTCCTCCTCCTCATACCCTTCCTCCTCCTCCTCCTTCTCCTCCCCCACCTCATCATCATCATCATCATCATCATCATCATCATCATCATCATCATCATCATCATAATCCGCCTCCTAATCCTCATGTTGCTCCTCCTTCTCCTCCACATCCTCCTCATATCCTCCTGCTCATCCCCATCCACCTCGTAATCCTCATGCTCATCCTCATCCTCCTCCACATCACGGCCTCGCGGGGAGCCGATAGAAGGCCTCGGTATACAGGAGGCCTTGTGTAGAAGACCAAAAAAACAACGTAAAATGACCCCTGTGTAAGAACGTGGATTTCTGGTTCGCACAAGGGGGTTCAGCGCCGATTTGACAAAACCGCGCGTATCACTTACAACCTGTTTGCATGCCGTGGTCGTCAGTATTTGCGACCCGTTGAACTCATATCTTTCCCAGACTCATGGTGATCCAATGCTCTGGATGCCGGCTCACGTCTCGAATGTAAGCAGCATGAGAGGACGCGTGCTTCGCCCTACCGGTTGAGGGATGCAGCGGCCCGCTGATGCAAGATGTATGCCGTCCTGCTGTCTGCTATCGCTCGTCGTCGAGCCCAGGGGGGAAGTGAGAGGGGGTAGCACTTCTCGAAAGGCAGCGGGGCTTCTCAGAAGCCCCCGCGCCTTCGGAGAAGCCGTGGTATGAGCCCACTTCGAAGCCACTGGCGGCCTCTCCGCAGGCGCGAGGGCTTCTGAGAAGCCCCGCTGCCTCGTGAGATGGCCCGCCCCCTCTCGCCCAAGGTGACGGCATTGGATAAGGAACCCGTAGATGAGGAAGCCAGGGTCTGGAAGCTGGTGAAGACACAAACTTCAAGCTTGGCCGTGGATATCACCGCCGCCCTCATCAGACAAGGAACTCTCCAGTGTCTGAAGCCTCGCAGGCGCATTCCTTCACGAACGCCTACACCGGTACCTCTCTGGCGCGCTGCCGAGCATACCCTGCGCAAATCAGGACTCGGGCCTCTGGCTGCTGCTCGAGACGATCCCGGCACTCCTGGAGCGCGCTCTCGGCGAGGCGCAGCCGCTGGAGCGCGCCCCGAGGCGGGAAGGCCGCCGAGCACCCACGACAGCCCCCAAAGACCTCGCACCTCGAGCCCGAAACTCCCAAGCTTCCCCCTGTGGGCTCGCCGACGACTCGCGCCAGCGATGCAGAATCCTGCAAAAAATCCTTGCAAGATCCTGCACCCAAACCCGGGCCATTGCGAAGGATCCTGCAGAATCCTGCAGGCTCCTGCACCCAGGCCCGGGTCGATGCGCCCCCTGCCGTGCAGGATCCTGCAAGATCCGGCGCCCTGGCTGACCCCCGTTTGCCTTGACCCCCGTCTCTTGATCGGCGACTCCTAAGGGCATGGTCTGCACAGGGTGCGGCCTGCAAGAGGAACCCTGGGGGGCACCCTGGGGGGGGGGCGGGCGGGGACCTCGACGGAGCTCTCCGCCGCACCCCGAGGAGGCCCGACGAGGACGGCGCCGTGCCCCCAGGGCCCCAACGGCACCCTCGCGCAGCCATGCCCCTTCTACTTGCCCACTCGAGGCCCGACCCCTCCCGGCGGCCGCTCCCCCCGGCGCCCAGCGACACGGCGGAAGAGGGAGAGCCGGCCCCGCGGCAGGGTCCTCCTCCTCCTCCTCCTCCTCCTCCCTCCTCCTCCTCCTCCTCCTCCTCCCTCCTCCTCCTCCTCCCTCCTCCTCCCTCCTCCTCCCTCCTCCTCCCTCCGGGGGCGCTCTCCTGGGGGAGCAGCTCGCCCGCCAGGAGTCGCAGCAGGGTACTGCAGCCTCGGGGGGCCCCCGCCGCCCCCCCCCCCCGAGGGCGCGGAGGAGCACGGAGGAGCAGGAGCGCGGAGGGGGCGGAGGGGGAGGCGAGGACGGGCGGGGAAGGATGGAGGGAGCGGCGAGGAGGACACGAGGTGAGGAGGACACGAGGTGAGGAGGACACGAGGTGAGGAGGACACGAGGTGAGGGGGAGGAGGAGGAGGAGGAGGAGGAGGAGGAGGAGGAGGAGGAGGAGGAGGAAAGGAGGAGGAGGAGGAGGACACGAGGTGAGGAGGAGGAGGAGCAGGAGGCCACGGAGGCGTTTCGGCCGAGGCCGCCCGGAGGGAGGGAGCGCTCCCCCCGCCACGGCCGGGCAGCGCCCCGCGCGGCGCCAGACGCCCGCGGAGAAGAAGCACCTTGCCCACTGCTTCTTCACCGTGTACCCGCCGTGCAACATCTACGGCCCTCCTCCTCCTCCTCCTCCTCCTCCTCCTCCTCCTCCTCCCTCGGATCTCCAAGTACTCCGTGCACTTGAACATCCACGCTGAGCTTTACAAGCTCGCCCCGGACATCGTTATCCACCTGTACTGAGGGCACGTCGGACCCTTAGGGGCCCACGCCGACAACAACGACAAGAACTAGATCACCTGCTTGGCACAGGCACGCCGGGAGACAGCGAGTCGCTGCGAGGATACTATTACGAGTCGCTGCCGCAGCACGTCTGCTTGAACAGCACCACTCCAAGATGGCGCCCAAGGTCTCGAACAAGACGGGATCCAGCTGCAGAGACCGCTCCGCACCCCGCGGTGGGAGAGACTCAACGCGCGAGGACTTCACACCCCGAGAGCGAGGCAGACAGACCACTGCAAAGACAGGCTACTGGAGATGTAGCGGTTGCGGCAGACACGCCCCAAAATAAGGTCTGGATCCGTTACTGTGGGAACCGGTGGACATGGGAGCAGGACGACTACAACCAGAAAAGCAGCCGGTCCCGCACACGAAGGCCATCTATCGCAGGCCTAGAGATTGACACCAACACCAATTTCGGCGGCGTGCCTCCACCGAGGGAAGAAGATCCCGATCTCGGTGATGGTGGTAATATTCTGGCTTCCAAGGTGGCCGAACTATTACCACCAACACCGAAAATCTAGGATCATCCTCCCCCTGTGGAGGCAACCCCCTGTGTTGGTGTTGGTGCCAATTTCCAGGCCTCCAAATCTAGGAGCTCTAGTCGTACAAGAGAGCAACCTGCATGAAAGCTGGACCGGACCACTGAGAACGTAGGTGAGGCGACCGACACCTACGACGAAGAGGAGGCCAAGTCCCACCCCTCGTATGCCGAACCGCCTCAAGACCCAGAAGAACTGGGACAGTACCGCTGGAAATGCCACGAGGACCTGTAGGAAGCAGCGCAGAGATACATCAAAGACAAGGAAAAAAGATACACTGTCACGCGCAACCTCGGTGACATACGCTGCCTCAAGTACATGATGTCCAGGTCCAGGACCGTGACAGACGACAAGGACAAAAAAGCCGAGAAGGACAAGGAGAGAGCCAATCACTCGAAGCCAAATCACTCGAAGGGCCCTCTGTACCACCGGCTATTGGCACATACCCTGACAGACACCGACTCCTTGAAGAACAAACAGAACCGCGCAACACGATCAAGGACCTCACGGAGAAGAACGGGACTCTTAACCACAAGATCACCAACGCAGAAACCGCCACCAACGCCTACACAGAGGAGCGAATCAACGAACTATCCGATACGCAGTAAAAACGAGAAAAAAACAGGAAGTTGGAGGCACACTGCACAGATCTCCTAAGACAACTTACCAAGAAGGACGCCCGCTCTGAGTCTACGCGGTACAACGACGAGCTCATCAGACTACCACGTGATGACCTCGAGACATCTCTCGATGATGGGACGTCGGAGACGCCCTTTAGTTATAGCTAGAATGTCAAAGGGCGATCGGCCCAAAGCCTCCTACACGCTTGCTGAGAAAACAACCTTGGTCTGAAGACGCGGCCATGAGCAACACTTCTCGACCATCCCCAAGAGGTCGATGAGAGCCAGCATCGCTCAAGCAGACATGTGCCAGAGCTGCCGAGGGCAGAGAGAGTCAAAAACGCATCCAGACAGCCTCAGAAAACTACAAACGCAAAACTTAAAGTGGCCAAGGCTGGATTATAAGAGATCTGGTCCCATGTCATCGGTCAACGCCCCCACTTGCCACCAACCCGCCCACTCAGCCTCGAAAAGCTTCATATCCTCCGCTGCGGTGGCAGGACGCTCGGCACCAGACACCTGAACGACGGAGCTGGCTACCCAAGGCTGAGATGGCCTAGTGTATGAGTAGAGGGCCGCGCACTCGTTGCAAGTGTGCGTGACACACCACTGGCACCATCCGCTGAGCATGACGGTCTCCGCCCGCTTCAAGACACGCTTAGTTATGCTGTCAGCGGCACGCGAGGCAGCCTCAGCTAGCTCATAAGGCACCGCACGCGCCAGCAATAGCCAGCACAGCCACGGAGAGGCGGCGGCCTCAGAAACCCCACTAGCCTGAGACAGGGGCCCGAGCGCAGGGCGACACTGAAGGGGCCCTGGGACACACAAATAACTACGCACAAATAAAAAAAAGATTCCCCATAGTTTCCCATATTTTCTGGGTTTCTGTCTTCCCTCCCCCTTCCCATATTTTCGAATATTTTCTTGGGAATCGACGATTAACTGTGTCTGTGTGTGTTTTTCCCTCCTGAGTGAGGGAACAGGCTGGGCGGACCCCAATCCAGCGAGACACCTGGCCAGGACCCGCCACCGAGCAAGTTTTTGCTTGAGCTCCACGCTCTGCCCGCCTCGTTTAGCCAGGCACCCTACGGCGGGGGAAGAGAGAGCCTGGAGCCCTGGGAAGCCGAAGAGACAACGACCGGCGGCGATGTCACGCAGGAAAAAAAACAACACCTTCAACTCTACCGGAATACTCGGATGAGTCGTGCTGCAGAATGTCCTGCGCGTCCGCAAGGTCGAGCTTTTAACCACAACCACGTCCACACCAGCGCTCTCGATGACCTCGCGGCATTGACACCAGCGCACCTCAAGATCACAACGCAAACAACCACTCGGCAAGTCTGCAAGGAAAGGACGTGGTACCCAAACAGCAGGATGTTGCGTGGAGCCGAAAGTATGCGCCCGAAGCGTGAGTCGAACAAGAAAGTGCGGCGCGGTGGCCACGTCTGTCAACACCTCGAGCGCGGCACCACGTAAGACAGCGTCGGGAACAACGAAGAAATCAATGACTCGCGCTTTGAGCTCTGAAGCATTCGTGCATAGTAGTACCGTGGGCGCCAGAATAGAAGCTTCCAAAGCCCTGGGCCAAACTGACTGATATAACTCCGCTGGCCAAAGATTAACATCTCCTGAGATGGCAAAGGGCATGCCTGTCAGCTAGACGGCGTCACCGATCTTACTGAGTCTTCTCCAGCTCCTGGGCGAGAGCACTTCGCTGCAATAGAAGTGAAGCCTGACCCAGAGAAAACCAACCTCAGTGACACCTGTGGAATGCAACACCGCGACCCTTCCTGGAACCAACGGCCGTGATAGATGTTCAGCCTCCGACAAGCCAGCCGCGCGAGGGGCCACGTGTATAAGACCCCCGATCGAGCCTCCTTGGCACGTAGCCACAGAGGCTTCGAAGATGTCTAACCACCCTACACTGGACAACTTACTTTCCCGATCATGAACCTGATGCTGCAGGAAATGATGCCCTTGCACTGCGACTGCTCTGCTGGATTTGAGCATATCGCTCTGCAGCAGCGTACTCTAACCGACAAGGCCCCTCACAAATTCTGCTGATGATAAACCATGACGTTCCTTCTCCTCCTCCTCCGCCTCCTCCTCCTCTTCCCCCTCCTTCTCATCCTCCTCAACCTCCTCCTCCTCCTCTTCCTCCTCCTCCTCCTCCTCCACCTCCTCCTCCTTCTCCTCCTCCTGCTGATCCCCCTCTTCCTCGTCCTCGTCCTCCTCCTCCTCCTCCTGCTCCTCCTCCTCCTCCTCATCCTCCTCCTCCTCCTCTTCCTCCTCCTCCTCCTCCTCCTGCTCCTCCTCCTCCACCTCCTCCTCCTCCTCCAATTCCTCTTCCTCCTTCCTTTTCCTCCTCCTCCTCCTCCTCCTCCTCCTCCCCCTCCTCTTCCTCCTCCACCTCCTCCTCCTCATCATCATCATCAGCAGCATCAGCATCATCATCCTAGTCTTCTCCTCCTCCTCATCATCATCATCATCCTCATCATCATAGATTCCTCCTCATCACCATCACCATCATCATCAGCAGCATAAGCATAATCTTCCTCCTTCTCGTTGTCTCATCATCAGCACCACCATTAGCACGATCATCATCTTATTCTGCATCATCATCACCGCCAACATCATCACCTGCAGCACCACCACCATCACCACCATCATAACCATCACCATCAGCAGCAGCAGCAGCAGCAACAGCATCGTCCTCCTCCTCCCCCTTTTCCTCTTCCTCCTTCTCCTCCTCTTCCTCCTCCTATCGCGGCGAACCCTGATACGCCGAGAAGACCCTACGCGCCGCTACGCTGGTCCAAAGCAGGCCGCGCTGCCCGGCGGAGGGGGAAGAGGAGGGGAGAAGCAGGCAGACGACGACGAACGCGCAGGCTGGAGGCCAGGGCCAGCGAGGCGGGCGAGCACGCGGAAGAGGGGCCAGGCAGAGACAGCAGACATGGAGCAGGAGGAAAAGCGAAGGGAGGCAAGAAAGAGGAGGAGAAGGGAAGCAACCGCAAGCAGACAGGCTGGGCCAGGGGCCGGGAGTGAAGAGCCACCCGCGACGAGACTACAGACCTTACGGCGGCAACACCGACCAGGCGGCGCAGACGCAGCGGTGGAGTGAGCGGCGGGTCTCGGGGGGGGGTCGTTTGCAGTCGTCGGGAAGGTTCGTCGGGGTCGTTGGGGAGCGGCGCGGGGTGGCCGACCGAGCCCAGCACGCCGCGGTCTGGTGGGCGGTGCCCTCTGCGGGATCACCCACCGCCCCGCCGGGGAAGGGCCGGACGGTGTGCGCGAAGGGGGGGTAGGAGCCACGACGGTGGCGGAAGGGCGCGGGGGGCGTCCGCGTTGCCCGGCAGGGGGGGGGCGGGGGGCGGGGGGCGTTGGGCAGCGCCAGGGACGCCTCAAACAGCGTCCGCCGCGGAGGCAGCCGCGGCCGCGGCCAGACGGGCCGCTGCCACCCATGCCCCTCCCGACTGCGTCTGGAGGCGCCGCAACACCGCCCGCGCGTTCTCCCCGCGCAGAGAGACGGAAAGTCGCTGGGCGTGTTGGTCCGCAACCACTGCGGCGTCCTCCCCCGCGGCGTCAGCCACCCGCTTGGCTGGGGCTCCGAAGGCCCTGCGTGCCTCGCGGCCCCACCCGCCGCAGCGGGCTTTCAGCACCATGGGGAGGAAGGTGAAACCCTGTGCCGCGCAAAGCCGCGCGGCGTCCTGGTGCTTCCTTTCGAACTTGTGAACTCGTCGCACCGTTCCATCGCTGCGTTCGGCGAAGCGACCGACGCGGCGAGGAGATCGGCGCGCAACCAACACGCGGCGACAAAGTCCCAAGCGGCCGCCGCGCCCCTGCGCCGCTGTAGCCTGTGGCAGGTAGACGTTGGCAGGGCGGCAGCCGGTGTAATCCACCTGCGACCCGTCCTGCTCGCCCCCGAGGGCGGCCTCCCTGGCGGGGCGCAGGGGTAGCAGCCCAAAGCGCTCCAACTCCGCCCTGGCGTGGCCAGCGGCCAGCGCGTCGAACAAGGCCTGGTTGCGCAGGGCGTTGTGGCGTTTGGTCCGGTCGCCGCGGCAGGCGCAAAACAAGGCGTGGTCGCAGAAGACGCCCATCACCTCGCCAAAGGCTGGGCAAAAGCTTCCCTCCTGCAGGAGCAGGACTCGCAGCCGTCTCTGCAGTGCGCCCTGCAAACGGCAGGGGGGGAAGGCGGCGCCGGTGGCCTCGCAGGGCGGCGCCCGGAGCCACGCGGCAGCGCACGGGGCCTGCATCAGGGAGAGGTGCGCCCAGCTGGCCAGGGCGGCACCTGCAAGAAGCACGTCGAGCGCGCGCTGTCCACTGCGTCGGAAAAGAATTTGTTGGTCGCCGTGCTGCGCGCGGTCGAACACCACCCGGTCGGCGTCCCGCACGACTGCGCCGCGGGCCTGCACCGCAGCCTCCAAGCTCCCACCATCGCTGTCAACGCCGTTGGAGTAGCCAGGGTAGCGCTGCCGACAGAGCTCGGTGCTGTTCGCTCGGGAAGCGATGTAAGCTGCGGCAGCGTGCTTTGCGGCGGAACGCAGGCCGAGTCCCCCCTTGTCGAGCTTAAGCTAGGCCTACTGTCAGGATCGGAGGGCGAGCAGCCGCTCAGTTGCTCAAGGCAAGCCGGGACAGCGTCGTCCATGGCCATCAGGGCGGCGGTGCGCGCGGTGGGCGGCACCACGCGCGCGGAGTAGCCCTGCTGCTTGCAGAAGGATGCGCACGCGCGACCTGCGCGTTTTCGAGCTCCCCCAAAAGCTTCCCGCAGCGCGGCGGCGTTCGTAACATGCTGCTTGGTGTGCTCCACGCAGAAGTCCGCGTCCCCCAGTGGCGCGCCGAGCAGCTCAAAGCTGCGATCGGTGCAGAGGCAGACGCTCAGCAGGAAGCCGCCCAGAGACACGTCGGAGGCGTCTCGCCAGCGGGGACCGCATCACACTGCTTACATTCCTGACTCCGCATCCTCCTTTTCATCGTGCTCCCCCTCCTCCTCATCCCCCTCCCTATCCTCGAACATCCTCCTCATCCTCCTCCCCCACTCCTTCTCCTCGCGGTCGGGGACGGCGTGACCCGGGTCGGCCCTGACCCAGGTCAGGCGGGGCCATGCCTCGCACTCGGGCCCGCCACAAGGGAGCTTCCACACCCGGGTCAGCGGAGGGATGGGGAGGGGCAGGGGCCTCCGTGCGTCCAGCACCAGACATTCCGACATCTCGCTTCTCCTCCCCGCCGCCTCCAGCAGGGGCTCCGCCTGCGGACCCGCCGCCGCTCGAGCTCCGTGGCCCTCCGCCCGCCGTCCGCCGGCGCTTCCGCCGACGGCAGGGCCCTTCTCGGCAAGCCCCACACGGCTCCCAAGCCTGGGTCGGCCAGAGGGGACTGGCTGACCCCCGTCAGGGCCGATCCTTCCCCCCCGCCCCTCCCACCCCACCTGCGTCCCGAGGAAGCTTCCAGGAGCTCCCCTGGGGGACCCGACCAGCCCGCCCGAGCCCCGATCTGCGATGTCGGAGGCCCCCGAGCCCGCGGCCAGCGTTCGCGCCCTTCCCGATGACGCCGATCAGCTGCGAGAGGAGGGCGCAAGAGGGACGCTCTGCCCCCCTCCTCCTCCTCCTCCTCCTCCTCCTCCTCGAACAGCTCCTCCCCATCCTCCTCACCATACTTCACAGCCTGCGCAGCCGCTTTGGCATGTCCATACCGTACACAGGCTCCTCATCTTCATCCTCCTCCTCCTCCTCCTCCTCCTCCTCCTCCTCCTCCTCCTCCTCCTCCTCCCTCCTCCTCCTCCTCCTCCTCCTCCTCCTCCTCCTCCTCCTCCTCCTCCTCCTCCTCCTCCTCCTCCTCCATTCCTTTTCCTCATGAATAACTTCTCCCTGTCGCACCCCACAACTTTGTTTGAGGCGGCCTGGGCGTTTCGCCCGGGACTTCCTCATCATTTATGACTCGGAAGCTTCAAATTGACAACAGTTTCACAGGTGGAGGGCGGTTGGTTTAAAAAAATGTTGCTCTCGCCTTAGCGCGGCGCACATTCGTTTAAAAGAATGCAAGAGCTTCACGGATTGAGGACCGGAGGTTTTCAAAATGTGGTTCTCGTCTCAGCGCCGCGCACATTCGTCAAAAAAATACGAGCGCTTCACGGATTGAGGGCCACCCGTTTTCAAAATGTGTCTCTCGCCTTAGCGCGGCGCACATTCGTTTTCTTAATGCAAGAGTTTTACAGATTAGGGCGGCTCCTTTTCAAAATGTGGCTCTCGCCTCAACGCCGCGCACATTCGTTGTGCTAACTAAAAAGTTTCACGGATTCCCATCATCAACGTACCAGAAATGTTGCTTCGGAGCGACTCAGGATTATGCGGGCGCAACGGTTACGTTGATTCGCTGTGTTGAAGTCCCAGGAATGCCTTTCTGGCACGATTGACGATCGTCAGGACGCAACAGTCTGGTTGATCCGTGGCGTTGGAATCGCGATAACAATGTTTTGGCATGATTCGGGATCTTCAAATGGTTGTCTTCCAACGAGGCAGTTCCCTCAATGGAAGTGAACCGTTGTAGGGGCCTATGAAGAGGGAGCTTGGAGGGAGGGTGTACTCCAACATCGTTGATGACTCTTGGGTTGTGTTGTTCCCATCGTACTTAAGGACCGTATCCCAAAAATGATTTCGAGCACCGGGAAAAGTGTCGAAAGAGTGTCGAAGGAGTGTCGAAACAGTGTCGGGCGAGTGTCTCCCAGGGACTGACACGTGAAAACCCTAGAGGTTCGGTACTTCTTTGGCGCTCGAAATTCTTTCTGGTGATCCAGGCTAAAGTAGGTTGGAACATCATCTCTCTTGGGTTTACACTGGTTTTCCTCCTCCTCCTCCTCCTCCTCCTCCTCCGTCCTCCTCCTCCTCCGTCCTCCTCCGTCCACCGTCCTCGTTGGACTTGACGCCAAGACACGCCCACGCAGCCCGTCAGACAGCCACGGCAAGGCGGCGAGCAGCGGGGAAAGAAGCGAGAGGCAACGGCGGACCAAGCACGGCCACCGCATCCTGGAGCCTGCCCGAAACAGGAGCGGGGCCCAGACGCCTGGGGCCTACAAGAGACCGAAGAGGTCACACGAAACGGGGGGGCGCTCAGTCAGCTGATCTTCCTCGTTAGCCTGCTCGATGCCTCGATGCTGAGGGCGGCGTAGTCGCCTCGAGAAGACGCGGCCTAACGGCCCCTTCCCCCACACCAGCCCGCCAACCCCAGCCACCTGGCCCAACGCAAGGTGGAGGGGCGCAAAAGCTATATCCGAGGTGAGACAGGGTTCAGCGACGCAACGAGGAGAGCGAGAACGACGACACGGCGACGACGCAGGCAAAGGACGACACGGCGACGACGGAGGCGCTGGCGGCAGAGCGAAGGAGGTAGCTTCGGCGCGCTGGAAGCGAGGGGCCCGAGCGCGGGCACCAACCGCCTCGGCGCGCTCCTCGGATCCTCTCCGCCTTCAGCCTCCATCCGCAGGCCTTCCGTGGTGGCGGCGCTCGCGGCAGGGCGGTGACGGCCCCGAAGGGCAGTCCCAACGATTGATAGTCCTCCCCCTCCCACTCTTCCCCGTGCTCGTCAAGTTCCTCCTCCTCCTCCTCCTCCTCCTCCTCCTCCTCCTCCTCCTCCTCCTCCTCCTCCTCCTCTTCCTGCTCCCCCTCCCCCTCCCCCTCCCCCTCCCCCTCCCTCCTTCTCCTCCCCTTCCTCCGCATCATCTTCCTTCACTCAAGCAACTTGGGCTCGAACCATTTTGGCGGGCCCGTCTCCTGTGCCTGCACGAGGTGCTTGGGGCATTTCTTTGCGAGAGCTCCAGGTAGCCGCTCCCGAAGACAACTAAAACAGGAGATCTGTCTTCACATCACGGAACATTTGTGGTCTCCTTGCAGCCGTGGCCGTTCGGAGTGGAATACCACGCTTCTGGCCAACAACCGACGTTGCCCGAGCTGCAAGAGGCAAGTCAAACTTCACATGTCAAAGTACGAAGGTGCTGATCAGTCCAGCATGAAGGGCGGCAAAGGCAAGGACACGTCCAGTGAGAGCTCCTCCAAGGCAGCCCCACGGGACGAGCTTTCGCTGTTGCGGCTCGCGATCCAGAATACGGAGGATCCGCAGTTGAAGAAGGCGCTCCTGTCAAGAGTCGACCAGCTGTCTCCGCCAACACCAGCTCGGGCCTCGACGGACGCTTCGCATGCAGCCGAAGCTGTACGACGTGCTGTGAGTGCGCGGAAGGATGCGGACCACAAGCACTCCCAAGCGGTGGGCGATGTGGCCAGGCTCCAGCAGGCGCGCACCACAGCGCAGGAGGCGGCAGCAGCGGCGGGGCCAGTCCTGGCCCAGGCAGCGCGTGCCAAGACGCAGGCGACGGCAGCCATGGCGGCGGCCGAGGGCCTTGCGCAGGCAGCGGCTACAGGGAGCCAGGCGCGGTCTCGCCCAAGTTCGAGCTGAAGGTTGACACCACCATGTTCGAGGACCTAGGCGACCTCGAGTGCGAGGAGGCCGAGCGCCCCGACATGCGCAAGCTGCAGTCGGATCTGACGGCGCTGCAGGCCCTCCTCGGCGCGAAGGGGTCCGAGGTGAACAACGTGCTGTCCAAGGCCGCGGAGGTGCGCGCGGCGGTGCAGAACAGGACCGCCAAGAAGCGCAGAGTCGTTGAGGGCGAGGCTGGCAGCAGCGAGGCCTCGGCTCCCGCCACGGCGCCGTCAGCGGCGGCCGCCGGGCGGTGGAGCGGGGGCCTCGAGCGCCAACGGCGGGGCGAGAGCCAGGCCGTCGGCTCCGAGGACGGCGAGGAGCCTCGCGGGGCCGCCGAGAGGCCGACGGAGGCCGAGCGCGAGGCTCGAGAGGAGCCGCTCGGGGAGCAGCCGCAGGACGCGCCGCGGCCCAGCGGCAGGGGCAGGGGCACGCGGCCATGCACCACGGGCCAGGGGCAGGCCCGGGCCTCCGAGGGCTCGGGGCAGCCGCGGAGCGGGGGAGAGGCGGGGCCATCTTCGGAGGCCGCCTCGACACTCTTCCACTCCAGCGTGGCTTTGCATAGGAGACACGGCATGGTAGATTTTTTCTTCCTGCACGCACGACCTCATCGGAAATGCGGGAACTGATGTCAGTGGGTGTGATGTCCACAGGTGGGGCGTGGAATCAAGAAGTGCAAAGCTACGTTTGCTTGACAATCCAGCACGCGTGCGCGATCGACATGTGGCCAGGTCTCAGCAGGCTCGGTCCAACGAAGGCGGAGAGTGGATTCTCTCGCGCGGACATGTACGGTCTCTGTTGGGCGCAGCAGCTGCTCGCCCATCAGTGGCCCCAGGTTCATCGACAGCTCGATGGCTTCATGGCCACAGTTTTGCATTTCCGCGGCTATTCGATAGTTGCCAGAGTCTTTTACGCCTACCCGTCTATCGGCTTCAGCGGCCCCAACCTGGGCCGCTTCCAGAGGCTCGAGCCCCTGCTCAACACGTGCAAAGTGCCTTGGTCTGTGGCCGGGGACTTCCATATCACGGTTGGGGCGACGTGGAGGCCGGCGAGCTTCTCGGACGGCCCGTCCTCATGACCGCCGACGTTGAAGCCACGTGCAGCATGGGTGCCAAAGATCAGTCGCACATCGACTTCGTTATACGCTCAGAGACGGCAGTTTCTCACATCGTGGATGCCGCGCCCGAAGTCCGTGCCCCTCAGAAGCCGCACAGGGGCCTGGCCATCAGGCCGAGGCGGAGCGCCGAGCAGCTCGTAGCCAGATGCTTGGACCTGCCCCGTCGGCTGCCGCAGCAGGCTCGCCCTCGCCAGTTGCCCACAGCGAAAACTAAGTCTTTTGACAGGGCCTCGGGATGAATGCCCTCCAGGGCACAAGGCGCTAGCTCCCGCAAACAAGCGCCTCAGCTGTACGAGACTGCCGCCACTGGTTGCCTCCTTTTGAGGTCCGCAACAGCAGTCAGTCGGAGCCCACGGGTGCGGGAGCGGAGCGCAGGCAGCAGCGGGCAGAGGCCAGGAAAAGCCAGCATGACGTGCTCTTCGGCGATGTGCTCTAGTCTCCCGAGCAGGATGAAGTGCGTGACGAGTCGGACCCCGAGCTTCAGAGCAGCAGACCCCCCGAGGGCTCCTCTGGGCACCCTGGGTCAGCCGATGCGTGCGAATCAATGCTAGGACACGAGTCCGAGGAAGATCCTCGGGCCCGCGAAAGTCATTTGACTCCCCGGCTCTTGGGCCCCACCGAGTCTGGCGGTGGAGTGCGTTCTGATGGCCCTGGGGCGGTGTCGGCTGCGAGTCCAGCCACGGCGACGGATTCGGCAGGCCAGCCCCTCGCATCCGATAAGTTGCACCCCCCCCCCGGGCCCGACTTGAAATGCAAGAGTGGCCCCACACCGACCCCCCCCCCTCTGGTCCTGCGCCTCGCCCTCCCTCCCCCCGCCCCCCTTCCCTGAATGAGTCAGTGCCTTCCAGTGTGCCCGAAGAGGTCTGGCATCAGTGCCGAAGCGAAGTTGGTTTTGCCTAAGGGGGCGTGTCCCCCTTCAGCTTCGTTTCTTCGGTCAGTAGCCTTTTCGCTCAACTGGCACCAACTCTCTTTGCGAGATCTTCTCTATATGCTTCATGGGTCTCGCCAGCCGAGATGGCCTTGCTCCGTTACCACGGACAAGAGCAAGGCCGTGGACCGTCGAGAGCTAGTCCTGCTGAGTTTCGCGAAGCAGTCGCTCATCAGCAGGAACGGCAGAGATTGACATCAGATCGAGATAGCGTTGCTGGCTGGTGGCACCGTCTCTCCACGGCCATCTCAGGTCTGCCACGGCGTGTCGAGCGCGGACCCGAGCACAAGCAAAGACGTCCCTTACTGGAGGCCTTCGGCAGCCATGTGGACGAACGGCCTGAGAAGGCCCATTCCGTCTTGCAAGCTGCACGGGACTTCCCTTGGAAACGTTGGCAGGCCATGTTCGATGAATTTGAAGAGGCCACCTGCCGCTGAGGCCTCGGCCTCAGGCGCCAACGCCAGAGCTGGATCTGGCGCCAGGGCCTCAGGGGCTTCAGACACGACGGCCTTGACAGATCTGCAGATACGCCTCGCAGTTGTTGCGCAAGCAGCTCAGAGGACAGCAAGTCGATGTCAGCAACGCGTCATTAAGATGACGATGAAAGAATTTGGTGAGTGGATGGAGACTCCAGTGGCGTTGGGTGCGTTGCACAAGAATTTGCTACAGAATCCTGCTGTGCCGCATGAGCTGGAGACGTCGTCAGGTACAGTGTTGCAGCATCACCCTCGTGACCTAGGGGATGCCAAAGCTGCTCGGTGGAAGTCCTTGTGGCCCCCGTCTAGCGATGCAGTGGGCCAAGTTCAGGGCGCCTCTGTGCGCGCGCGGCAGCGGGCCACAGCCGAACCCCTTCCCGACATCACGGACGACGACATCAGTTCAGCGGCCAAGCGCATGAAGGCAGGGACTGGGCTTGGCATCGGCAGGATGAGCCCCGTGGACTTCGAAAGGCCCCCCACTCCTGCCTTAGAGGAGCTGGCCGAGATCTACAGCATCATGGAGGCTGAGGTCACATGGCCTCATCAGGTCCTGGAAGATCTAGGTCGCTTGCTGCCCAAAGAGACATCGGGAGACCGAATCATAAGATTGTTATCGATGTTCAGTCGGCCCTGGTCTTTAGTACGCGAAGGTACTGCGCAGCCGTGGTCTGACGAGACGGCCCCCTTCTGGGACGCGGATGGGCCATCGGATATGGATCGACGATCCGGCTCAGCGAGCTGCGGGTTCGAGATCCAGCGTACGACGGCAGCTGATCGACAGCTTCAAGGCCGCATGGCAGGGCCTCGCAGGCACGCGGTTGAAGGTAGTAAGCAAAAGTGCGGTCATGTGCACGCACCACCCCGACGCTGCGCGCATGGCCGGAACCCTGCGGCTCGCGGGCTGCGCCGTCGAGCCACGGCGCCAAGCAAAGTACCTCGACATCGAGATCGGCGGTGGTCGGCATGCCCAGGCTACTCGTCGCAAGCGGTTTCAGAAGTACGATGTCACACATAGGCAGGTGCGTAGGTTTGCTGCAGCAGGGCGTCGGTACGCCCCGACGTCCAAGCTGGAGCGCCTGGGCGCGCAAGCGGCTGGGTCCTACGGCTTCCAGATCCACGGGTCCTTCGGCGTGCACCTCTGTACGTATCGGCGTCGCTTAGCGACTGCAGTGGCTGCTCCTTCCAAGGGGAGGGGCCTGACCAAGCTGCTGGCGATGCGGACGCCTCGGGACCCTACGCTGTGTATGCCTATGGAGTGTGTGCGCACGTGATTCCAGGTTTGGCAGACCGAGGTTGAGTTGCGCAAGAGTGTTACCAGGGCGTGGCCGCTGGCAGCTCAACATCTGCAATCGGTGGAGCCAAGACAACGGACCAGACATATACGTAGACCGATGTCAGCGCTCATCACGCTTTTGTTGGAGAACGGTTGGAATCCTGAGTCAGCCATCAGCTGGACCTTTGCAGGTGCCGAGGCCGACGAGGCAGTTACGTGGCATTTCGGCGATGATGTACGGGCAGGGTTTCGTGACGTGTACGCTCCCACTGGCTTGATCGCTGATTTGCAGTAGTCTATGTCAGGCAGACTCTGGAAGGAGGTTGCCAGCCATTTTTCGCGGAGCTGGGATGGAAGGAGGAGTGGACCTGACATCCATGAGGGCTCTGTATCACCAGTTGATAGGTATGGCGAACGGTTTTCGCCTTGCTGAGTTGCTGGTTGCCATTGCGTGCGGTGCGTCTTGGCCCGGAGTGCGACGAGCAGAGGCGGCCAAAGCAGGAACGTCAATTTCACGGCTCTGTCCTCGATGCGGCGTAGCAGATGAGAACACGTTGCACAGGGCGTGGAGTTGCGTCCAGAATTGTGGTTCGGCAGCATACACTCATTCAGATACGTTGGCTGCATGGGCTTATGTCCAGTCGCAGGCCGACGAGTGCTTCTGGATGAGAGGGCTGATTCCATCGGCGTGGCTGGTTGTACCCCCGCCAGCGTCAGTGGAAGTGTGGTCCTCGGCAGGCACGGCTGGGGATCTGATCTCCCACGCTGAGCTAGGTCACGGCACGGCCCAGCATCCAGTCATGGTGTACGGCGATTCCAGTGGGGGGGCAGATTCCAGTAGCAACCGACTGCGCCGAGTTGGACTCTCAATTGCCAGAGTGGATGGTGTCACGCCGTTTCGTGTTGGAGCAACGGCTTCAGGCCCGTTGATTGGAGCGCAAGTGAAGCAGACGGTACCTCGCGGAGAGTTGAGGGCCTTGCTGCCCACGGCCCAGACCACATCAGGGCACGTTATGTATGTCACAGACAACAGTGGGGTCGCGGATGGTTGGGCGCAGAGGCGGCACCAGTTGCCCACAGGCCCAGATGCCGACTTGTGGTGGCAGGTCGGTGAGCAGTTTCGAGACGGGATGAGGAATAATTCGTTGTGCTGTTCATCAACTCACATTTGACTGTGCAGGAGCTTTTTAGATGCACCGCTCCAGCGTGGATGGTGTAAGGAGACACTGTTGCTGCTATTCTTGCCGGGGCTGCCACCCATCGTTTCCGAGTCTGTGAGATTCGCGTGTCACGATAAAGAATGTAAGACTTTCCTCATTCGTATGAGATTGCTAAGAGCGACCATTGATACCTTGGAGTGTGAGAACAAGCTTGCGTGAGATGGACCCAGGAGAAAATCTGAGCGGCCAACCCCTCCCCTTGCTCCCTCGACTGTGCGAGGTTTCACGACTACCCAAATCTTAGCATATTGTGGGCGCAGATGTCTCAAGTGTGGTAGCTCCGCTACCCTAGCCACCCGTGCCGTGTGGATCGACAGCCCGTGTTTTGAACCCAGTAAGATTGATGGGGTTCTGTTCGGGCTGCCAACAGGGTCACAACTGCATATTGTAGTGGGGGTGGTGCACAGTAGTCGTCGGATGCGTTTACAGAAGAGGTTTAAGTTGTGGTTTTGCTGTTTGTGTGGGCGCTTCGCCGGTCAGTGTTTGAGAGGCCTCGGGCAACCATGTCATGAGGCCACGATACCCAATCGAGCCATATATATATATATATTGCCGATATTCTCGCAGGGCGCTGGCCTAAGGTCCGCAGCCGAGCAGAGTTGGCTCGTCGGGCTTCGTAATCCACCGAACTCGTTTCGCGACTGTCGCCACTCACACCCTCCGCATCATCCTCCTCCTTCTCCCCCTCCTCCTCCACTGCCTCCTCTTCTTCATTCTGAACTCACACACGTCGTGGCAACGCATTCGCGAAACAAACGACCACTGTCAGCTTGGTGCTCACTACCTTCTCCACGTCGTGGTCGTCGTCGTCGACGTCCTCGTCGTCGTCTTCCTCCTCCTCCTCCTCCCTCCTCCAACTCCTCCTCCAACTCCTCCTCCAACTCCTCCTCCTCCTCCTCCTCCAACTCCTCCTCCTCCTCCTCCTCCAACTCCTCCTCCTCCTCCTCCTCCTCCTCCTCCTCCTCCTCCTCCTCCTCCTCCTCCCTCCTCTCCTCCTCCTCCTCCTCCTCCTCCTCCTCCTCCTCCCTCCCTCCCTCCTCCCTCCTCCTCCCTCCTCCTCCTCGACGTCCTCCTCGGCGTCGTCGTTTGTGGGGGGTCCCGTCGCCACGGCTGGACGTGGCCCGGAAAACTGGCCAAGATGGTCTCCTCCACCGCTTCTTCCTCCTCGTCTTCCTCCTCCTCGTCCTCCTCCTCCTCATCCTCCTCCTCCTCCTCCTTCTCTTCCTCCTCCTCCTCCTCCTCCTCCTCCTCCTCCTCCTCCTCTTCCTCCTCCTCCTCCTCAACCTGATCATCATCGTCGTCATCCTCATCCTCATCAGCATCCTCCTCCTCCTCCTACTCCTCCTCCTCCTCGTCGTCGGCAGCAGCAACACAGTATCATTATCACCTACCTACTCCTCCGCCTCATGTTCCTCCTCCTCCTCCTCATCCTCATCCTCATCTCCATCCTTCTCCCACGTCTCGTCCTTGTCCTCCGCCTGATTCTCCTCCCACTCCTCCTCACCATCATCGTCCACTCATCCTCGTCCGCCTCCTCCTCATCTTCCCTGCACACCACGCATCAGGAAAGGAGAAGGAGGAGAATCGAGAATCGGGTAAAGAGGATCGAGGATGGAGGGAGGCGAACGAGGAGGCGAAGGAGTAAGAGAAGGCGAAGGAGGAGAAGGAGGAGGAAGATCCAGGGCTGAGGAAAGGACAAAGCATCTGACTTCTAGGCGGAGGCGGAGGGGAGAGGGGAGCTCGGCAGAGCCTCGCACGTGCAGATGCGCACGGATCCTCCTCCTCAACCTCCTCCTCCTCCATCCTCCTCCTCATTATCCTCTTCATCCTCCGCCTCCTCCTCCTCCTCCTCCTCATCCTCACCAACACCACTAACGTCATCATCAGCAGCAGCAGCATCATCGGCAGCATCAGCAGCATATGAATCACCATCATAAGCAACACAGACATCATCATCTAAGCATAATCGTCATCATCAGCAGCATCATCTTCATCATCAGCAGCAGCATCAGTATCATCATCAACAGCAGCATCATCATCCTATTCATCATCAGCATCATCATCAGCAGCATCAGCATCATCATCATCATCATCAGCATCAGCGTCAGCATCATCATCAGCATCCTCATCCTCGTCCTCGTTGTCACCAACACCACCACCATCATCGACATCAGCATCACCATCAGCACCATCAAAATCATCACCATCATCATCATCATCATCATCATCATCATCATCAGCATCATCATCATCATCATCATCATCATCATCATCATCATCATCGTCGTTGTCATCAGCATCGTCATCATCATCATCATCCTCATCATCATCATTACCCTCGTTATCATCGTCATCATCGTCATCATCAGCATTATCATCGTCATTAGCATCGTCATTCTCGTGCTCCGTACCACAACCACCACCATCATGAGAATCATCACCGTCATCATCATCCTCATCCTCATCAGCATATTCACCATCTTAGTGGTCACCAACACCACCACCACCACCGACATCTGCATCATCATCACCAGCATCATCACCATCATCAACAACAGCATCATCATCATCATCATCATCATCATCATCATCATCATCATCATCCTCATCCTCATCCTCATCCTCATCCTCATCTGCATCATCGTCATCATCATCACCGTCGTCGTCATCGTGCTCCTTACCATAGTCACCACCACCATCATAAGAACCATCATCGTCGGCGTCGTCGTCATCACCCTCCTCATCATCAGCATCATCATCCTCATCCTCATCATCGTGATCAGCATCTGCAGCAGCATCATCTTCATAAACCTCATCTTCGTGGTGACTAAAAACATCACCACCACCACCACCGACATCAGCATCATCATCAGCATCACCGTCAGCACAATCATCACCACCACCACCACCACCATCATCATCATCATCATCATCATCATCATCACAATCAGCATCACCATCATCATAAGCATCATCATCAGCAGTATCGTCATCATCATCACTCTCGTCGTCATCGTGCTCCTCACAACAATCACAATCACCATCAAGATAATCATCATCGTCGTCATCATCATCATCATCAGCATCATCCTCGTCAGAATCTTCATCAGTATCCTTATCATCATCACCACCAGCATTATCGTCAGCATCAGCATCATCATCATCCTCTTCATCATCAACAGCATCAGCATCAGCATCATCATGACCCGAATCATCATCTTCTTCATTAGCAGCAGCATCATTATAATCAGCATCATGGTCGGCATCATCATCATCGTCATCATCATCATCATTATCATCATCATCATCATCAACAGCATCATCATCATCCTCATCATCACCACAATCAGCATCGTGATCGGCATCATCACCATCATCATCACCGTCGTCGTCATCGTGTTCCTCACCACAATCACAACAACCATCATGAGAATCATCGTCATCATGATCAGTATCAGCAGCATCATCATCACTATCATCATCATCATCATCATCACCATCATCATCATCATCATCACCATCATCATCACTAGTATCATCAGCAACAGCAGCATCCTCAGCATGATCATAAATCTCACCATAAAAAAGCAGAATCCTCATCATCAGCGGCATCAGCATCAGCATCAGCATCATCAGCGTCATCGGCATAATCGTAATCATCATCATCAGCAGCATCATCATCAAAAGCATCGTCATCATCATCATCATCATCATCATCATCATCATCATCATTATCATCATCATCGCCACCAGCATCAGAATTGACGTCATCATTGTCGTCGCCATCAGCGTCACCATCATCGTCGTCATCTTCATCACCGTCGCCGTCATCGGCGTCACCATCATCATCGTCAGCGTCAGAATCAGCATCATCAGCATCATCAGCAGCATCGTAATCATCATCATGAGCACCATCAGCATCATCATCATCGCCACCATCATCAGAATTGTCATCATCATCGTCGTCGCCACCATCATCATCAGCACCACCACCACCACCATGATCAGCATCATCTCCTCCCCTCCCACCTCCTCTTGGCAATCTGCCCCGCCCTGCCTTCCCCTGCTCGCACGGGACTCCCACTGAACCGGTGACCACCAACGTGGCTAGGAGGGCTGGCCACGCGCTCGTCCTTCAACTCAAGGCTCCCTCGTTGCCTCGGCGAAGCTCACTTGATCTGCGGGTCCTCCACCTCCTCCTCCTCCGGGGGGACGGGGGGGGGGCGAGCGGGAGGACAAACTCCGCTCTCCTGCCCCTGCTTGATCTGCATGCTGACGTTCCGGATGCCGCTCCACGTCTGCGTGCTCTTCTTTTCGCACGCCGAGCACCCCATGCTGGGAGCAAGAGACCGTGCGATGAGGAGGCGGGGCGGCAGCAGAAGCAGAAGCAGCAGCGGCGGCGGGAGATCAGCGAGCGAGCGCCCACCCGACCCCTGCGGGGCCGAGACCATGAGGGCGGCACGGATCGTGCCATAGCCAAGCCCATGGGAAAAGAGGGCAGAAGAGGAGGAGGAGGAGGAGGAGGAAGAGGAGAAGAAAGGGGAGGAGCACGAGGACCAGATGGGGGGGAAGAGAAGAGGAGCGGCCGCAGCTGAAGGCGCGAGCTTTGCTTCAGCAGCCCACGCAACCCCTTGCAAGAGACCCCCGGCCCCTCTTGCAATGCTGCTCCGCTCGCCGCCGCTTCCCCGCTGCGCGCCGCCGGGGATGGCTGCCCAGTCTGGCTGGGCATATGGCCACGCACGGATCACGAGCAGGGCACACCGCTGCGGCCCCTCTGCCGACGGCTTCCTGCGCCCCCGGGGCCTGCTGTGACGACGACCACGGGAACAGCGCAGAGCACCCACGGACGAGGAGAGCGGGCCGCCCGCCTGTGGCTCAACGCGTGCGAAGTAGGAGAAGGCGACGTCTTTTACAGTGATGTCCACCCTATCCAACAGGTCCTCATCATCGACGTGAGTCCGCAGCGCCCTCATCATTGGGCGATCCTCCGAGTCGACGATCCCACGAATCAAGAGCCCATGATTCCCCGAATGAATTAAGGCAGCTCTCCGACATACCTTCCTAGGTGCCGTCTGGAATCATGCCAGCCTTCCGCTCTGTAAACAACGCAATGTCTGTAGACATAGCACTGCTGCCATGAATCCTCCGGCAAAGTGATAGGGCTGTCCCCAGATGCCATCACCATTGTCAGAATCGTCTGCTGCCGAATCCTCAGGCGACAAAGCACAGCTGTTCTCACATGCCCCGTTGATACCTGCACCAGGAACAACGAAAGATGGCAAACATAAGGAAGCTCTCTCGCCGACACACGCCTAAAACGCCAGGCAGTGGCGGCAGCCCCCTGTATTACTGCCTCAGTCAGTTTGCGCAAACGATCCTTGAACTCGTTTTCCCTGGCCCTCTCGATCTTCATCCGATGCTTCAGGTCCGTAGGGTGGTTCAGATACTCGACCACGTGCCAAAGGCAAGGGTAGACCTCCTGCATGTCCTGCAGGGGAGGGGATGGCCAGAGGAGCAGGCGAGGCAGAGCCAGGGAAGGGCAGCGCAGGGAAGGTCGGTGCAAGCAGAGCCGAGCAAGGGAGCCCTGGGCGCCATGGGTGACCGCCAGGCGCCCTCGGCGACCCTGGAGGCCCAGGGTCCTCCTCCTCCTCCTCCTCATCCTCCTCCTCCTCCTCCTCCTCCTCCTCCTCCTCCTCCTCCTCCTCCTCCTCCTCCTCCGGCTCCGAGGACCCGCGGCTGGCACCGCCGTGGCGCCCCCCCGCCCACGCTGCGGGCCCAGGGGCCCGGGCGCCCCGGGCGGCCCCGAGGAGCCCACGCCGAGCACGCTGTGGCCGGCTCCGCCCCGACGCACGCACACGCCGGTCGGAAGAACCTCCTCCTCTTCCTCCTCCTCCTCCTCCTCCTCCTCCCCCCTCCTCCTCCTCTCCTCCTCCTCCTCCTCCTCCTCCTCCTCCTCCTCCTCCTCCTCCTCCTCCTCCTCCTCCTCCTCCTCCTCCTCCTTGGCGATGCCAGTTCAATCAACGACCACATTAAAGAGAGGACCGAGGCTGCCGACTATTCAGTTCGGCCTTGCTCAGGACCTTGGGGTGAAGCCCATTCTTGATGCGATCTGAATATACTCCTACCTGTGGGGGTGACGGTTGAGCACGGCTTTCCAAGGGACCGAAGCTGCTTGTCAGCTATTCCCCCACACCGCCCACAGAATCAAAGCAGGAAGGCGGATAAGGTAGATTGGGTTCAGGCCCTCCTCGAAAACAGCAAAGCGCAGCAGAAGCATGTCGATTCGGGAAGCAGGAAGGCGCTTGAAGTAGATTGAGATCTGGGAATCCATCAATACTTCCTTCCAACGACCAGCGTATACCCCTTGAGCAGAGCCCGTGAGGGGGACGAAATGCGTGACAAGTGCACACCGACGCAGGATACCGGATTGCAGCCGAATGAGCGGAGCGACAAGTCGACGAGAAACCAAAGTTGCGCGCATGGACGAAACGTTCGCTCATCGTCCCTCTGTTTGCTAACGAATCCGTACAGCATATCTCTCTCTCTTTCTCTCTGTTTCCCTATTTCTCTCTTCTCGTGTTTTTCTGTGTGTGCCTCCCTCTCTCTTTCTCTCTCTCTCTCTCTCTCTCTCTCTCTCTTGTACACCTGTACTACAACCCTCGACAAAACTAACCTCAAAAGTGTCGGCCACGCCACTTCAATGTCGGAGCACCCATTCAATGTCGGCACGCCCGGAAACATAGTGGCCAGGGGTTGATCGTTCAGCAGTGTCTAGTTGAAAACTTTATGATGATCGACAAAGAAGGGGGCGCGCCAAGAAGTACGGCGCGTTCATCGCCAGCCACTCCAGAAACACACACAAGCTCAAGTTCGATGTGCAACACATGTTTGATGAAATTTGATGAGGGTAGTTCGTTCAAACGCTCTGCAGTGGCAGTGGGACGTCCAAGCACAAGGGTGGAAGCTCTACCAAGTGTTCGAAATCGAACCATCTGCCCGACTTGAACCAGAGGACGACGAGACAAACAAGAACAGGACAGAAGTACGCAGCGACGGACCTGCGCCCCGGACGTAGCCATCCGAAAGTACAACCACGACTACCCCCACAGCTTGGCCCAGGAGGGGCAGCTGCAAAAACGACCCAGCGACCACAAGGAAGGGGAAGGGGAGCACTACGTCTATACCTGGAGCGGCGACTGGAACCTGGACTGGGTCAAGGACGACCTGCACGACCTAACACTTCTGGTCTCGCGGAAGTCGCCCACCACCCGGCCGGCTTTCCGAAGCCAGACCTGCGTGGCCGCCCTCCCTGGGGTCCCACGCCAACGAGCACCCCAGCAGACGCTTCCCCAGAGACTGCCTAATCGCCGCGCTCGACACCAGGAGTGGGCAGAAGCTAAATCCCCCCCGACACGACCGTGGACAGGCCCAAGCAGCCTGGAAAACCGTGGTATCAGACCGATCGCGCCCAGGCGCACATGCAAGCCTTCAGGCTCTGGAGCGCCGTGCTGAACCTGAACGCCAGCCCAGATGACGTGTGGGGCATCCCCCGGTCCGTGATCCCTTACGCGCTGGCCTTCCGAACCGCCGACGTCGCAAACAATTTGTTTTGTTGATCCGCGGGTCGAGAGCGCATCTCTTCCGGTCGAAGCTAAGCGGGCCGCGCACAGCTTTAATTCACAAGGGGGGGGAGGCAGAAGGAGGGGCCTCACGTCAAGGCCAGGAGGGCGACGTCGCAAACAAGGCGACAGCCAACCACACCGCCAGCCTCGCGCGGGCCGGGAACGTGTGCTCCGAGCGCGCGCGGCCGCCACGCGTTGGAGAGCCCCACCCCCGACCCTGGGCAGCAGCAGGGGAGGCCTGCGCACCTCACTGCCCGCCCCCTCCGACGGCGAAATCAGACGCGGATAAAAAAACACCAAAAAACACACAAACACACACACACACACTCACACACACACACACACAACAAAAAACACACACACACACACCGACGGCGAAATCGGACGCTGCCCTGGGAACGCCTCCCAGAAACCTCTGCTCTCCGCACCGCCCACCGACGCCCTGGCAGCAGCTGCCAGACACGACCTCAACGGAGCGCGGACCAGGGTCCTTCGGCAATCCCTCACTACCCTGGTGCTGCTCGTGCACTGGCCCCCAGGCACTGGGAAGATCAAGACCATCGCCGCCGTTCTGGACCTCTGGCTGCCGTGCACGCCGCCAGGATGGGCCGTCGGCCTGTTCTCTGGCTCCAACAAAAGGGCCGACCTGCCAGCTGCCGACTTTCCAGAAACACACACACACACACATTAAGCTCAAGTTGGACATGCAACACATATTTGAGGTTGATTTTGACGAGGGTAATAGTTCAATCGTTCCCTTACACATCGAAAACGAATGTGTCAAAACTTGCGCTCGGCCTGGGGAATGTGAGTCCAGAACGCCTGGGAGGGCCCAAGGCGGCCCTATAAGGCCCCAACGTGCTCCTAGGAGGCCCCGACGACAGCCAAAACCAGGCCAAAGATGGCCCAGGATGGCCGCCGGACGGCCCGAGGGGAGCCGAAGAGGGACCCCAGGAGGCCCCCGACTGGTGATTACAGTAGGCGCCCGATCACAAGAAACCTTCCACAAGAAACCCAACCATGGCACACCAGGACGTCTATCGATCTTTGGTTTGGGAACGTCACGCTTTTCATGGCAAAACCATCGAAACCCAAGAAACCCAGGGCACCCTGGAGGCAAAGAGGGCGTTTCTTGGTATGGGTATCCACTGTACCAGAAACGTACGCAACCAATCTGCAACAAGTGACCGCTGCAGTGGGCCCGCTTTCACGCGGATGGTGGCATGACAGGGAGCGGAAATTGCTATCAAAGCTACGTAGGAGGGGCTTGCACATGCCACGGATGATGGGAAATGTCTGAGGCATGCGGCACCCTAGCAGATCAGCAAAGTGGTGCCATGCGTACGAATGCCACTGCGCCGGGCCTCCCCGGGGCCCACGACAGTGGCGCGCCAGTTGCGCAGGTGGCGCGGCGTAAGAACCCACTTGCGCTTGGCCCTCCCAGAGGCCCACGCAAGTGGCGCCAGGCTGCGCAGATGGCCGCACCCCCAGGGAGCCGCGGGGTCCAGACGGGGTACGCGCAAGACCCTACGGCGCTGGGCCCTCCGGGGGCCCACGAGAGTGGCGCCAGCTGAGCAGATGGCAGCACCCCCAGAGAGCCGCGGGGTCCAGACGGGGTGCGCGTGTGACACCATTGCCACGCAGCCTCGTCTCTATCATTAGGTCGGGCGTGTCCCCCTACAGGCAGATTTTGGACCAAAAATAAAACATACCCCACAAAAATTCGGACATACTCAAAAGTGATAACAGAAAATCGTCCCTGGACTATTTTTAAAACTATTCTTGAATTTGACCCCTGTAGAGGGACACGCCCGACTTAACTCTATCATAGGGGATGTAGTGACCGAAGCTGTGCCCGAAACCTGCGCCCGAACTTTCCCAGGCGCGCCAGAGTGTGACCGGAATCCGCAGTGCGAGACCAAATTGGTTTTCAAGCGCGGTCTCAATTTCGATCACACTGCGTGTTCGGCCAACTGTTCGGACACGTGTTCGGTCTCAGCTTTTGTCGGTCACATACCTTTTAGGCTGACCAAGGCTGGGCGCCATGACCATTGCGCTGAACTTCCCAGAGGCCCACGAAATAATGCCAGTTTCGCAAGTGGAAGCACCCCCAGGCAGCAAGGAGGTCTAGTCTGGGTGCGAGTAAGACCCCACTGCGCTGGGCCTCCCAGGGGCCCACGAAAGTGGCGCCAGGTCCGCAGTTGGCAGCCCCGCGTGGTAGGAAAGACGCAGGTCTGAGGTAGGAGGAGAAGAAGGAAGAAGAGGAGGAGGAGGAGGAGGAGGCGGGAGGAAGGAAGGAGACGCGCGAGCAGTGCTCTGTTCGAAACGAGAACCCAACACAGGAGGGTTGGGGAAATCTGCTACGCCCGATTAGCTTGTGCACGATGTTGGCACGCTCGCCTTCTCGATCTTCAGAGCCTCAAAGACGACCAACCAGGCCTTCAAGCTCGCCCAAAAGGCGACCAAGAGGTCTCAAGACGACTCAGGACGGGCCAAGTCTAGCCCAAGAGGGCCCCAAGACGCCCCAAGAGGGCCCCCAGGGGAGCTCCAACCAGCCGACGAGAGCCCCTGAACATCCCATGGGACCTCGCAAGCGCCCCAAGACAGCGCCAAGAGCCCCTCAAGACGGCCCAGAGAGGCCCTAGATAAGGATACCAAAAGGTACAGATACCGCTAATCCCCAGACCTCTCCTGGGGTGTGTTCTGATCAGGAATTCTAGGCGAATCCAGCGGTGGCGAGGAGGCCAAAAAAGGGTAGAGGTATGGGTAGAGGTATGGGTACCTTTTCCTCCCCTGACTAGAGGGCCCTAGAGGGCCACAAGACGACCCAACAGGTTCCCTGGTCGGCCTCACAGCGGCCCAAAGAGGCATCCAGGACGGGCCATCTGGCACCGCTGGATTCGTAGGACAACGGTGAGAGAACCAATCAGCATCTACATGTTAAGCATAGGCACTATAAAGGGGCCAAGGGACACACAAACAATTAGACAAGTCCCAGGATGCCCTATATTGTATCATATTTTCTGGGTTTTCGACTTCCCCCCACTTCCCATCGTTTCCCATAGTTCCCTGGGACCCGACGATTACTTGTGTCTGTGTGTTTCCCGTCCTGAACTTAAGAAGTATGCATACAGCTCTATTGATACACCTAAATCTGTTCACTCGCGCAACAAAACACGATCCGGCAAACGTGTCCCGACTGCTCTTACTCTCGCGGGCGCCCCCAGAGGGCCCAACACGACCCAAGACGGCCCAGGAGAGGGGCCCAAAATCGCCCCAAAAGGGCCCAAGATGGGCAAACACAGCCCCAAGACGACTCCGGCCCCAATACGGCCCATGGTTGCCCAAGAGAGCCCCAAGGACGACCCAAGACGGCCGAGACGGCCCCTGGGAGTACCAAGACTGCCCAAGAGGGCACGCGAAGGAAACCCATGAAGCAAAGACACAACAAAGAACGCAAAGTGTGGGACACCTGCGTTTTTGCATTGTGTTTATCCACGTCTCCACAGGAGAATACGCCAGGTCCGCGCCCACGAGGCCACGAACCTAAAAAGTTGCCGCGGGCTCGAGCCACAGAAGCCACAGCCCCTTGCAGATGACGCAAGACTCGAGCTCGCCGGCCAGTCCTCGGTAACTCACGCCAGGCTCGCACTCCCGGACCACATTCCCGCATCAGAAGTATACTGGATTCGCGTTCCCGAAGCAGCAGTCCCTCGTAACTTACGTCAGATTCCGCGCTCCCGACCCCACAGTCCGCAAAGTACGCCAGATTCGCACTCCCGAAGCTACAGTAGGGACCCGACCACAAGAAGCCTGCCACAAGAAATTCCAACCCTGAGATCCCAGAACATCCATTGATTTTTGGTGTGAGAACGTCGCGCTTTCCACAGCAGAACCCATCGAAACACAAGAAACCGAGGGCACCATGGATGCAAGCAGGGTGTTTCTTGGCAGGGGCCCCCACTCGAATCCCTTACGAATGACACCAGACTCGTGCTCCCCGGGCCAAACAGCCCCTCGCAAACTACGCCAGGCTCGCGCCCCCCCATCTACAACACCACGCTCATTGCACCAGAGTCGCGCTCCCCAAACCATGCTCGCACTCCTGAGGCAACAATGCCTAGTAAAGTACAGAAAGTGTTCACTCCTGAGGCAACAATGCCTAGTAAAGTACAGCAGGTGTTCGCCCCCGATGCTGCACTCCTTCGCAAAATGTGACGCCCTGGCGACCACGAAACCACAATCCCGCGCGCATGGCATGGCTCGCGCACCCCAAGCAAGAATCCTTCATACGCACGCCAGGTTCGCGCTCCCGAGGCCACACCCCCTGTGAACTGACCACACCTGTGCGCCCTCGAAGCCACCATCCCTCGCAGCCTACCACGCCCGGGCGCTCCCCAGGCCACGAGCCCACCCGACGGAGGCCGCCCAAAAGCACCACCGCTCGAGAGCAGAACAGCTGCCCTCTCTGGCTTGGAACATGCGTTCGGGGGCTGCGCTTCGCGCCCCTCGCCCCCCCCCCCCGGCGTTTCCCGAGAATTCGGCTCGGCGCCCGAGGCCAAGACTCCTTGTAGGTAGCCGAGCGTGCGACCTCCCCGAGGCCGCGGACCCTTTGCAGGCTGCAGGGGAGGCGCGCTCCCGAGGCCACCCTCCCCAATGGATGGCGAGAAACGCGCGGAAACGGCAGGCCGGCCAGCAGGCAGCCACACCAAGTTGCCGATTACCACTTTGGACAACAAGCCTACCAGCCGAGTTGCCAGCCAGCCAACCGACGACCAAAAATCGGCCAACCAAGCAAGAAATCTGAGGCGTGGCCAGCGGCAAAACGCGAAGCCCTTCAGAGACATCGGCATGGATATGCGTGGAGATGCACATTTGCATATGGACACATGAATGTAATTGCATGTGTGCATGTATACGCATGCGAGTGCAAGCCGCAGATATTATTCACAAATATGTATGTATGTCTGTATGTCTGTATGTCTGTATGTCTGTATGCATGTATGCATGCCTGTATGTCTGTGTGTATATATATATATATATGTGTACGTGTGTATGTATGTATCTAAACGACTGTATATATATATATATATATGTATATATATATATATATATGTGTGTGCATATGTGTATATACATATCACATAAATATCGAAAGGCTGACATTATCAACAGCCCTGCTTGTCCCACAGGTAGAGGTAGACTTCTCGCATCAGGCCCACACAACTGGTGAGCGCACTGAGAACCGAGGTGAAGGTGGAAATCCCCATATTGTTGAAAATCACATTGAGGCCACCTGCGAGGAAGCATGACACGCCGCCTTCACAATGGAACCCATCCACTCCTTTCAGAGAGCACTGACTTGCTCCTGTCTCCCTCTCTCTCTCTGTCTCTTTCTCGTCCTGTCGAAGCATGTCAAATACAATGGGCTGTTGCTGCTGCTTCTCCTCCTCCTCCTCCTCCTCCAGCTCCAGCCCTGGTCTTCCTGGCACGCCACCTAGGATCACAGTAGTGAAAAGAACCCCTCTCTGTAGCCAGCCGAAGAATGCCATGTCGTTGGCCCTTCTCGCCCCTTCGTGCACGAGGCCTCGGAAGGGCACCTCTGATCCGTCGGGCCAGGCAAGTCTCATCACGCCAGCGATCGAGCAAATGATCTAAAAACAAAATGGACCGGCTCAATTTCGTCTGCAAGACTCTGTTTCCTCGCTATTTGGTTGATCGATGTTGGTATGCGATCGATCGTCCGAAAAGTCTCAGAGGCGCAACTAAGCGCAAGACATGCGTTATAATGTGAAATCTTCTTGCCGCAGTTGTCCATAACCGATGGAGAGCGCATGCCAGGCATAGACAGCACAAAGAGGCCAAGAAGCAAGCCAATAATGAGATCATGCGTCTCAGCGGTCTAGATCGAAAACATTCGAAAATTCACTGGGCTCTGCTCATGGATCGTGGCATCTGGTCGCGGCTCGTGGGCTCTGGTTGCGGCTCGTGGGCTCTGTTGGCGGCGCGCACAAGGGGGTGGAGGGAGGGGGGAGGGCTTCTTAGAAGGAGGCTGCGTCGTAGAAGGCGCCGGCCTCATATCTATAGATAATGCCCGTGCCTTCGAAGAAGCAGAGGTGCTTCTAAGAAGCACTCCCCCCTCCCCCCATCCCCCTCTGCGCGCGGCCGACTCTGGCCGTGGTCTCTGAGGTCGTGGCTCGGGGACTCTGGTCGTGGTCTCCGGTCGTGGCCTCTGGTTGCGATCTCCGGCCGCGGGTCGTGATCTCCAGCCGCGTGGCTCGCGGCATCTGGTCGTGGTCTCTGCTCGTGGCCCAGGGCCTCGTGGGGACGAAGCCACGGCCACTGCGAGGAGCGCGATGCCACCGAGAGCGCGGCGGCTCGAGGAGCAGTCCGGCTCCCGCCAGGCAGAGCGGGTAGAGGCGAGGGCTGACCCTGGGGGTGCAGTGCCCAACGTACAGAAGTAGCAGTGGTCCCCCTCGGGGCGGACACGTAAAACCACATATAGTGTGAGTTGGGTTCTCACAGTGTGCGACCACACCAAGCCGCCCACCCTGCGAGATGACTTCTCTCCTTCATATCACCACGGCGTGAGCAGAAAGCTCTACCTCAAATGATCTGGCGCAACAAGTCGCATCCCAAAGCTGGTCCTACATGCCAGTGGCTGCGAAAGACGCGAAATAAGGGGGTGCTTGTCAGTGACCTCTTTTTCTTCGTCAAATCCGTTCGAGGGGCCGTACAAGGTGACGGTCTAATCACACCAGCCCCCTGGGCGTGCTTTGTAGGGACTTAGTTATTCCAAGCTCCGTTTTCCCCTTTCGGGGGGGAGATTACCTATCTCCCAAATTACCCCCTCTCCCTGGGTCCGGAGGGGGGAGGGGGAGCGGGCACCGCGAGAGGGCTCAGCGTCCACGTTGGCGCAGGATGGCCCCGAAAGGACCCCGGATAGCCAAGTGTGGCTCCAAGATGGCGCAAAGTGGCTCAAAACGTCTTTCGGCTTGCCCCCACGAGGCGCCATGACCGTCCCAAGACGGCTCCAGGTGGCCACGGAGCCTGCCAAAGGACCCCGCCGAGTGGCCAACATTCTTCCAAAACCACCAGTGGGGCATCAGTGTTGCCCGTGCTCTCGCCACTTCGCTTCCGATCTGCTCTGTGAGGCCGCGAAACGGCTCCGAGATCGCCCGAGAGAGAGCCCCCGAGAGGGGCCCGAGACGGCCAAAAAAGCGCGCCAGGAACGCCCCAAGAGGGCAGCAAGAGGCGACTTCGAGGACCCCGACGAGAGGACTGACCTTGAGAACCCCCTTTCTTTCATCTACGGCCTCCAGAGCGGACCCGGGAGGCCCCCAAGATCCCCAAGAGGATCCCAAGAGAGCCCTAAAAGGGCCCCAAGAGGGCCGCATAGAGCCCAAAAGCCCAAAAGGCTTCCAGAATCGCCCGGATATGGCTCCAAGAGGCTCCTCGAGGTCTCTGTGTCGAGGAGTGTCGCCGGCCTGCCTGTTTAAACTATATGCGTACCTACGCCTCTCTCCTAGGTAAGTCCCCTGGACGCCGTCTCTGGATGGGCTGGTCAGGATCCGACAAGCGTCAAGAATGCGCGCACCTAGACCAAGCTGATGCACTCATGTGCGTATCGCGATGAAGGCATTGACGAGCTGCAGCGCGCGCTCTGACATCTGACAATACGCTTTGAAGCGAGATCGAAAACAATAGTTTCCATATGTTGTTGACAAACTCGATATTGAAACTCTTAGAAAACAAGTTGAACACGAAGGATGTCGTCTTGCGCAAGCAAGTGCGCGCTCATGTGGCCCGCACGATACGTTGCACAAGGGGTTCCCAAACATGGACCAAAGTCGTCAACCATGAAATAGCATTGATGAGGGATCACGGTGGGACTGGATCGGCAGATCACCTCGCTGTATGCGTAACCAGTGCGATGGAGGAGGTGTATACTACATGGCACCATTTCCAAAGGACCACGCCATGGCCAAATAGGGCGGACCATCGCAGGGTATTATGTTTGAACGCCAGCCGTAAAGGCTAGAGCGCTGGGGAAAAGAGGAGTCAGATCAGCACTAGCGGCAGGTCGAAAGATGCATGAAGTGAGAGAACCAGCGGACGGGCAAAGTACGCCAACACCATGCTGGTCTGCTCCACGATGACGTTCATAGACTCAACAAGGGCCACCTTTCTTCGACAGCGCGCGTTCTACCCTAACAACGCCTGCCAATACACGCAGAAAGTTCGTCGATGTTGAACACGGAAAGCATGGGAATACATAAGTTCAGCTTAGCGTATACAGCGTTGGATTTGAAGCATGGCTGCAAGGATACATATGTCCATACATGTCTAGATAGATAGATAGATAGATAGATAGATATATAGATAGATAGATACACGGCTCCCACAGCACACCCTCACACCCTCAACGAAACGCTCGTTCGTCGTCTCCTCATGCGTCTTCTGCTCTCGTTCCTCTCCTTCCTCCTCCTTCTCCTGCTTTATCCTTCTCCCCCTTCTCCTCTTCATCCTTCTCCTCCTCCTCCTGCTCCTCCTGCGGGAGCTGCCTTGCCAAAGAATTCCTTCTGAGGCGGTCGTGCACAAGGATTCTCTTTGAAGCGGCTCTACACAAGGACTCACTGTTGTGTAATATCTTACATGGGGTTGTTGTTTGAAAGAAACCGCTGTGACAAAACATATTACCCAGATAAACTTGCTAGTGTCGGTAAGTAAGCCCAGAGTGTACACTGATAAACTAGATTGTTTCAAGGTTTCTGGAGACGGGCGCTCCTCCTCCTCCTCGTCCTCTTCCTCCTCCTCCTCCTCCTCCTCCTTCTCCTGCTCCTGCTCCTTCCCCTCGTTCATGCCTTCCCCCGTAAGAACGCTGCGCTAATCAGGAGAAACTGTGAAACACACAAACACCCCCTGTATGCTTCAAGGTTCTAGTGAGGAAACCATGTGGAACACACATGTAGACCATATAAGTTGTAGGGTTTTCGTACGGAAACCATGTGAAAGCATAAGTGGGTGCATTTATACATATATATATATACAAACCAGATAGGTATACAGGTTGTGGTAAGGGAACGATGTAGAAAAAAACACAGCTTATCCATACCAGTTGAAAAAATGGTCAGACAACCCAATGAAAACATTGATAATCTCACGACGACGACGACGACGACGACGACGGCGACGGCGACGATGACGACGGACGACAGACGACGGACGACGGACGACGGACGACAACGACGACGACGACGACGACGACGACGAACCATCCCACACCTTCAGGGGGAGGGCGGGGGGTGCACCGGCACCCTCCACCACGCCACTCCCACAGGGCCACGACCAAAGGAGGGGGGAACGAGCTCATTCGCGAGGCCTTCGCGAAGCTCACAGGCGTACCCATCCAGCGGGGGTAGGGGGCTGGATCCCACATGCAATTGGGGGAGGGGGGCAACCCTAGATCATACAAGGTTCAAGATTCTGGTAAGGCAACCTTTTGAAAGCATCTATAACCCAAATAGGTTTCAAGGCTTTGGTAAAGAAACCATGTGAAAACATATGTGTATACACTGGCCTGGCGAGAAACCCAACCATGTGCCGTTCTGGGCACCGTCGTTGTATGCACCGCATGCGGTGGAGCTCCCTATTGGACCAAGAAACGTGTGAGGGGTGTGCCAAAATGGGTGCGGTGGCCGCATGCGAACGCTGGCATTTGGGCCTTCGGTGGGGCTACCTATGGGGCCACGAAACGTCTGAGGGGTGTGCCAAAATGAGTGCGGTGGCCACATGCGAACGCTGGCATGTTGGCCCACGAGACGTGAGAGGGGTGTGCCAAAATGGGCGCGGTGGCCGCATGCGACACCGTTCGGTGGGGCTCCCTATGAGGCCACGAAACGTGTGAGGGGTGCGCCAAAATGGGTGCGGTGGCCGCATGCGAACGCTGGCGTTTGGGCCTTCGGTGGGGCTCCCCATGGGGCCACAAAAGGTTTGAGGGGTTTGCCCAAATTGGTGCGGTGGCCGCGTGCGAACGCTGACATTTGGGCCTTCGGTGGGGCTCCCTACGAGGGCACGAAACGTGTGAGAGGGTGCCAAATGGGTGCGGTGGCCGCATGCGATTGCTGACGCTTGGGCCTTCGGTGGGGCTCCCTATGGGGCCACGAGACGTGTGAGGGGTGCGTCTTCAAAACGAGGACCCAACACCACAGAATGGTTGGGAAAAAATGGTTGTGAAGGTTGTGGTAAAGGGGCGAAAACACAGATATACCATATCAGCTGAAAGGTCTTGGTTAGGGAACTCGGTGAAACACACACACACACACACACACATAATCCAGATAGTTCCACGGTTTCTGGAAACGGGCGCTTCTCCTCCTCCTGGGCCTTCTCCTCGTTTCTGACCCCCCAGGGACGCTGCGCTAGGCAGGAGAACCTGTGAAAACACAGATACCCCATATATGATCCCGGGTCGACGGTCCACAGACCCTCCCCAATGATGGGATGGGGGGGGAGGCGCCGACGCCGACGCCGACGCCGAAGCCGACGCCGCGGACGACGACGACGACGACGACGACGACAACGACGACGACGACGACGACGACGACGACGACGACGACGACGACGACAACGACGACGACTACGAGGGACGACGAGGGACGACGCCGACGACAAAGACGACAAAGACGACAAAGACGACAAAGACAAAGACGACGACGACGTCGCCGCCGCCGCCGACGACGACGACGACGCCGGAGCCCACGCCGACGCCGACGTTAACGCCGCCGACGCCGCGGACGACGACAACGACGACGACGACAACGACGATGACCACGGACGACGGACGACGGACGACGCACGACGGACGACGACGACGACGACGACGACGACGACGACGACGACGAACCACCCCACACCCACAGGGGGAGGGCGGGGGGTGCACCGGCACCCTCCGCCACGCCACTTCCACAGGGCCACGACCATAGGGTAGGGGAACGATCTCATTCGCGAGACCTTCGCGAAGCTCACGGGCGTTCCCATCCAGCGGGGGGTAGTGGCCGAGGTCCCGTATGCAATTGGGGGGGAGGGGGGGCAACCCTGGATGATGTATGGCTCAAGGCTCTGGTAAGGAAACCATGTGACAAACATCTATAACCCATATAAATCTAAGGCTTTGGTAAGGAAACCATGTGAAAACATATAAAAACTAGATAGTTGTAAAGGTTGTGGTAAAGGGAACCATGTGAAAACACAAATTACCCATATCAGTTGAAATAGTTGGTTAGGAAACTCGTTGGAAACACACATAATCCAGATAGTTCCACGGGTTCTGGAAACGGGCGCATCTCCTCTTCTTCCTCCTGCTCCTTTTCCTCGTTCCTGCCCCCCCTACAGGAACGCTGCGCTAGGCAGGAGAACCTGCGAAAACACAGATACCCCATGTATGGTTTCGGGTCAATAGTTCACCGCGTCCCCTTTCCAGGTGGGATGGGGGGGAGACGACGACGCCGACGCCGACGCCGAAGTCGACGCCGCCGACGAAAACGACGACGACAACGCCGCCGCCACCGACGACGACGACGACGCCGCAGCCGACGCTGGCGGCGACGACGCCGACGACGCCGACGACGACGAGCGACGACGACGACGACGACGACGACGACGACGACGTCGCCGACGACGACAACGACGACGACGACGACGACGCCGACGCCGACGCCGACGCCGATGCCGAAGCCGACGCCAACGCCGCCGCCGCCGCCGACGACGACGACAATGAAAACACAGATTACCCAGAACAGTAAAAAAGGTTCTGGGCTGGAAACTCGGTGACAGCACTGGTAATCCAGACAGTTCCAAGCTTTCTGGAGACAGGCGTTCCTCCTCCTGCTCCTCCTCCTCCTCCTGCTGCTCCTCTTCCTCCTGCTCCTCCTGCTCCTGCTCCTGCTCATTCGCCTCCTTCACGCCCTTTTCTGCCTTATCCCCAACGCTTCTGTCCTCATTCCTGAGGAAACTTCCTTACGGGGCCCAGACCCGAATTGCCAGAATGCGTCGCGTCGGATTAGCCGAGGGCCGCCCAGCGAATTGGCCTCAAAACATGCGCGCCAAGACCCAAAGCGCATCGCGTCGGATTAGAGGAGCGCCGCTCCACTAAAAAGGCCTCAAAACATGCGATTCCCGGAAAGTTCCGCGTCGGATTTGCGGAGCGCCGCTCTGCTCATTGGCCTCAAAGCATGAGCGCCGACTCCCGGAGCGTTCCGAATCGGATAAGCGGAACGCCGCTCTGCTAAACTGGCCTCGAAGCATACGGCTCCGGGAGCGCATCGCGCTGGACTAGCGGAGCGCCGATCTGCTAATTGGCTTCAATGCATGCGCGCCGGCTAACAGAGATTCCCGAAGTGCTCGGCGTCGGATTCGCAGGACGTCTCTCCGCTAGATGGCCTCAATGCATGCGCGTCGATATTGTTTGCGTCGCACCTGCCTCCAAGAGTCCTCCGACAGGTTCACCGCGAGATCCCAACGAACATCCACGAGGCCTCGCCCCCAAGAGGCCTACAAGAGGCCCAGAAGAGGTCCCAAGACGCCCCAAAACGGCCCCCGAGAGGCCCCCAAAAAATGCTTCCAAGAGGCCCCCGAGAGGCCGACCACGAGATCCCAACGAACGTCCAACAGGCTTCAGACCCACAACCCAGGCACGGTGGCGGGATGGGCCAACCCATGCACCAGTGCCTACTACGGCCAGTAGTACAGCTCTCACTTCCACTCGTCTTACAGCTCCGAACGCAGCTTATGGCACAAATCAGCCTACATCTCCCAGCGCACCTCGTGTTGCAATTCCACTACAGCCAACAGCACAGCTTTCCGCACTGTCCCTGGTAAAGCTTTCACCCACCTCCCAAGTAGAACCAGGAGCCAAGATCTGATCACAAGTTTCTAATGTATGGTCTCATGCGCCCAGTAGTGCCGCGCTCACGATCGCACCGAATGCAATGTACACAAATCTATAACCGTAGGCCAGATTACAATTCCTCGGCGTAGCCAGATTGACAGCTCCCATTACAGCTGATAGGCCCCAGTACAGCTCTTCACACAGCCCTCTAACTACAGCTCCTTTAACAGGTCGCAACGCAGCTCCTACTACAGCCAGCAGCACAATTCCCTCACACCTGCTCCTTCGACACCTCCCACGAAAGCGACGACTGCAACTCATACGACGGCTCCTTCTGCACCCCACACAGCAGTTCCGACTACACCCACTAGCACTACAAGTCCTACTACACCCACAGCTACTACAGCTCCTGCTACAGGTCATGCTACGCGCCCGATTGCATGTCCTAGCGCAACTCCCAGTGCAATGCCCACTTTAGCCAGTAGCACAGCTTCCCATACTGTGTCTGGCAACTCTCCTGCCACAAATCCAACAGCAATCAACAGCACCTATCCCAAATTCAGTTCGCATTGCGCCCCCATGTACAGCTCCAAATCGAGTTCCTCGTGTAGTCAGTAGTACAGCTCTCAAGACAGCTCCTGCTACAATGTACAATACACATATCAATGCTTATCCCTCCTCCAGTCTACAAGAGCACGATGACAGGTTCGGCTACTCTGTCGTGAAGTCTGTAAGCTACTTCTGACGCCCTGCACATGAAGCGTCCAGCCACGCAGACCAGCTGTCGTGCAACGATGGCGTTTTCAGACGGTCACTCAGCGGCGGCTATCACAAAGCTGACATATGCTCGACTACACTGGGCCCCTTAAACGCAAATCGGGGGCGGAGCGCTCCCAAGACGGGCGACGAGTGCCGCGCGTCTTCTATACACTAAGGTACTGGTATTTTACCGATGTTTTCTTCCACCGTCGAGGCACAATGAAGCCCTACCGATCGCACGTTTGGGCTCAACGCCCGCACAGCCTAGGTGAAAAAAGGCACAGCAGCGGCGGCTGGGAAACCACTGCTGGCAGTGAGGGAGACCTCACTGACCGAAAGAGTACCTCCAGCAGCCCCATGGGCCAGGAGGCACTGGCCACACGACGGGCGACCGCCCCGTGGCCAGAGCAAGAGAAAAACAGTCCAGCGTCTCAGCAGGGCATACGGTCGGGGAGGACAATTCCTCCCCCGTGCCTGCCGCGCAACCTGTACAGAAAGGTCGGCGGCCCCCTGTGCAACTGTCACCGCAGGGGAAACATCACCCCACGGCCGTGCGACTGGGGGCGAGGACACCACTGGGCAGTGAAAAGGACGACGATCACCCTGCGCCTCGGATGATCGCCGCCGCCCGCGCGCGCAGCGCCCGCCGCCACTCCTCTTCCTCCACGTCGTCCGCGAAACGGCCGTCGGGGGGGGCAGCAGCGGCAGCCCCAGCACAAGCAGCTCCACCAGGAACCGCCGCGGCAAGGCGCACCGTCCACACGGCGGGCGCCGCGCGGCGCGCGGGGAGCTGGTCGGGGGACGAGGTCGGGGCCACGACGCCCTCGACCTGCGCTCGACCTGCGAGCCCGCGGCAGCAGCAGGCGAGGGCGGCGGCCCGCCCGAAGCGGCGGCAGCAGCAGCAGGCTGCTCCGCCGCAGCGGGTGACGAAGGCCGCACCAGGCCGTCGGCCCAGGCGTCTTCGAACATCGCGTTGTCGTCAGCGGCCTCCACGGCGGCTCGAACAGGCCGAGGGCCCGCTCCAGCAGCAGCAGCAGCAGCAGGAACCGTCACGACTGCGGCGCCCTCGAACGCCGCGCCAGCAGCAGGGAGCGCCTCCGCGGCACGCCGCTCCGCGAGGCGGCGGCGTCTGCGCCTCCGCCGCTCCGCCTTGGCCGCGGAGGCGGCAGGCGGTGCAGCAGGAGGCGCGCGAGCATCAGAGGCAGCAGCAGCGTCACGCGCGGCCGCCGCCGTCGGCGCGTCCCCGCACGCAAAAAGCGTGGCGGAGATAGCCGACCGCGCGACGGCGGCGACAGTGCGCCGCGGCGCCCCGGCGGCGACCGCGGCCCGGACGGCGGCCTCGACCAGGGAAGCGCCGAGCTGGGCCGAGGGAGCCCCTCTAGGCCCCGACATTCTGCAGCCGCACCTCGCCGAGGAGGGGGCGCGCGCGGGCGAGGCCATGCAACCGCTTGAGCCAAAATGGCTTGAGCCAAAATGGCTACGGTGCCCTACCGATCGCATTAAATCGTAAACTCTTCGGCCGACCTCCAGCGGCAGCCGTTGATTGCCCTACAGCTTCCACGACGAATACGGGGAGGCAGGACGAACAGAAGGGAGGCACGAGAGAGGACAAGGCGCAGGAGGAAAGAGAGAGACAGGAAGAGTGAACGGAACATTCATGCTCAGAAGACCCGCGCGTGCGTACACCTTTCTAGAAATCCTCCCACGGTACTTACACAATTCGCCCACGCGGGAAAAGCAAGCACGGCAGACGGAGGATGGGAGAGCCGGCTGGTTGAAACAAATGGCGTACAACGCGAAGACCCGCTCACAGCCACGAGGCTTCGCGAATCGAAATGTCTACTACGAGCATGAGCAGTTAAGGGTCCGTGGACACTCATATCCTACTGCAGTTGCCAGGCACAGCATTACACACAGCTCCCATTACAGATCTTACGTGAGTGGGTCGTACCATTCCCAACGCAACTCTTACGATTGCCTCCCACTACAGTCCCTACATTAGGTCGTTTTGCAGTTCCTCGTTCGAGCTCTTACTTCCGGTCCGACAACTGCTCTTGCCACAGCTTTTACATGTGCTTTTACTAGAGCTATACATGCAGCTCTTGATACGGATCCTACCACAGACGACCTCAGCCACTGCATCTGGTACTACAGCTCCTGATGCTCATCCTACGACATGTCCTATGACGGCTCTTCTCACGAGTCTTACTGTACAAAGGAGTGCAGGTCTCAATGCAACTCTTGCTACACGCCCGATTACCGATGTTACTGCAGCCTGTAGCACACCACTCATTATTAGAATGCAGGTGTTCTCGCAGTTCGTCTTACAGCCTGCAGTGCCGCTCCTCCTATAATTCCTTTACTGGATTGCCTGATGCTGATGATGATAATTGCGGTCGTGATGGCGAGGACGACTAGGCAGACGTGGTGGAGGAGGACTGGGAAAAACAAGGAAAAGAGAAGGTGATGATAATGATGCTGCTGATGATGATGATGCTGATGATGAGGAGAAGGAGGACGAGGAGGAGGAGAAAAGAAAGGAAAGAGAAGGAAAGGAAAAGAAACGGAGAGGAGAAGACAGGAGGAGGAGGAGGAGGGAGAATAAAGAGGAGGACGATGAGGAGAAGAGGAAGAGACAGAGGATAGATGAGCAGGAATTGGATGTGAATTGGGGGGATGTGGGGCGGGGGCAAGCATATAACTAGATGTATTTACACATTTGGTGCAAGATATTCTCGGTCAGCGAGACGAGGCCCACATGACGAGCCGCTGGTCCTTTCACTCAGGAATGTGCACGGTCAGGTGCACGGAAGCAGGCTCCAAAACGATTGCTCAAAGAGCACAGCACTCAAGATTACATCGCTACCCTATCCGACGACGAAGATCGTGGTCGGGACACGTATCCATATCCGCGGACCTCGTGGGCCGGGATCTCCGGCCGTGACCGCATGGATACAGCGCGGCTTTGCGCGGATGCCCCGCGCGAATAGTATCCATGGCTTCGCGTACCCATCACATCGCACCTCTGGGTCCCGTCCGCGGGGGCGTGCATATTGATATGTTCGTGGCTCGTGGGACGGGGACGAGAAGGAAGACCGACGAGGACAGCGACGATGACGACGACGACGACGACGACGACGACGACGACGACGACGACGACGACGACGACGACAACGACGTCGTCAACGGGCCCTCGACCTTTGCGTCGAAAGCCTCCAACTTCTCCTGGCAGCTCCACATGCCCCTGTCCGATGCCAATGGCGACAACGACGACGACGACGACGACGACGACGACGACGACGACGACGCGAACGAGATGGGGAAACGACGAGGACAGCGGCGACGACGATGATGTCGACAGGCCCGCGACCTTTGCGTCTAAAGCCCACTCGCGACAAGTCTCCGACTTCTCTTGACGTATCCACATGTAGGCGATCATCGCGGGCGGCAGCGCGAAGAAAGGGACCTGAGATCCAACCCCTCCTGCTGCCCCGTCCCCCTCCCGATTCCGCAGGGGCCAGAGAGGCACAAAACATGTACCTCGGACTTCTTCGGGCAGTTCCTCCGCACCCCTGGGCGGCGCCTTCGGCGCCGCACCCGCGCTGAGGGGTTCCCCGCGCCGGCGACGAAATCGTCTGCGGACGTCCGAAGTCTATGGTCGTGCATGGCTGGCACGTGGCGCGACAAAGAGCCGAACCATGTCACCAAGGCGGGGCGGACGGTCCTGGGCACGGCGCCTCGCGGAACGCGTGGTGAAAGCCGCGCGCGCGCCCGCGGAGGGGCTTCACGCGGCGCGCAGTACAGCATCACCAGGGTGCGCGAGATGATTTGTCCGCTCTCCCATGCCCGGCTGCTGCTGCTGCTGCTGCTGTTGCTGCTGCTGTTCCTCCTCCTCCTCCTCCTCCTCCTCCTCCTCCTCCTCCTCCTCTTCCTCCTCGCTGCTCCTCCTCCTCCTCCTCCTCCTCCTCCTCCTCCTCCTCCTCCTCCTCCTCATCATCATCACCATCATCATCATCATCATCATCATCATCATCATCATCATCATCATCATCATCATCATCATCATCATCATCCTCATCCTCAACCTCATCTTCATCCTCATCCTCATCCACCTCCTCCTCATCCTCCTCCTGCTCCTCCTCATCATCATCATTATACTGCATGTCCTGTTACTCGCTCCTCTCCACCTCCCCCTCATCATCCTCCTTCTCCTGCATCTCCTCCTCCTTCTCCTTCTCTTCCTCCCTTCATCACCATCATCATCAGCATTATCATCAGCATCATCACCATCATGATCACATCACAGGCACCACATCATCATCAGCATCATCATCATCATCATCATCATCATCAGCACCATCATCATGATCATTTGCCTTCTTCTCATCCTGCCCATGACGCGTCGGTCGCAGAAGCAGATGTCTACGTGATCAAAAAAGAGCGCTGGGTTCTGGACGGCCCACGGGGGCCCTTCAAGATGACGTCCAGAGGCCCCGTTCACGTCACCACCACCACCATCACCATCACCATCACAATCACCATCATCATCATCATCAGCAGCAGCATCATCATCATCATCAGCAACATCATCATCATCATCACCATCATCATCATCATCATCATCATCACCGTCACCATCACCATCACCATTCTCATCACCATCACCATCACCGTCACCACCACCACCATGACCATCACCATCGCCACCACCACCACCAACGGCAACAACAATCACATCATCACCTCCTCATCATAATGCGTCACCGTGCCTCGAGGCACGGATTGGATTGTCGTCAGGTCGGCTTGAACCCTCTGTACGGGGTGCCGAGGCCAGAGGGCCCCAAGACGGCCACCCCTTTCTCCTGCTCTCATTCGACATCCTTACCAAGCAACGCTCCTGGGCATCATTTCTACATGGGCTGGTGGAGAATTTTTTTTTGGTCGCGGGCAGGCGCGTGAAGCTGTCGCCGAGAGGGCGGTCCGGGGCGCGGGCCAGCCTAATTAGCTACTGAGCGACGCACAAGACGGCCGGGCCAGCGCTCAGAAGCGGCGGCTGAGGGGCTGCTGCTGGTGGAACTGGCTGGGTGGTCTGCAAGGCCCAGGGAAGCTGATGCAGCGTGCAAGCCTGAGGCAGAAGGACGCCAAAGATGGAATTAGGTCCTGCACGCCAGGAACGCCTGATCGGCTCTGCACCGCTGGTGGAGAAACGCGAAGCGTCAAGAATAATGGATGGTGAAGATGTACGTCAATACGCAATGTCAAAAGAGGTCTGGTGACGAACAACAGAGGAAATGCCACTATAAGCCATATACATGAGAAAGAAAGTGCATGCGAGGAGTGTAACAGCAGCAAATAGAAGAGGGCCAGGAAATGAAGTCAGAAAGTGGATACAATGCAGTTGGCGAACGAGCCCAAACTCCGTTCCCCAGCGACCAGGCTAAAGAATATGTATGCGTCCTCTTTGACAACCAGCTCGTAGACGGAGACGACCGACGGAGCAAGGGGGGTAGAGAAGTATGTCTCGCAGCTCCTTTCCCTGCGCCATGACCGACCAACTTGCTAGCAAAAAGAGAGCGCCCCTCTCGGCTATTCCCTGCTTAAGACGGTACAACATATGCCAAACTCGGCCAGAATCGCTGCTTTCAACGTGCACCTCTGTATATCTCATAGATGGACATCGTAAACACGTCGCTGCTGTTACCGTTGGTGTGGATGCTACTGGCGATGCTATTGGGGGGGGGGGGCGTGACGCAAAAGAAAAATCTGCTGGACTCCCAGATGGACGCCACAGCATGGTCGAGAGGGTCCAAGAGGACTCGAAAAGAGTCCGAGACGGCCAAAGATGGCCCAACAATTTATGCCTCCAAGACAGCGGCACAGAAGGGCCCCACGACGCCCCCGAGAGGTTAAACAATGGGCATCAATCAAATGTTCGTTGCTTTTGTCTGTCCCAGTTTTTGCTCCCAAGATTTCCCAAGATCGTCTCAGGATGGCCCCCGTAGCCCCTGAGAGTGTCCAAGACGGCCCCGAGGTGACCCGAAAGGGGCCCAAGGTGCAGCCCGAGTCGCTCTGGATAGCACAAGAAGGTCCCAAGATGCTTCTAAGATGGGCCCCAGGGGTTTCAATATAGCCGCAAGGTTGCCCAAGATCGCCCGAAGGTAACCAGCCCCAGGCGCCCCAAGACGCCCCCGAGAGGCCCCAGAGAGGCCGCTGGGCTGTTCCAATGTGTACACAAGATAGCTCAGCCCCAGAGGCCTCCGGCAGAGGGCGCCGCCAACGAAACAGCGCATGCATGATGGGAGAGCAAATCCGCCAACCCCCGCTTGCCTCGGTTGCGAAGGCGTATGATATGATTGGCTGTCCCCCTCCCCCTTTCCCCTCCCCTGGGGTTTGAAGTCCGATTAGGGGGGAGGGGCGAGGAGGGGAGGGGGGGGCTCCCACGCGCACCCTCGGGGCCTCCGGAGCCTCCATTTCTACTCTCCGTGGCCTTCAAGATGCCCAAGATTTCATCTAAGCTCGCTCAAACTGGGCTCCAACACACCAAGGAAGCGTAAACAACAACCAAGATATCCTCAAGAGGCCCACCAAGACGCCTCCAAGACGCACCCAGAGAGCTCCAAGGGAACCTCCGAGAGGGTCCCAAGAGACGGCCCAAGAGGGCCCCAAAAGAGCCCAAAAGGGGCCCAACAGAGGGGCCCAACAGAGGGAACTCGAACTGACATTTCGAGCCCACCGCCTCAAGAGGACCCCCAAGACCGCCAGCAGGCGCCCAATAGATCCCCAATAAGCTCCAAGAGACCTCCAAGAGGCCCAAAAGATGCCCCTTCAAACGGTCACCAAGAGGCACTCCCGTGGACTTCGTTTCTGCTCTGGGGATCGGCGGGATGGCGTAAGCCACATCTTGTTGAGGTCCCTGCCGCCAGCTCGCGCATTAGGATACGAGAGGCAGAGAGATGTGTTCCGGAGGTCGAAGAAGAGAAAGGCGGCGTGGATACCAGCAGGAAGAAGAAGACCATTACAATCCTGCCGAGACACTTCGCCATCGCAAAAAGCTTCATGAAGCCTTTGTCGACCTGGAGCATCCGACAACGTGGCCGAGAAGAGATGTCATCCATCAGACTGACATCTAGCGAGGCAGATCCATTCCTTGAAATGCCATGGTCGAAAAATAAGACCCATCATCCGCTTACTCTGACTGGTCATGCAAATTACCGCGGGCCCTGAAAATAGTCACAGTCATGACAACCGTTATCGGCGGCAGTCTCGCCTGCAAGCACCATCGTCGTCTAACTGAGCGCCTTTACCGTTCCCCTTTTGCTCTTCTGGTCTTCAGCTGGCACTGCTACGCGTGCGCACGGTCCCGAAAAAACGTAAAGAAGAGAGGCGCACGAATCGGGGGCGTCCAAGAGGGGAGCGCCCAAGAGGGGCGGGCGCAAATCGTGGCCGGCGGCATGTGCGCGGCCCCTGGGGGGCCGAGGCGCGCACGGAAAGAAGGAGAGGCGCCGTGAGACCTGGCGACATCTCATGGCCACCGCCGTGAAATCCACCCTCCCCCCCTAGCCATCACCCAACCCCCTGGCCGCCCCCGAGGGAGGAAGGGCACCTGCCCACGCCCCCGCCCCGCGAGGGGCCGAGGTTGGCCTGGAGTCCAGTCTGGCCGGCGTGCCGCCCGTGCCCCGGCCTCTCGGCGTCACAGCGTCGACCGTCGACTGTCGGTGCCGTGGGGGCGCGCGCGCGCGCCGCGCGCGCCGCGCGCGCCTGCCTCCGCTGCCACCGCAGACGCGACCAAGGACCGCCACCACCGCGCGCGCTCACGCGCTGCCACCGCCGTGCACGGCAACCCCACTTACACACGCGCACCACGCAAACATCCACAGACACCCACACACTCCCGCATGTGTCCTGGGGCCGTCCATAAACGGCCCGAGATGAGAGATGCGGCCTGTGACCGCAAGCTAACCGCGGCACCGCGTCCACAACGGCCATGAAGACGCCCGAGGGGTCCCGGGCGCAGGATTACTATTCATTAGTTGTGCGGGCAACTTCTTTGCGTCTCCGCATCGCACTCAACTATGCCTGGGTATAGAATATAGAATCTGCCGACCCCCGCTTGCCTGGGGTGCGAAGGCGTGTGAGATGATTGGCTGCCCCCCTCCCCCTTCCCCACTCCCCTGGGGTCTGAAACTCGATTCGAAGGGGGCGGGGAGGGGGCGGTGGGAGGGAAGTGGGTCTCCGGGCTCCTCAACGCTCCCCCCGGGCCTCCTGAGCCTCAATTTCTGCACTCCGTGGCCTCCAAGGTGGCCAAGACTCCATCTAAGCTTGCTCCAGCTGGGCTCCAACACGCCGCGGAGGCCTCTAAAAAACCAAGATAGCCTTAAGAAGGTCCAAGAAGCCTCCAAGACGTTCCCAGAGGTCCGTGAGAGGGTCTCAGAGACGACGGCCTAAAAGAGCCCCAGAACGGCCCCAGCGACTCCCAAAACGGCCCAAGAGGGCCCCAAAAGAGCCTCGAGGGGCCCAAGAGGGCACTCGAACTTCCGTTCCGGGCCCTCCGCCGAGGACCCCGAGACCGCCAGCAGGCGCCCAACGGACGCCCCAAGAGGCCCCCGAGAGGCCCCCAAGAGGCTCCCAAGAGATGCCGCAGAGTAGGCCCTCCCAGGCGGTTCCCGAGAGGCAGATGGGCCCGACCCGTGGACCTCGCTTCTCCTCGGGGGGTCGGCGGAGCGGCGCAGGCCGCTGGGATACGTCGCAGCACCTTGGATTCCCTCCTCTTACCAGCCTCGAACGTATCCCTATCCCTAAGATTGACACGCCAAAAGGCGATGACAATCTTAGGGATTCGCCCTCAACAAAAAAGGGAATCCCTAAGATTGGCATCGTGATGAGGAGGTGCCCAGCATAGGGATAGGGTTATGTTCCAGGCTGGTAATCCTCCGCGCTCGCAGCCACGAGGCCCTCGCATCCAAAGTACTCCCACACGCACCTGCCGTTGCTCGGACGTCCGTTTCCTGTGCATGCTTCGGTTTCGTGCGTGCTATGTTTGCTCGACGATGGTCCAGGATGTTCTCGCCGAGGAAGAATGCACACGTCCGAGCGAAACCGAGCGCACTCCAAGCAAAACCCTGCAGGGCGGCCAAAACAAACGATGTGAGACTGCTGCGGCCCACTTTGGCCACCGTTGGCGCGGGGAGTGCCCGGTGGAACGCGCACCTTCCGCACAGCGGCTCCCCGCCTGGAAAGAACGGCTCGGGCCGAACCGCGGGGCCACCACAGGGCCGCTGGGGCCTACAGGTGAGTCGGGCCTGTCCTCCTACAGGGGGATTTGGGAGGAAAATTCGCATTTAAATAAAAAAAATGTCAAGAAAGATTCAAACAATAATCCCCAGACTACGTTTTGACTATTTTTGGGAAATTCCTCCTGTAGAGGGACAGGCACGACTTGAGCCTACAGGTGCTTCACAGAACGGCACTCCCGTATCACAAGCTGCCACCCCGAAGATTCCGAGAAACCACGAGCAAGCTGCGCACGGAACTACCGTCAAGCACACACGGACGAGGAATCGCTCTACAAGGACAGCAGGGGGTCAAACCCTGAAGCTGCGAATCTCCGCAGGGAAGGCTGCCAGAGCGCTCCTCTTCCAGGGTCCTGGCCGACAGTCCAAACGCTCGCTTAAAACGGCATGTGTTTTAGAACTGAGTTGAGCTTTGCTTGCTGTCCGCTGGGCCAATCCCCCGGAAGCCACCAGGACGTCATCTTTCGAGCTGGTTGCGAAGGCAGCGGCGAGGAGGCGGCCACTAAACCCCACCCCCCGAGGACGCAAGACTAGCGCAAGATGAGGTGCTTGGCTGTGTTATCCTGCATCTGCTGATCCGCCTCCTCACAACCCATCAAATGCTCCCCGCGACCAAATGCAAAGCATCCTCGGAGAACACCACCTTGAATTCAGCTATGTTCAATAGCCCCCGGGTGGACTCCTGACGCGAGGGGAGCGACTTGCACATGTTGTCACGCCGCGTTCTCCCAACCCTCACTGCGCAGAGTACATGGAAAACGAGGTGGCGGACACACTACGCTAGCAACCAGGAACTCGAGCCGACATCTCGCGAGAACAGGCACAGGACGTACGCAACGTGTCTTCGTGCCATGCGCGCACGCGCGCCTCGATTGCCCTCCGTCGAGCGGACGGGCCGCGTCGAGCGGACGGCGAGCGGCCGACTGGCGCGGCAGCCCGAGCAAAGGAAGGAGGCGGAGCAGCCCGAGCGGAGGAGGAGAGAGGCGGGGCCACGGGAGCAGGGCCGCAGCCCAGGGCGGTGCGCCCGGCCCCCCCACGGGCCCTCCGACGCAGCCCACGCACGACAGCTCACAGGTCATGGTACGGCGGGTTCGTGTCGTGCCAACCCCAGCGTTGGCTTTTGACATCGCAGGGACCGTTCAAACCTGAACGATCGGCCGCTGCCGCAACGTCCGATCGTTCAACATCGATCGATTCTGGGTCGCCGGCGGCGTTCAACCTTGAACGCCCGCCCTGGGGTCGCCGCTGGTCGACACGACGCAAACCTACCGTAATAGAAAGCGCAGTACGTTTAGGTCGGGCATGTCCCCCTACAGGCGGATTTGGGGCGAGAAATCAAAAACAGCCACCCAAGAAATATTCCAAGATGCTGAAAGAATTATCAAAAAATCGTACCCTGACTATTTGTTTGACTGTTTTTGAATAGTCCTCCCGTAGAAGGAAAGGCCCGACTTAACAGTACGTGTCTCATGTTTCTGCTCGCGATCTTTCATGATCAGAAACGGCTTCAGGCGCTCGACGCTCCAAGAATGCCCACAAGGCGGCCCCCAGGCCATCTCGGACGACATCCAGGCGTTCTAGAGAGGCCCTCGCGAGACTCTCAGCTGGACCACAGATGCCAGATGCCCCAGCACCATTCCAAGACTTCCCCAGGAGACGCCAACACAATCCTACGCCTCATCCGGATGTTTCCACACCTTCGCGTTGTCCCCATGCAGCGCAGCACAAAGACACCATGGCATCCTGCAAAACCTGAGAGAGAGAGAGAGAGAAACAAAAAAAAAGAGAGGCCATGCCTCCTGCCCAGGGCCTCCGCCCGCGGAGACCCATTCCCCAGACAGCTCCTGCACCGAAGGATCCCTTGCCTGCGCTTGCAGGGGCGGCGCGGGCCAGTGCCCGCCCCACCGCCGCCTCGCCGCTGCCTCGCGCGGACTTGCGGGGGGCTCGGCCGACGCTGGCCCGTCGCCGCCTCGGGAGCGCGCTGGGCCTGCCAGGGCGTCGCCCGAGGCCCGCCCGTCACCGCCCCGTCGCCGCGCGCACCGGCTGGCTCTGACCAGGCTTCGCCCGTCGACGCCTCGTTGCCGCGCTGGGACGTTCGCCCCCACAGAGTTCAGGACACAGCCTGCAACCCACGGGGCAAACATTCCAAGATAACTTGACTCTACCCTCTTACCTCTCACCGAGGCCGGGCTGATCGACACTCTCCACAAACTGTGCAGTATTCATTATGAGCGATCGTTCACTGCAGGTGGACAACAGTACCATACCAGCCAGACTGGTATCGGCCCCCACCCCTTCGTGCCTGTCACATACCAGAACGCGGGGCACACGTGTTGATCTAACAAGTGCGCATTGTTTGAATTCCAACCGAATCATACGGGCCACACGCGCGCGCCGCATTTCCAGACTCCGCTCTTCAACAACCACAATATGAAGCCCAATGTTCCTCAAACCCGTATCCTGCCAAAATTGTTCCAAGATGCTTCCCATATCATTCCTTCACATGACACACGGACAAGGGACATCGTAGCTGCGCCTCAACTGATGAATATCAAAGCAAAAACAAACGTTGTCGCAGCACCACAGAACAAGGCTACGTCGCGGCGGTCCTCATAATATAAATACTTATCAATCAAGCTGTTCAATAGAGTCCCGCGGGCGCCTCCACCGACTTTCCAAAACTGCCGCCTGTAAACAAGCCAATGGCTAATTCCATAAGGCAACGTCAATAACAACGCAAGCAAAAGCAGCTCCCTGACTGCAGACCACCGGTCTGCTGAGCTCATCTCGCCACTCCAATCCGTATCAGCGATGAGCCCGATTACCATTTTGTTTACCGTAAGATTCAAGATGAAGATCGCGTTCTTGACCTGGTCAGCCACGAGGATGTAGATCGACCCAGGCCTCCCCTGCATCATCCTCTCCCGCTTTGTTTGCCTCCTCCTCCTCCGGAGGAGGAGGAGGAGGAGGTTCAGGGGGGTGTGGCGTATACACAGTCTCGGAGTCGAAGCTGTGTATGCTGGTTTGTGGGCCCCCATTTACAGGAATCCCGCATCAGGAGTGAGAGGCATCGCGGGCGGCATCGACACCCGGAGTGGCCCCCCTCCCTCTCGCCCCTCCCCTCGGCGAGGACCGTCATTAGGCCTCGTCGGTGAGGACCGTCATTAGGCCTCACACCCCTCGCAGCTTCCATCAATGGGGTTGCGAGGGTTCCCGCTCCCACCAGTCAACCTTCCATTTTGCCGTCAATAGGCACCGGAGGGGGCCGAGGACCCCCCTACGGCCCCTCGGCCAACGAAGACGGCCGTAGGGGGGGGGCCCCGTACCTCCATCTCAAGGCATTCGTGCCACCACCTACCAATCCAGGCACCAATTGCCACCCACCACATCTATCCTCCTTTGGGCCGTGAACGGGATTTATTCCCCTGCCGGCTGATTGTGCCTGTCAATGTCAGTCAACCTTTACATTTTGGCACTTGGGCCACCCCAGCAGTGCACCAAGGGTGACGGTTCGACCCGTGCTGTAGTGGCACTCATGCGGTCGTGTCCCTCTCCCCGCCCGACTAGGGTGATGGTTCGACCCGTGCTGTAGTGGCACTCATGCGGTCGTGCCCACTCCCCGCCAACCAATCGAGAAGACCTACCTCCAGGATCCCTTGGGGCCACAAATCTACGTTTGACTTCGGTCTCTGTCCCCCCCCCTCTCTTCCCCGTCCCCGCTCTGGCCCCTTGCCCGCCCCCTTCGTCCCCCCCCCCCGCTTTCCTGGGCCCCCTCCCCGCCCCCCCCCTCTCCCCTTTCTTGCCTCCCCGTCCCCGCTCTGGCCCCTTGCCCCGCCCCCTTCGTCCCCCCCCCCCGCTTTCCTGGGCCCCCTCCCCGCCCCCCCCCTCTCCCCTTTCTTGCCTTGTCTCTTCTCCTTCTCCTCGTCCTGTCCTCCCTGCCCGTTCTCTCCTCCCTTGCCTCTGTCTTGCCCGTCCCCGCACCAGCATGTCTGGATCGCGGGGTATGGTGCCGGGTTTATTTTCTGTCCTTTTAGGGCTGCCCCAGTCGAGGATCCCGCAAGCCCCTCGCCTGCGCCGCGCGCCGTGCTGCCGGCGCACGTGGGGGATTACTCGCCTGGGGTCGAGTTCGACGCCTCGGTCGCTTCGTCGTCTGGGGCGCCTTCGCGCACCTGGAGTGGCATCCAATTCCTGGCGGGGGCGATCGACCCTCCTTTTCCTGGGTCCTCGTGGACCCTGGTCTCCGGCTTCTGGTCTGGTGTGCGGATTGGGGCTGATTCCCCAAACGATGATGGAGATTTTGACCCCTCCCCCACGCTTTGGCCGGCTCCGGGGGTCCTGGTACAAAATGGCATTTCCCACCTTGTTCCATTCCCCTGGGGAGGCATGGGACTTTATCTTGGTGGGGATGCGACTTCGCGACCCCGCCCCCCTATCACCCCACCCTTGTCCGCCCCACCACCCGTCGATGTAGTGAAACATTTGTCCTGGTGGTTCCGGGGGGTGTGGCGTACACACAGTCTCGGAGTCGAAGCTGTGTATGCTGGTTTGTGGGCCAGAGTGGCCCCTCTCCCTCTCGCCCCTCCCCTCGGCGAGGACCGTCATTAGGCCTCGTCGGTGAGGACCGTCATTGGGCCTCACACCCCTCGCAGCTTCCATCAATGGGGTTGCGAGGGTTCCCGCTCCCACCAGTCAACCTTCCATTTTGCCGTCAATAGGCACCGGAGGGGGCCGAGGACCCCCCTACGGTCCCTCGGCCAACGAAGACGGCCGTAGGGGGGGGTGACCCGTACCTCCATCTCAAGGCATTCGTGCCACCACCTACCATTCCAGGCACCAATTGCCACCCACCACATCTATCCTCCTCCTCCCTCCTCCTCCTCCTCCTCCTCCTCCTCCTCCTCCTCCTCCTCCTCCTCATCCTCCTCCTCCTCCTCCTCCTCCTCCTCCTCCTCCTCCTCCTCCGCCCCTCCTCCTCCTCCTCCTCCTCCTCCTCCTCCTCCTCCTCCTCCTCCTTCTCCTCCTCCTCCTCCTCCTCCTCCTCCTCCTCCTCCTCCTCCTCCTCCTTTTCTTTTTCCGAGAAGGGCCCCTGATCGAGTTCCTTCCACGCCCCTTCCTCCCGCACGCCTCCCAGCTCGGCCCCCCTGCCGCGCCGGGCCCGCCGGCCTGCTCTCCTCCGCGCTGGCGGACCTTCTCTCCTCCCGCCTCCCGAGGCAGGGCGGGCCTCGGGGGCCCCTCGCCGGTGCCGAGGCAGGAGGAAGGAGGGAGGGAGGAGGGAGGAGAAGGAGGGAGGAGGGAGGAGGGAGGAAGAAGGAGGGAGGAGGGAGGAAGAAGGAGGGAGGAGGAGGAGGAGGAGGAGGAGAAGGAGGAGGAGGAGGAGGAGGAGGAGGAGGAGGAGGATGGAGGAGGAGGAGGGGGAGGAGGAGGATATCCTCAACCGCAAGGTCGCGGACGATCTGGGGCTGCGTCCGCGCATAGAGGACGAAGAGCGTGAAGTCGGTGCAGCCAAATAGAAAATCCGATATTCCAAGTTGTTGACTTAGAGGATGTAAAAGTAGCTAGGAGGCCGATTCAAAGTTATTGACTCAGAGGATGTATAAGTGCAGATGTTGTTCGACTTCCTCTAAGTCAGTAACTTTAGATATAGGATTTGCACGAGGCGGGGATCAGTCCACATCCACCGCCTGGGAACCGACGTCCTGGTGCCCCAGCGGGCGGTGGATGTGGACATATCTCGGCCCCCGGGGGCCCGAAGACGTCCACGTCCACCGCCTGCCGGGGTCCCCGAGGACTGATGCTCCAGGCGGTGGTCATGCACAAATGCCCCCGCCTCGGAGAGGGTGGGCCGCAGGTCAACATCGGCAGGTCGCTGATGTTTTCCTCTCGGCGACAGAATCTAGCCGTGCCCACCTTTCCCAACAGCGTCGGGGCAATCCTGGCCCATCGACAGTTGCTCGGGCCTGCACTGCCTTGCATCCGAATCGAGGTCCACTTCCCCATCCACCCCGCGGTCAGGGCGAAAGATTTCGAGCACACCCAGCTGAGCTGGCTCAAAAGGAGAGGGGGGGAGATGACGCCACATCTCTTCATCGGGCCACGGCTAATTCTTCATTGACAAACGCCTTGCTGTGGAAATTGATGTGACACAAAGGGTACGGCTCAAGAGGACGTGCTGGAGCTTCTGAAGACCTGGGCCGGCACGGGAACGGAAACAGCATTTCAGGAACGTGCCCGAGAGGGCTCGTGGCACCCTTCGCTCTTGGGAGCCTTGGCGTTCAGATTGTCATTCCGTCACCGCTCGCTCTTGGGAGCCTTGGCGTCAAGAGCTGCTTACGTCACCGATTACTCTGGGGAGCCTTGGCGTTCAGAACTGTTTATGTCACCGCTCGCCCTGGGGAACCTTGGCGTTCAGAGCTTTCTGCGCCACTGTTCGCTCTTAGGAGCGCGTCCGAAATTGTTTACATCACCGACCCGTGAAAAAAAAGGCTTTCCAGTCACCTGGAGCTCGTGGGAGCCGTTGCCTCCAGGCTGTGTCCGTCATTGTGCCGTCTGGGGGCGGGAGCCTTGGCCGTCGTTGGGCCGTCTTTCGGCCCGATGGCTCACACAACCGTGCTTACTCAGGAGCCTTGGTGTTGAGAGTTTGTAACACGATGTTGCCAGAATCAGGCCAAAACGTTTCCGATATCTGTGAATTGGGATTGTCCGGGCCTTTGGGGGGTCCTCTGGGGGCCCTCTTGGGTGTCATGGGGCCCTCTTCGGCCGCCCTGCGGCCCTCTTGGGCCGTCTTGGGGGGCCTGGGCCGTCTTGGGCACTCTTGGGACAGTCTTCGGCCCTGTTTGGGGCCTTTTATGGCACTCTCGGGGCTCTCTTGGGAGCCTTTCGAGGCCCTCTTGACCCCTGGGGCCTTCACCTTTAACAAGAGCAAGCCGACGCAAGACAGGTAAGAAGGCTTGCCGCCAACTACAGGAGGCGAAGAAGCACACACAGCGCGCCTGTCACCTGCGTGCACGGACAGGATCCGCCGACTGCTCCTGGAGGGGGGGGTAAGCTGGTTCCGGCAGAGCGGGGCTGGTACCAGCCATTCCTGCCCAAGAAGCACATGGACGCCGTCCAGGCACGGATACGGAGAGCTCTCCGAGCACCAAAGATGAGTTCACCCGACCTTCGGATCGTAAATAGTGGCCACAGGCTGGGCGCCCTGTTCAGCCATGGCAGCCATGGCCCGGTTGGCACAACGCAGGGGGGCCCGATGGGCCGCTCTCTTGCGAGGAAGCGCCACGCGCGGATGGGCCCGCACAGCCAACCGCCTGCTCAAGCGCTGGGCCTGGATCCCCGCGCAGGGGCAAAACGGCGACAGCAGCTGGGAGTGGCACCACCCGCAGCTCTGTACCACCGTCAGCCTCGACCCTGGTGCGCGGAACTGGCGCTAGCGTAATAAACTCTGCCATATTCAACACGAAGCGTGGAGGGCTACCCGCTGGAATCGGTTCAAAAGAAGCAAGAGACGCCGCGCGGCATACCTGCAGGGCGTGGACTACGATCCGCGAATAAAAAAGACCCTCGCAGTGTCCTGCGGCTCTGGGCGGGAGCAATGGTCAGCCCGCTCGGTGGGCACACGTGATGCGGAACGACGGTCTTGATCCCTGCCCATGGTGCCAGGACCCCACGCAGGATCAACGACACGTGGTCTGGCTGTGCCCACAGTACCAAGCAGCAACCCTCCGCCCAACGGCAGGGCCAGGCGATCGCCTTCAAGAGCGGCTTCTCTGGCCAACCGGCGAGGCCAACACGAGAACGACAGACGAGGAGATTTTACGGTGGACACGGAGGCTCGACGGGCTGCTGCTCTAGCACAGGCAGGGCGAGGGGCAGCTACAGCAACAGTAGCCCCAGCCACACCCCAGGTGCGAGTTCATCGAGAGGAGCTCGCACAACATCAACATGTACGCCCCTCGTGCGCAAGCTCGGTCTTCCAAAACCTGACGTGGGCGTCTCGTGTGCGCCGCGTGGGCTTGCTGACGATCCCAGCTGACGACATAAGTTTCACTACGCAGCTTGCGCCAGAGAAGCTGTTTCCTTCACTGACGGGGAATGATACTCGACAATCCCCACACCCCAAGGCCAGGGCTCGCGCTTCCCATCGTTGCCTCATTGTCTGCGTTGTGTCGTTTCGCAATCACTCCACACAGCCGTTGATCCTGAAGACAAGATGGTTCCATGCCAGCCAGGCTGGTATCGATCCCAACCCTCTTTATCAGCCCCTGCAAATTACCCTGGCGAAGACCCACCCAATCCTACACTCGTGGAGCATATGAGCAGGACCGCTCGATGCACAAGAACTCGTTGGGGGGGGTCGAAACGTGTGAGGGATGTGCCGACGTGGACCTGAGTACGCATGCGAGCCCTGCCACTGGGGCCTTCGGTGGAGCTCCCCATGGGGCCACGAAACGTGTGAGGGATGTGCCAGGATAGACCTGAATACGCGTGCGGGCCCTGCCACTGGGGCCCTCGGTGGAGCTCCCTGTGGGGCCGCGAAACGCGTAAGGGGCATGCCGAAATGGACCAGAGTACGAATGCGGGCCCTGCCACTGGGGCATTCGGTGGAGCTCCCTCTGGGGCCACGAAGCGTGTAAGGGGCATGCCGAAATGAATCCGAGTACGAATGCGGGCGCTGCTATTGGGGCCTGTGTGGAGCTCCCTAAAGGGCCACGAAACGTGTCCTCCGGTGGAGCTCCCTATGGGGCCACGAAACGTGTGGGTGAGGAAGAGGAGAGGAGGAGGAGGAGGAGGAGGAGGAGGAGGAGGAGGAGGAGGAGGAGGAGGAGGAGCAGGAAAAGGAGGAGGAGGAGGCAGAGGTGGGGCGCGGCGCCGCGAACTCGAAACGAGGACCCTGCACCCAGGAGGGCCGGGAAAAACACCGCGAGGGGCACACGCGTTGATCGGACAAAGCACGTGCTGCATCCTGCCCTGCGCATGAAGACCCACGCGGGCCGCACGTGGGCGCCGCGCGCGCGCGCGTGCCAGATTCGAAATCCGAGCGACAACCACCTGTGGACTTGTCCAACACAATACCAGACTTCTGCGCGCGCACGCGCCGGAGTCCCAAGAATAGTTGCACGGATTGGCCATGCCATAAACCGAAAACAGAAAGGGCCACGCGCGCCCGAGCGTCGAGAGCGTTCCACCGTCATCGCGCGCCCGCAGGCTGCGTCAAGCAAGACAAACGGGCCACATGCGCACATCGCCGCGCGCGCGCCTTCCAAAACCCCTGGTGTCCTAGGCATTTCAACACAGAGGTGTTCAAGCACATCTGACGACCCATTAGCTCTTCAGAAAAATATGAAGATCTGCGGGCGCACCTCCTCAGCATCCTCATCAGCACAATCGATATCATCATCATCATCATCATCATCATCATCATCATCATCATCATCATCATCATCATCATCATCATCATCATCATCATCATCATCATCATCATCGTCAGCAGCATCGTCATCGCCGTCATCATCACCATAACCATCGTCATCACCATCGTCGTCATCATCACCGCCGCCATCATCGTCATCGTCGAAATTGACGCCGTTCTCAAAAGTTCCACGCGCGTGTAATTCTTCATCATCCTCACCGACAACATCATCATCATCATCATCATCATCATCATCATCATCATCATCATCATCATCATCATCATCATCATCATCGCCAGCATCATCGTTGCCACCGCCATTATCATCATCATCAGCTTCATCACGATCGCCATCGTTGTTCCCCACAGTCGTCATGAACAGCACGATCATCACCGTCATCTTCACTATCCCCGCCCAGATGAATGTTACCAACAATGAGCGGGCTGAGGATGCAGTGATTGCACGAGCAGTGGAGGTGGTCATGCTCGGACGCGGTCAAACCTAATTGAACCACATAGGTAGCATCGCATAGTTTGCGACGAATAGCTTGAACCATGTGGCGTGCATAACATAAACGTGTTAACCAGCGTGGACCCCACCGTGTGTTCTAGCAGGCTGAGTGATGCAAACTATGTGGTGCAAGCTATGTGGTACAAGCTGTGTGAAGCTATGTGGTGCAATGTACGTGGTGCAAGCTAGGTGTTGTAAGCTGTGTGGTGCACGATATGTGGTGCAATATTTGTGGTCTGAGCTGTGCGGTGCAAGGTGTGTGACACGACCTATTCGGTAGGAACTAACGTACTGGTCTAGGTGGTGTCAGGTATTTGGAGTCAGCTATGTGGTGCCATCCATGTGGTGCGATCGATGGGGTGTGCGCTATGTAGTGCGATACATGTGGTGCAAGCCAGGTGGTGCGATCTACGTGGTGTAAGCTGCTAAGTGGTAAACACATATGGTGTAGACAATGCAGGGCGACTCAACGAAATGCAATGCGATGCAACGTGACGCAAATCGATGCAAAGCGATGCAGCGCAACGCAGAGCAACGCAAAGCATTGCAAAGCCATGCAAAGCAGTGGAACGCAATGGAGAAAGCACTGCGAAGCCGGGAGAAGCAGCGCAGAGCAGCGTCGAGCAGTGCGGCGCAAATGCAGGGCGAGGCGGCGGGGAGCAGAGCGGCTCCACGCAGAGCAGCGTTGCGGCAGCGCAGCAGAGCAGCGCCATCCATGGATCGCAGTGCAGCGCTGAGCAACGCGGTGCGGTGCAGCGTGCCGCGGGCCCCGACGGCGACGGGGGCGGCGACGGCGACCGCGTGGCCGCCGGGCCGACGGGCAGGCAAAGCCCCGTGGAGCGGCAGCAGGGGCCCCGGAGTGCAGGCACTGCCTGCAGAGGAGGCAGAGCTGTGCACACACCCACGCCGAGTCTGGCCAGGCCCAGCCTGGGCCCAGGATCGGCGCGTCGACTGCACGCAGGGAGTGACCCTGGGTAGGAGCGGCCTCTGGCGCGCGGCTCTCTGGGGGGGCCGCGGGGGGGCCGAGCCTGGGCGCGCAGGCCGCTGCTCCTGCCTCGTGCTTAGCCATCTGGGGAAGCACCTGTGCCCGCACCAAAAGGTCACTCCGGCGAAAGGTCACTCTCACGTCTCGCCGAGTGCACACGCCTTCGTGGCCTGGCCGGGGAGGCACATGGCACCGATCCCGGGCCCCAGGGCGGGCCTGGCCGGGGTCGGTGTATGTGCACAGGTCTGCTCGCCCGAGCTTGAAGAAGCTGCACATGGTCCGGACTACAGACACATGCACACAAGTACAGTCGGGGGCTTGACCTAAGGAACCCAAAATAGGGAAAGAGGCCCCTTTGTTCCATGGGTTAAACTTCGATTTCCCGTCGAAAACATGAGGAAAACCTGAGGCAAGCTGCGAAACACTTAAGGAACGCGGAGCCCCTCCCCAACGAAAAGGGTTCCTTCTTCAGGGCCCCGACTGTATGGAACGCATCTCATGTGTTACACTACCGGAGTTGGGCCCCATACAGTCGGGCCGCTGAAAGAAGGAACGCTAAATAAGGAACGGAGCCCCTTCTTGGCCCTGTAAGCGCCTCCGTGCCCCGGGAGGGCAAGAGGAACAGCACTGGAGAAACCTAAGAACGTCGAGCCCCTTCCGAACCCAAACTGTTCCTTATTTCAGCATATTGGCTGTATTCCGGACTACAGACAAATACACACAAGCATGGAATGCATCTCATGTGCTACACTACTGGAGTTGGACCCCATAGATTACGCACTCAGGGTGCGATCACCTGCTGTTGGGGGTCCACGTTTGCAGACAACATGGGTACTCTTGCCATTTAGTATGGCATACCTCAACAGCGCGCGCCACTTAGGCGTCATACCACTGGTCATTCACATGCTCGCCCCCATTAGCACACTCGGTGTGAACCTCCAGCGGGTATTGATGACCATCGCTAAAGCCTCAAGGAGCGTCATGACCAGCGATAGAAGCGCCACGCTGCGTAGATCTGATGACTGAAGTTCCGATAGAATGGCCACGGCATCATCACAAGAAGACGTGTGATAGAGCGTATCCCTGTAGCGGCGGGAAGGTATCCTCACAAACGCTGGACACCAGACCCCCATGGGAAACAACGAACGCAGGACAACCCTGCTTCAAAGCATGTGGAGAGCTTTGGAGTTGGAGATAGCCACCCACACGTGTGACGCAGTTGATTCACAAGTGACCTACATTGTCTCGCAATCAGCACATGCTTGGTGAAAGAACGATTGAATTGGACGTCGAGTATGGAACGTCGACTGCTGGCTCGCTCCACATGTTCACCAGAGCTGGTCACTCCCTGGATCACTGGCGTCCACTCGAGGCGAGGGCCTCAATGGGATGCGAATCCAACTTGCTGCTGGGGCGAACGGCGACGAGGAGTTGACCACATCCCCGCCCCGTGAGGTAGCACTCTCCTCCCCTCCCCACATCGTTTGCTTGAAAGCGAACTTCCAAAACTCCATCATCATTTCGAAATCTCTGCCAGTTCTCCAATTGTCAGTGGTGTAGTCTTCCTCTATTTCCTTAGTGGCACGTCTTGCTACGAGACGCTCAAACCAAGCGAGCAAGCGCAAACCAAAATGGGGAGGAGGTACCACTGATGTAGACTGTGAGCACAGTGGGACGCTCGAGCAGCCGCATCTCTCGTCGATAGCAGGGCAAGCACCACCGATTCAGCATAATGGATTGAAAACTTCTGAACCCTTCAATTCGCACACGTTGGCCAGCCCAGAGACACCGGCATCCCCATACTACGACCGAGCATACTCTGTGCCACTGCACCATGCTTCACCTAGACTTCCAAAAACACTTCTACCCCTGGCCTGCCTGAAAGTGATATGTGGCCTGTCAGGGCTGTCTCTATGGCAACTTGCGCTGGCTGGCCCGGCCTGGCCTGCTGCGTCCGCCTGTGCGAGAGAGCCATGGCTCAAACAACATGCTGCCCAAATTACCCGTTTGGGGTCTAAATTAAACGTGCGACCCATCTTGCCCGAACGCACCTGGGACTTGGTGACATGTACCTGTCAATTTGTGGCAGACGGGCGCACTGTGCTGACTTAGGCATCGACATGCTGAGACTGCATGGGCACAGATGGTCCGAGCCTACTTCTGCTAGCATTACACGGTGTTCAAACCTGCCCTGTCACCTCCTTCCGTATGCGGCCAGAAGTTGGCTAAACGTTAGCCTGCGTCAAACCAAGCAATCATCAAGGCTAAAGACATAGCCCGACACAAGGACCAGCAGTAGGGGCAGGAGAAGCGGGACGTGCGGTAGGAGGTAGCAGAGGTGGAGGGAGAGGCGGTAGGGGCGGAAAGAAGGGCAGAAGCAGTGACCAAGAAGAGAGGGAGAGAGGGACAAGCCAGAAAACAGCAAAGGCTGCGGGCCTTTCTAAATTTGGCAGACGGGAACCAATCGTCATCTATGATCTTCACTCGCATTCTGCGCAGCTCAATGCCAAGAGTGCAGTGCTTGGGGTTCTCCAGCGCAAGCTTCGCCTCCACAATGTCGTTGAACGAATCGTTATCCCGCAACTGGACAGCGCATAATGATAAAGGCGAGCGGACAGACCGACTTGGGGACAACATCACAAGTGCGAACGGGCACGTCTCTTGCCCCGCCCACAGTCACCATCGCTCTGGATTCAGAGCTCCGCCATCCTGATTTCACCTGAGACTCCAGAGGTCTCGAATGCATCCACCGTGCCGCCTGACCCATGAAGCGTGGGAGAATGCCACATGCTGTCTGGTACGGTTTCTGCGAGTCTTCCAGGGGACCCACGCACACACACACACACACACACACACACACACACACTTTTTGGTCTGCGGGTCGAGAGCGAGCCTCTTCCGGTTTAGAGCTAGGCGGGCCGCGCAAAGCGCGCACACACACACACACACACACACACACACACACACACACACACACGCGCGCGCGCGCGCGCGCGCGCGCGCGAGCCTTCTACCCGCGGAGGTCTGCACGCAGCGCCTCCCATCCCGAGGCCCCGACCCCGCTCGAGAAAACATAGGCCGACGCTCTCGGGGCCACGAGCCGCGGCGCTCCCGCGGCCACGCCCCCGCGCGGAGAGAGGCGGGCCCGCGCTGCCGAGCTTCCGAGACGGCCGAGGCAGGCCACCGAGAAGGCCAAGATGGCCCAAGATGCAAAAAAAAAAAAATGGCCAATAAAGATTCAAAGAATAATCCCCAGGCTATGTTTTGACTATTTCTGAAAATTCCTCCTGTAGAAGGACAGGCTCGACTTAAGCCTACAGGTGCTTCACAGAACGGCACTCCCGTATCACGAGCTGCCACCCCGAAGATTCCGAGAAACCACGAGCAATCTGCGCACGGAACTGCCGTCAAGCACACACGGACGAGGAAAAAAACACACACTCCCACTGTGTATGTTTTTGTCCCACAATGTGTGTTGTTTGTGTGTGTGTGTGTTTTTGTTCCCCTAGATGGCCCCACGACGGCTCAGGATTGCTCCGGGACGGCCCGCCGGGTCCCCAACACTGTCCGAGAGGGCCCCAAGGGGACCCCCAGTAAGGCTCGAAGGGGCACCGAGCATTGCCGTCGGCTGCTGAAACATGACTGGCGCAATCACCGTTCTGCGCTTTCACCATCTCAAGACGGCCTTCGAGGCCTCAAACATCGCCCCAAGACGACACAAGGGGGCCCAGCATCGCCAATTTTCTGCTGAGGCAGCCTCGAGACGGCCCAAGAGTTGCGAATGCTATGACAATGGACAGTCTAACAATCCTATCATTGAATCAAACATGTGTTTAAAATGTGTAAAACATGTTCTAAAAATGTTTCAAAGGTGTTTTTACAGATTGAAAACATGTTTGAAACACGTTCTTAGCATCTGGGAATTGTTTAGCAGTATGCTTCCTCTCCATTAATCGTCCTCCACAACCCAAGAGGCTCTTGGCGGCAAAGGGCGGCCCCGAGAGGACCTCTGGAGGGACCCAAGGCGGCCTCGACGGCCCAAGGCGGCCCCACGCGGCCCCAAGGGACCGCCTGGACGGCCAGGATGACCCCCATGAGGATTAGCTCAAGTGGTTTCAATTGTTTTCTGACCAAAATTCACCGACCCTGGCTGAAACATGGGTAGATACCAAAAGGAAACGGACAGAACAAAGAAGAAGGTGGGGGGGGGCCAAGTCTCGAGCCTCTCCAGAACTGCCACTGAACCGCATGTGACCACACCCCAACCCCCCTGCCGAGCCGACCTCTCTGGCGGGACAACGCCGCCAAGGCTCCTCGCCACATCGCAAGGTGCAGAGAACCCCTGGAAAGCTTGCCGCGCCCCCGTGGGTGCAGCAGCGGAGGCCACCCGCCCCACCGCAGCCTCGCGAGGGGGCCACGAGGGGCCAGCAGTGGGCAGGAGGAACGAGGCGGCGCGCCACGGACCAGCCAGCCGCACCCGCGCTCTGCTGCGGCCACGCAGGGGCACCGCAGGGAGGCGAGCACGCGCACGGCGGCGGGAGTCCTGCCCTTCTGGAGCCCTGGGGAGGCCGCGGATGCGGATGCTGTGTCCTGCCCTCCCAGCGGCCGGAGGTCAGTGCGCACCACTCCGCGAGAACTCGTCGTCATCCCTGGGCACAACGTCGGACCCAGGACAGAGGAGCAGCCTTCAAGAACACGAGACCCTCCGCCAGCCAAGACACACAGAACGTTCAAGGGCATCCTCCCCGAGGATGAACAAGAGCGTCCCGCGAGCCCAAAGAACATCAGGGTACCCTCCCCGAGCCGACCTTGATCTTATACCTCGGTCCGGCCGTAACTCCAGGGCGGCGGATGCAGATGTACGCAGGCGGTGGGGCAAACAACCCGACAGGCAGCTGCAACGTCAAGGCAGAGTCGCTGAAGTGCGATAGAAACTCCAAGTGCAGCGACAACTGGCGGCCGGCATGGAAGTGCCGCCGCGAATCAGGTCTCTCTCCGGCTGCTGAATTCGACGGGCCGGAACAATGATGGCGTTATCGTGGCCATCCGTGGCGCTGGACTCTTGACCATCCGTCGTACTGCACAGTCCAGGGCAAGAGAAGATTCGATAGTGCATCACGCCCTCGGCTGGTAGATTTCGTGCGGGGTTCCTTCAACACCCTCCTCTTGCACAAGTCTCGATCTCGTTTTCAAGACATCTGGGCTCTCGCCCACCCACCCACCCACCCACCCCCACCCCCAACAAACAAAAAATCTTTGGCGGTTGGGTGACAGGGCATGCCTCAAGACAGCGGGATACCACGCGGGCGCTGTGATTTCTGACACCGCCTTCAGCCTGGCTCCGTTTGCAACGTCCACGGTGGTACCGCGTCTCCCGCCTGTCGCACCTGCAAAACTCGTGTGGCTGGGAGACTGGGAAAAGGGGGGATGAAGACGAGGCGGGGAAGCCGGACATCGGGCGTCGTGACAAACGACAACCAGAGCTGTCGACGAATCCATACTCATGCGAGATTGATCGAGCCAGATCTATCCGTCAGGGCCCAGGGGCACGAGCCAAGGCGGGAAAGGTCCATCGCAACCTCCTCCAACCTCCCTCAAGTGCGGTCCCACAGAGAATGGCAGGAAAACGCTGCATGCGGCGCCCGCCACGTCCATGGGTCTCTCTACACTCGCGCTGAGCCGCATAGAGCGACCAGAAGACGCCACCACGCCCGAGTCCTGAAATTACAATCGCACGCTATACAGCAAAGGATGAGTCGGGCGCGTAAATCCACCACTTCGGTTTTGTCACGCACAAGGTGGGAAACCACGAGCGCATCATGGCAATCTCGTCAACCTCGTCAACCTCCTCCTTGTCCTTCTCATCAAGCTCCCCCTCCCCCTCCTTCTCCCTCTCCTCCTCCTCTTCCTCCTCCTCCTCCTCCTCCTCCTCCTCCTCCTCATCCCCCTCGTCCCCCTCCTCCTCCTCCTCCTCCTCCACTTCCTCCACCTCCTCCTCCTCCTCCTCCTCCTCCTCCTCCTCTTCCTCCTCCTCCTCCTCCACCTCCGCCTCCGCCTCCGCCTGCTCCAACTCCTCCTCCGACTCCTCCTCCGAGAGAGAAAGAGAGAAAGAGAGAGAGAGAGAGAGAGAGAAAAGAGAGAGAGAGAGAGAGAGCGAGAGAGCGTCCAGGAAGAGAAAGCGCGACTGCTCCTGAGGCCGCCCCGCTGACAGCGCCAGGGCTCCCAGGCAGCCAGGAATGGAGGAATCAGCAGATGCGAAGACGTGCTCCGAGGCCCTATGATTAAAGGGGGCCAGGGAGACAGAAATAAGCAGACTCAGAATCCAGGATTCCCTGTATTTCCCGCATTCCAAAATTTCCGCCCCCCCCCCCCTGGGACCAGCACGGTTTTGTACTTCTGCCAGAGATGCGGACGCACAGCAGCCTCAGACGGACAGCAGTGAATTCGCTCTTGTGAGGCCCCGTCCAAGAAGAGGCTCGAGAATTTGAGCCGCATCCGCAAGAGCCTCTTTCCCTCTTGCGCGGGGCTTTGTGCTGCAAGTTCGAGGCTCCGCGAGGCACGTGCATTGGCCACTCTTCAGCAGCGTTTGCGCGCTGCTGGGTCGGGATCGGCCCCCGATAGCAAGTCCACGCCTTCCTGGGCCGGGTGGGGCCGTCGGGCCCCTGTCGGCGAGCAGTGGGCGACTGGGGGTCGAGGCGTCAACCCCTGTGCCGATCCTCCCCTATCACTGCCCCCGAACAAGGGGGTTAGGGGGGGGTAGGGGAGGGCTTCTTGGAGGGAGGCTGCCTCTCGGAGGGCGCAGGCCCCACGTCTGCAGAGAGGGCCGCTTCGGCTCCCTCCCCTTTCCCAGGGGAGGCCCTCGCCTCACCCGCCTCACCGGCGGGGGCGGCCAGAGGGCGCCCTCCCTCCTCGGGTGGAGAGCGCTGGGCTCCGCGCCGGGCCTCTCCGTCCCGCACGGCGTGCCTGCCAGAACGTGACGGTGGGGGCTCGGCCACAAGAAACCTCCGCAAGAAGCCCAACCCTGAGATCCGCGATTTGTTCAGTGAAACTCCCGAGTTGTCGATCGAAAATCACAAAGATCGTATCGGAGGCCCATCGAAATCCAAGAAACCCAGGGCACCCTGGCAGAATCCAACTGGTTTCTGGGCACGCGCCCCCACTGTACCAAATTCTTCTCCTGCTGCTCCTCTTCCATCCAGGAGGATCGGAGCTCTGTGGCGCGTGTGGCCCCCCTGCGGGCCGCCAGTGACCTCTAGTGGGTGCCAGAGGCCTCTGGAGGGCCCAGGGCCTTTCCCTTCCTCCCCATCGCCCGCTTCGCGCCTGCAAATAAATTGTCTTGAAATACTCATTAGGCTTGAACGTGAGGAGAGTCGGCTCGATCTGGTCGTACCTCCTTTCGGTGTCTTCTGTCTCCTGCGAGGTGGCATGCGCCCAGCTACAGGAGCAGGAGGGTGGTCGCGTGGAACGAGAAAATATCAAACTGCGGTGAATGATGCAGTTTGAGGAGTGGGCAGGAAGAGGGGAAGAATAGAGAGGACCGTGCTCCAGGGGAACCGCAAAGGAACAGATGGTATCGTGATAGCACAGAGGACAAACACAAACAAACACGGCGGCGGAAACAAACACTACTCTTCAGAGCTCCAGCAGGAGCATAAGAAAACAAGCACGTGCATGGACTTCGTGCAAAGAAAACCAGCAACAGCGAGACAGCATACGTCATGACGCGAGTTCAGCTCACTTGCTCTCTCTCTCTCTCTCTCTCCTTCTCTCTTTGTTTCTCTCTCTCTCTCTCTCGCCCACTCAGACACACGTACAGCTACCTGCTGTGAGCATTAGTGGGGCAATAGAATAGCCACACCCAGCAGATAGGGCCAAGGCAACGCTACACAAAAACAAAGCACACAAAAGAGATTGCAGGCAAGTCCTGTGCATACTACACAAGTGAATCGCCTATACTGGTACACCCTGCTAGCAGGCTGCCTGAGACACGCTACCAGAGATACGCTTGGGACACGAAACGCAAACACACACACACACACACACACACACACACTCTTGTTTGACAAGCGCGGCGGCAACAAACACACACACACACACACACACACACTGCCTCCAGCGGCATGTTGGCGGCACCGTCGCGCGTTCGAAGGCGGGGCACGCTTAGTTCAATTACCACCTGGGATGCGGGATGCGCATGGGTGGTCTGGATAGGGGCAAACGCCTGCAGAAAAACGCGAAAACTCGCATGAGCATGGAAAACGTCGAAGAGGTCGTGCAAGTCTAGGAGCATGCAGAGCACAACCAGCACAGCAAAGCAAGAGGCGGGTGAGGCGTGCACAAACCTTTGGAACCCGCAGCCCTGCTGTGAGGATGCGCCGCGAGAGCTCTGGCCATGCCGACGAGGGCTGGCATACAGTTTTTGACCTGCAGGGCGAGAGCGAACCTTTTCCGCTGAAAGCTAAGCGGGACGCGCACAGCTTTAATCAGCAGAGAAAGGGCGGAAGAGGGCTGGCATACAGGAAGAGGAACAGGCCCCACCCGCACAGCGGTGCGAGAGCAGGTGCTGCGTGCACCACTGCAGCCTGCAGCCCAGCTGCATGGGTGCGGCGCGGGAAGCCGTGGCCGTGCAGCTGGAGCGCCGGCAGAGAACGGCCGGCAGCGGCAGGCATGCCGCGCAGAGTCCGGTCGGGGAGGGACCGTGCCCCGCGCAGGCGGGGCACGCAGCAGCCGCAGGAGGCAGGGCGCTCCGGGGGCCGAGCCCCCCCCCCGCAGGCGAGGGCGCCCGAGGCAGGAGGAACGCAGGCCAGGCAGGGCGAGGGCGCCCGTGCCGAGCCAGGCGCGCAGAGGGACCCCCCCGGACCGAGGGGGCCCTCCAGATCCGCCGACGGGCGTGGCGGGCGCGGCGCGGGAACGCCACGGCTCCCGTGGGCGTGGCCGGAAGAGAGCTGGCGCCGACCCCGGCGCCGGCGCAGGCCAGGCGGGCGCAGGCGTGGGCGGCACCAGCGAGGGGGGCCTCCGCAGATCCAGGAGGAGAAGGGTGAAGGCCAGGCGGCCCAGCCAGAATGGTTGGGCCGGTCCTCGGGCCAGGCCAGGCGAGCGAGAGACGCTGGCGCAGACCCACCACGCCGACAGGGGAGCGCGAGTCGGGCTAAGGAGGCGCAAAATCAAAAGTCAAGAAGGGGGGGGAGAAGGCAGGAGGCGACGGGTGTGACCCGGCACCGAGAGGCGAGACCGAGCCCAGAGACCCGCCGCAAGAGTGGCCCCACGCAGGCACCCTGACCCCAGGGGGGACCAGGTACACCCGGCCAGGAGCCGCGGGAGTGTGGTGGCGAGAGCACGGCCGGCAGACGGCTGGCCGACGCGTGACCCAACCAGAGCACCTAGGGGCCGTACCCCCCAGAGCCAGGACAGGAGCGCGCCATCGGGAGATGTGGCGCGCCGCGCCACGAATTGATGGGAGCTAGCGGCCTGCACCCCGCGACAACGGCGGAGAGCTGACGCGAGTGGAGGCCCGCTGCGGGGAGGCTCCCCACAAGCGGGCAGAAGGCGGCAGCGTGAAAATCTGGGCGCGGCAGAGAAACAGCCAGCGCCAGCCCAGGCACCTGGGGGGGGGGGCCCTGGCCACCCGAGGAGAAAGGGGGGCAGGCCAGGCGCCATCCTATGCACGGCAGTCCTCCAGGCTGGGCCAGGCGAACGAATGCCGCTGGCGATCGCCAACCATGCCGGCAGAAAACCCGTGCGCCCGCGGAGAAAGAGGGCCAGGACCGCGACGGGCAGCCCGTGGGGTCCCCCCCCCAGTGCGCGCACGAGAGCGGAGGTGACCCGCAGCCCGCGGGGCAGCGCCGAAGAATCAAGAGCGGGTCGCCCGAGAGGGGCAGGCGAACCGGGGCGGCGGGTGCCGCAGCTCCGGGGGAGCGAGCTCGGGGAGATGGGCGGGGGGCCGACAGCTCACGTCCTGTCCCGTCCAGGGGCCGCCATCTCTCGTGCGCTGGGCACGCACCGTCAGCGAGGACGGCGCCGCTGCCGGAGCGCGAGGCGCACGAGCTGCTGAAGCGACCTCCAACAGGAAGGGCTCCAGGGAGGCCCGAGCGGACGCGCCACACAGGGGGGCGAGGAGGGGGCAGGCGAGGAGGAGGGGGGACGAGGGCAAGCCCAGCGGAGACCAGCCGCAAGAGCGGCCGGACACCGGCGCGGCCGAGAATCCCCCCAGGTGCCCCAAGCGAAACGGGGCCGGCGCAGGCGCGGGCGCATGGGCTGGGAGGGGGGGGGGCACTCGGGAGGGGCATGCAGCCCGCACCCCGCACGGCACGCAGGGTTGACCCAGAGGGCTGGGCATCGGGGCAAGATGCCAGTGGAGCGCGGAAAGAGACCCAGGGTGCCAAAGATTGGGGCGCGAAGCCCATCGAGAACTGAGAAAAGACCCAGAGGTTCGGGAATTGGGCACGAAGCAAAAAAAACGAAACAGATCGCGCTGGGCGCGTTGGCAAACGGGGTCGCTGGCAGGTGCCACCCTGATACGACGATGCGCCGGAAATGCGGGCCTGTGCGGGCCCCAAGAGGGCCCGAAGACGGCCCTGAGGCCTCGAAGACGCCCAAGATGGCCTCCGAGACAGCCCTGAAGCAGCCCACGAGGCCCCAAATCGGTTCAGAGAGGCCCCCAAGACGTCTTCCGACGGCGTCTTGGGGGCCAGGAACGCCCTAAGACGGCCAAATAAGCTCCCAAGCAGCCCCCAAGAGGCCTCCAAGAGGCCCCCAGGAAGCTCCCAGGAGGACCCAAGAGTGCCCCTCCTCCTCCTCCTCCTCCTCCTCCTCCTCCTCCTCCTCCTCCTCCTTCTCCTCCTCCTCCTCCTCCTCCTCCTTTTTCCTCCCTCTCCTCATCCTCCTCTTCCTTCCCCCACGTATTCCCCGAAGGGTTTCCACAACGGCTGGAGGAACGCATGGTCTAATAGCTTGGCCAAACTTTGCCCAAACGTTCGGCCACATAATTAGGCCTATCCTAAGAGACAGGGGGCGGCGGTGATTCGCCGCAGACGTCCCCGATTAGAGAAACAATAAATGACGAGAAGGAACAGCATACCATAAAATGGTCACGCTACGACCCGCCCAACGACCCACCATCGAGCCAACCTGTCCTTGAACTAGCCTGCCAACACACTCGACACACGGACACGACGCAAACATTTCAACCACACAGATTGCCTAAGGCGACTGCCAAAAGCCTCCTCCCCTTCGTCCTCCGCCTCCTTTTCCCTCTCCTCCTCCTCCTTCTCCTCCTCCTCCTCCTCCTCCTTCTCCTCCTCCTGCCTCCTCCTGCCTCCTCCTCCTCCTCCTCCTCCTTCTCCTCCTTCTCCTCCTCCTCCTCCTCCTCCTCCTCCTCCTCCTCATCCTCATCTTCATCCTCATCCTCATCCTCATCCTCATCCTCATCAGCAGCATCATCATGCTTCTCCTCCTCATCATCATCCTCCTTCCTTATCATCCTCCCTCATGCCTCCTCGAGGTAAAGCTCACAAATTGCTAGACAGGACAAATTCGTACAGAGCGTCCTGGAGCGTCACGGATCGGCAGCACAGGCTGAAGGACTCTACGATAACGACACGAGAAGGCGTCGGGAGAAGCTCGTGTGGTAGTGACGGTGGCAGTGGTGGTGGCAGTGGTGACTTTTGAAGAAGACCGAACGGCGGCATAAACATCAACCGTTGGAGGGTCCGAACAGACTTCCTGGGACCGTGCGAGTCTCTTGGGTCGGCGCCCCCAAGAGACTCGCACGGTCCCAGGATGATGATGATGATGATGATGATGAGGAGGAGGAGGAGGAGGAGGAGGCGCTAGAGGCGCCTCCCAGGAGTGTGGGGAAGGGGGGCGAGCGCCGACCCAGGAGAGTCCGCACGGACCACTGAAAGCTTACGTCTCCATCGCTTTCTGGTATGCGGGGCAGTGGTAGACGTCGGTCGGAAGAAGTAGGTAGAAACATGAAGTAGGAAGGCGGATATAGTAGATTGGGTCCAGGTCCTTCCAACAAATAACAGAACACAGCAAAAGCATGTCGATTCTTGAAGTAGGAAGGCGCTTGAAGTAGATTGGGATCTGGGAATCCAAAAATACCTACTTTCAACGACTGGCGTGTAGTGGTCCTGGTGGCAACGGTGGCTTGAATTCCGTGAGGGGTCCCCCATCGGACGAGAGAGCGGTAGCCACAGCGGCGGGCGGCCAGTGCGCCTCCTTCGTGCAGTAAGTCACGGAGCACTCGGTCTGCAAGCAGCCGATACGCATCACACCTCTGGGCGAAGGACACCATGGGACGAGGACGACCCAAACCCCACTGCGTCACGAAAAAACACGACTGGAATGCTGCCAAGTTTCTGTCCCTGGGGGCCCTTGCCAAGCCCCGGAACGATCAAACACGCCTCTGGGGAATTGAACACGATCAAGCCAAACTATGTTTCGACCACAGCTCTCAACAACAGGCGTCCACATACTTGCAACGAGGCGTGAAGGCGCCCCGTGATAGTTCCGTCAAATCTCGTACCGCTGGTGATGCGATGCTGTGAGAACCGGTCTGGGGGGGAAGATCCCGGTGTGCCGGGGAGCCACGTTCCTACGGCGTCGTCGCCGTCGCCGCCGCCCTCGTCGTCGTTTCTCGTCGTCTCGTCGACGGGGCCTGCCAAGACGGAGGCACTGGTCGGGCCGGGAGGAGGACCGAATTCGACGGAGGGGGCGAGGGTGGTCAACACAGGCGCAGCGCCATGCCCAGGGCTTCCCGCCCCCACGAGCCCTCGCGGGAGGGGGCTCGCCTTCCCGGCCGGCGCTCTCTGCCTGAACTGGACGGAGAAAGACAGACCGAGCACGCCGAACGAACGAAGCGAGCGAACGCACGACGGATCGAACGAAACGAACGAATCGTCCTCCGCCTCCTCCTCCCTCCTCCCTCCTCCCTCCTCCTCCTCCTCCTCCTCCTCCTCCTCCTCCTCCTCCTCCTCCTCCTCCTCCTCCTCCTCCTTCTCATCCTCGCTCCCTCCCTCCCTCCCTCCCTCCTCCCTTGCCCCCCCACCCCTTTCCCCTCCCCCCCCCCTTGGCTGGCAGGCGCACCGCCGCCGGCGCGCGGGCGTCCCGGACGTGCTCCGCCCGACTGGTCGTCTCGCAGGGTGGCTGCCCGCCAGCGCTGCTGCTGGAGCCCGTCGGAGCGAGTCCCGGGCCGCATCCAGGGCCAGGGGCGATCGACTGCACGCAAGAGTGACCCCTGGGCAAGAGTGACCTCTTGTGCGCGGTTCACCGGGGGCCGCTGGGGGACCAAGCACGAGCGCGCAAGACGCAAAATGCAGCATCGCGTTCGGCGATCGGGCGGCCCCCTTAGGCCCGCACCACAGGTCACTCCAGCGAAAGGTCACTCTCGCGTGCAGTCGGGGCGAGCGCTCGAGCTGAGCCCCCCGTGGCTGGGTCGCCGGCGCGCTCACCACCCCCGCCGCCGGCCTTGCCTGGCGCGGGCGAGCGCGCGCCTCGCGAGCGCGCACGCGGCGGGGCCTCGTGATCGCTGCGGCCCAGGCGCCGCCCAGGCGCCCCTGGGGACCCGGGCCCGCGCATGGGTGCAGCGTGAAGTCGGGCGTGTCCTCCCAGAGGCGGGCTTTGGGCGGAAGAAAATTACCCTACAGATATTCCAAGAGAGTCCCTAACAAATACTCGAAAAATCGCCCCCAGACCATTTGGAGACCATGTTTGAATGCTCCTCCTGCAGAGGGACAGGCCCGATTCAAGTCTAGCGACGTCCGGCCCATGGAGCTGCGCTGCGTCGCCGCACAACGAGGCGACCAGCGTGCCACCGAGACCCGCGAGCGAAGCCAGCCCTGGAAGTGCTCGAGGCAGGCAACTCGTGCAGCGTCGTCCAGGAGAGGCCCCCCGAGAGGCCGTTGCAGGTATCTCCACGGATGCCCTGAGAAGCTCCAATATGACTTCAGAAAAACCGAACTGCTGACACAGAAGCCTGCGGATAAGCTCCAGAAGGCTTCATGGCACCCCCGCAAAGCCCAGACCGCGTCTTGAATGCCCAAGAGGCCCACACGAAGCACTTACACTACCGCGAGGTGAGACGTCCCAGAAGACCCGTACGAAGCGGCAAGGGCCCGAAGGATTGGTTCACGCTTGTTCCAGGGCTGCTCCGACAGGGCTGACCAAAGCATCGGAATGAATCCGCGAGCATCGGAAACAGCCAATAAGGCCCCAAGGAGCCAACAGGAGGGCTTTGGACGATCACCCATCTACGATTCACAATGGCGTCGATGCCCGATGCACTTGCTTGCATGATCTTGCAGCCAGAATGGCCCCGAGCTGCTGCAAGCAACCTCGAGGAAGCACCGAAGGAAGCATAATAGTCCCCCGACGGACGTTGGCTTTGTGTCCGAAGCCCGGGGGGCGGAAGTGGCCAAAGATCTCCAGACGTTGAAATAAAAACTCCATACCTCACATGAGGGACCGAGGGAAGGCAGCGTTGAAGTCCAGCCGCCGCCGAACCAGACAAAGCCGAAGAGCCCCCAGCTACCTGGCGCGCGTCACTGGTGAGCTAGACCAGGGCTCTAGAGAAGCAGCGGCTGAAGGCCTATTTCCACTTTTGCTTCTTTCTCCTCCACGTACGCCACGCCCGTGGTAAACTGCACGATGCTGCGACGACTGCAGCGGAAGAGGGGAAAAAGGCATCAGGAGAACAACATGGGAGAAAGCGTAAAGGGAATGAGGGGGGAAAAGGCAGGGAATTGATGCCAAAGGGGAGCAGGAGGAGGGAGAAGAGGGAGGGCAAAAGGAAGAGGTGCGCACAAGGGCATTGGAAAAGGGGAACGGCGCTGGGAGGGTAACCAGAGGAAGATCCAGAGGTGCGTAGGAGAAAGGGGAGAGCAAGAGGGCGGAGGAAGCCGGACGGGAGCAAGTGCCCGCGGTGCCAGTTTGCACGCCGGGGTGTGCCAGCACGTGGTCGGGCGGCGCAGACGGGTTGCCTCCTTGCTGCGCCAGTGACACTCCCTGGCCGCTGTCCCCTCTAGCGGGCGAAGCGGTATAGGACAAACTGTTCCCCCGTCGGGGGCGCCTGTCCCTGGGCGGCTGGAAAGGCTCTGCCCCTGCGTGGCACCTTGGGGGGGGGGGACAAACTCTGCGGCCGCCTGGTGGGGGCGGGCGTCCCCGACGGCAGCAGCGTCTACTCTTTTTGTTTCCTTCTGCGCCCCTGCCGCGTCGCTCTGCTTGTTATTTTCGTTCTGCGCCCCTGCCGCGCCGCCCCGGCTGGTCCCCGCGCCCGCTGGCTTCCAGGCGCGGCGGCCCTGCGGCCCCCCTGCTGCGCAGCTGGCGCCGGCCGGCAGGGCGCCCTCGCCCGCCCCGCCCCCCCCGCGCCTGCGGCGGGACGCCCCGCCTCGCCGGCCCTGGGGCCCAGACCGTCCTGCCGCACCCGGCTGCGCTGTGCGCACCGGCCTGGGTCCCGCGCTCTGCCCCTGCCTCCCGCTCCCGCCCTCGCCGGGGCTGCCCCTCCGCCACCTGCGGCATCGTGCCGCCCGCTGGCGCGCTGCTGCGCAGCAGCCCCGCCTCCCGGCAGCCCTGCTGGTCTAGGGGGAAAACAAACCTACC
>CAUYUJ010015123.1:121074-143574 GCA_963575745.1 Prorocentrum cordatum | reverse complement strand
GAAGAACTTACCTTCATTGCGGGATGCTGGTGCCAAAACACCGTTTCTGGGACGTCAGCGCCACGAATTATCTTGACGGTTGCGTCCTGGGAGCCTTAAATCGTGCCAAAACGCTGTTCCCGGGACTCCGACACCGCAAACCAAGGTGACTGTTGAGTCATGACCACCCTCAGTAACCTTCAATCGTGCCAGGACACCGTTCCAAGGACATGAACCATACGAATCCTCCAGCCTGTTACAAAATGTCAAATGGCGAATGCGCGCTGCGCTAGGGCGAGAGCCAATGTTTGAAACGGAACCGCCCTCCATCTTCGAAGCTGCTGCAGACAAACGCGCGCGGCGCTAACGCGAGAGCCATGTTGCGAAAGCCACCCGCCATCCGTTCTTGAAACTGCTGCGAACTTTGGGAAGCGAATGTGCGCGGCGCTAACGCGAGAGCCGCATTTGGAAAACCACCCGCCGTCCATCCTTGAAACTGCTGCACGAACTCTGCAGACGAATGTGCGCGGCGCTCAATCGAGAGTCACCCTGGGAGAACCACCCGCCACCCATCCTTGAAACGGTCGCAAGCTCTGAGAACGAGCGACGGCCCACTCTCCACCCATGGAGCTGCTGCAATTCTTGAGATCGACTGTTTGCGGCGACAAGGCGCGAGCCACATGCTGAAAACGGCCAGCCCTCCATCCCTGAAGCTGCTGCAAACCTCAGGCTTCAGGACAAAAAGTGATGGGGGGAAGCTCACGCGAAACGCCCCGCCCGCCCGACCAACGCGTCCAGGGATGCGACAGGGAAGAGATACGTACAAGCGAAAAGGATGGAGGAGGAGACAAGTTTGAGAGCGGGTGCACGCCAAGCCTCGAGAGCAGCGTTGTGGCCTACTGCAAATCCCAGATAAGCGGCATTCTGCTGGACCTTAAACTGAGAGACGTTGACGTGGATATCCTGGAAAATCTGAATCATGTGCTCGTAGCCGTTTTGATTAACCATGAGGAGGAAGGAGGAGGAGGAGGAGGAAGTAGGAGGAGGAGGAGGAAGGAGGAGGAGGAGGAGGAGGAGGAGGAAGGATGCAGGAGGAGGAAGGAGGAGGAGGAGCAGCAGCAGTAGCAGCAGGAGGAGCAGGGAGACCAGGGAGGGCGAGGGGGAACGGATCGGCTCGGCCGGTGGGCCCGGGAAGACCCACAGCGCCGTCAGGGAGGGAAGGAGGGAGGGAGGGAGGGAGGGAGGGAGGGAGGGAGGGAGGGAGGGAGGGGAGGGAGGGAGGGAGGGGGAGGGAGGGAGGGGAGGGAGGGGAGGAGGAGGAGGAGGAGGAGGAGGAGGAGGAGGAGGAGGAGGAGGAGGAGCGAGGGAGGGAGGGAGGGAGGGAGGAGGAGGAGGAGGAGGGAGGGAGGGAGGGAGGGAGTTTAGGCCTGCTGTTCGCTCCCTGCGGGAAGGGGCACACGGAGCAGAGAGGGGGGCCGTTGCAGCGGCCCCGTACCGCGAGCCCTAACCCCCATCCGCCCGTACGCTCTGCACCCAGGAGGAAGTCGGGGTACAAAAGACGGCCCCTGGCCCCATGCCCCGCTCCCCCTCGCGACGCGGCTGCGAGGCTCCTCGGCGTGTCAGGCGCGGGAGCTGGGGGTCGGCCGACGAGGACGGGCGCGCCATCCTCACCCTGAGCCGTCCCCGAACTCCTCCTCGCGGAGCTCAGACGAAGGTCTCGTAGGCGGCGCGGACGCACCGCCCTCGGCGTCCACCAACGCCTGGCCCAGGCGCTCCATGAGCGAGTCGATGTCGGCACCTTTGGCGAGATCATCTTCTGTCTCCTGCACGCCTGGGGCCACCATACTTTTGCCAGCATCGCCAGGAACTCGCCAAACACTGCGGCGCTGACGTTGCTGGACGGTTCCTCCGTTTTCTGCCTCTTCTCCTCATGAGGCGTTGGTCGAAGAACTCGCACCCTCTTGACCGTGCTCCTATTCTGGCCGTTCTCGATCCAATCGATCTCGGCCGTCGCGATGTTGTCCGCCGAACCGTTGACGACGATGGTGTCGTTAACCTGCGCAGGAGGCCATCACGAAGGGAGTTTGCGGAGGCCACCTCGATGGAGCTCACGTGGACAAGCTTGGATGGAAACTTGGCACCTGCTTCATATCAAAGCTCTGGGTTGGACTGCACGCCCTGCTGGTCGCCGTCGCGGCGCAGACAACCCACTGCACGGCCTCCTAAATACTGCGATTGCTCGTGAAGTCGCCATTGCACATCACCTCGAATTCAGCCTGGTACTTGAGCTTCTTCCCGCGGCGCTCGATGGTCCAGGCCTCCCTGCTGGCGTCCGCGGGGCCGACGACGGGGCGCTCTGTACCGAGCGTTTGCTCTTCATCTTCATGATGTTGGTGGCGTTTCACTTGCTTTTCATATTTCATGATGTTTGCTCTATACCGAGGGCTTGCTCCTCATATGTCATGACGCTTGCTCTACACCGATGGTTTGCTCTTCAACTTCTATGCCGAGTGTTTGCCCTTCATCGTTCATGATGCTTGCTCTGTATACCGAGTGTTTGCGCTTCATCTTGTGGCTCCTCTTCATGATGTTGATGGCTGCCACCCTTGCCTTGGACTGCATCGGGGCCCCTTGGAAGACCCATGGAAATGGTACACGATAGAGCGGGGCCGAGGGTGGTGCCGTTGCGGGCGTCGCCGCAGCCGTCGTCGAGGTCGATTCCAGAGCCAGATCTGGAGCAGGGGGCACCTGCGCACGCCTGGGTGGCACTGGGCCACGTCCCACCCAACGCCCCACCCGATGTAAGACGAAGCCAGGACGAGGATGACAACGGGTGAGGATAAATCGAGAATCACTGAGATCTGGCGGCTCAGGAGGATGCCTCGGGCGTCGCGGCGTTCTCGGAGCGTTCCAGAACGCTCTGAGAGCGTTCCAGAACGCTCTGAAACGGATTAATGCTCGTCTTCACCCCGCCCGACTATGCTTAGATCGGGCATGTCCCCCCACAGGCGGATTTGTAAACAAAAAATCAAGTGAATACCCCAAACAGTCAAAAATAGTTTTTTACATAAATAAATATATACATATATATATATATATACATATATATATCGTCTCCAGACTATGTTTGGACTATGGTTGGATATTCCTCCTGTAGAGGGACAAGCCCGACTTAAAAGACTATGCCCCACTCGACGCCCCCGGATGGATGAGATCAGCCCAGGGGGCCTCCGAGGCCCGATGGATCCTGCACATCGCTGGCCACGACACACAGTCGGCGCGCTGCCACTAGGAGTGCGGAGTAACGAACAAGGCGGCTAATCTGACCACGGCGAGCCTCGGTCACCAGCCTCTTCCTCCGCCTCCTCCTCCTCCTCCTCCTCCTCCCCCTCCTCCGCCTCCTCCTCCTCCTCCTCCTGCTCCCCTCCTCCTCCTCCTCCTCCTCCTCCTCCTCCTCCTCCTCCCCCTCCTCCTCCTCCTCCCCTCCTCCCCCTCCCCCTCCCCCTCCTCCTCCTCCTCCTTCTCCTCCTCCCCCTCCCCCCTCCTCCCTCCCCCCTCCTCCTCCTCCTCCTCCTCCTCCTCCTCCTCCTCCTCCTCATCCCTCCTCCTCCTCCTCCTCCTCCTCCGCCTCTTCGTCCTCCTCCTCCTCCCCCACCCTAGAAGCAAGGAACGGCACGAAGACCGGAGAGCCCCTGCGGAGCCCAGAGTGCTCCCTGCCTGCAGCGTCTTGGCCGGCGCACGAGGGGACGCCGCACGGCCAGCAGGACTCAACGCATGCCCTGCAGGCAGCGACACCCACGGCTCGGCGCCCTCCTCCCTCCCCCATGACCTCCCCGATCCCCCTGCAGCGGGCGAGTGTCTCGCCGGCGCCCCCCCGCCCCCCCCCCCGCACCTTCTGGAATCGCCTCCCGACGACATCGCGGCACCCACGCAGATCCCTTCCGCGGAATGTCTGTTCTTTCTGTTTCTGTGCACCCCCCCACGGGACCGAAGATGGGGTCAACCCCACTTTTGACCTCGCGCGCCACGAACCGGGACCTCAGAGGGCAACCAGATGGATGGCGCTGGAGAGAGCTCGTCATTGACGAGATCCCGGATCTCTTCAGCGAGATACGACGACGTAACAAGAAGCGAATCCAGAGCCGGTGCCCCGAGGTGTTCACCCGGGAAGCTTGGGCTAAGCCCCTGATCAACCGTCCGCCCTACGACGCTCAGATCTCAGACGAAGATGATCCCGCCCATGGAGCTAATGCCGACCATGGCGCGGACAACGTCTCGATTGACCACGCGCAGGCGACCACCACCGACCAAACCGGCCCGACTGCAAAAACGCATGACGGCTGACAGAGGGCCGGCCTGCGGGACGACCACTCCCCTACAGAAGCAAAGCAACAACAGCTCAGGGCACGACCCCACGCTCGCCCACCAGAAGTTGAGCGTCGACAACACCGATCCCCTTCCCCACGATGCAGCGCTGCAGGACCGTAGCACAGGCCAGCCTCAACGAGGTGCCACTGCGTAATTACACCCTTCTTCACAACCCCTCCACTAGCATCAAGGCGAGCACTACCCACGGAGGCCTACGTCGGGGCCTGCCCACGAGGGGGCCTGTCCTATGCGTCACCTTCCTGCCCCTTACAAATTCAGCGCCAATCACGACGGACGTCAACCACCTGGTCCAGCTTTTCTTCCACGCAACACCCATATCTCGGCACTCTTCGTTTTCGAACCACTATGCACTCACTGCCCCCAAATAGCAGTAGAAGCAGCGGACTACGACCCAGACTACAGACACCCGGAGTACCCCTACCTCAAGCGACTACACAGCACTCCCCTCCACGACCTCTACGACTCTACCACCAGCGAGCAGCAGCAGTGCGACATAGTGTACCTTCTCATCCTTCACATCTCCACGGCCATGTTTTGCATGTGGGTCCGCGGTTAGACAGGGCTTCAAAACCTGCCTTGCCTTTCTCACCCACCAGTCACCAAGGGATCTGCGATGAGGCAGGGCTCCAAAACCCGCCGCACAAGTGACACAACCGACCCCTGCAGGCCCACGGCCCGGCAGGGCTCCCAAACCCGCCGCGGGGAGGGGGGGAAGTTGCACAACCGACGCTTCACATCCGACGCAGCTTCTGAGAGCTTGCGTCAACTGTGGGTCCGCAGCCAGATGGGGACTCCCAAATCCGCCGCGTCTTTGGCACCCACGTTCGCCAGCAAGACCACGGCCAGACGGGGCCCAAAAACCCGCCGTGGCCGGCGAAAGGTCAGTCGACGTGCCACATCCGACGCATCAGGGTGCGTGACGCACGCTCTCTCCTTCCACCCCGCCTCGCGCTTGCAGAGGCCAGCCATTGCCCATGAGTGTGAGGGTGGGGAGGAGGAGGAGGAGGAGGAGGAGGAGGAGGAGGAGGAGGAGGAGGAGGAAGGAGGAGGAGGAGGAGGAGAAGGAGGGAGGGAGGGAGGCAGAAAAGGAGGTGGAGGAAGGAGACGAGGGAGACGAGGGATACCGGCGACGAGGAGGAGGCGACGCTTGCAGAGGCCAGCCACTGCCCATGAGAGTGTGAGGGTGAGAATGCATGCCAGAGGATGGAACTACGGTCAGGCCGCCACGGCACGGGCTGCACATGCGGCCGTGGACCAAGAGTGGGCCAACCCGGGACTCCCACGGAAGCCCGAGATGGCCCCCGCCTCCCCCTCGGGGGGCGAATGCCGTGCTCGGGCCCCACCATCGGGACACCACCACACCTGCTCACCCGCTGATCGATGCTCCTCTTTCCTCCTTCCCACCTGCTCCTCGCGCCGCCCAACCTGTTAGCTGTCACCCAACGAGGACGCCACCGACTTTCCTCCTCGCAGCCAGCTCTCGGCCACGTCGAGACGTGCCGCACCCGAACAAAAGATGGTCCGCCACTCTCGGCACCAGGCAACACCACTTGTCGCTTCTGGCTCCGCACAGCCAACCGTCCGCAGCTGGCTGCCTCTCACACTGCCTGCACGCTCGCTCGCACACCGCCCACACCAGGAAGAGTTTTGATCCGCGGGTCGAGAGCGCACCTCTTCCAGTCGAGGCTGAGCGGGCCGCGCGAAGCTTGAATTGGGCAGAGAAGGGGGGGAGGAAGCGGCGGGGCCTCAGAGCGAGGCCGAGAGGAGGCATAGCCTCGGATACAAGCGGTGCCGAAGCCGAAGGTCTTGCGAACAACTCGCTCGCACACCGCCCACACCAGGAAGAGGCACCCCGCCGAGGCGGGCCCTTCCACCCCCTCGGAGGGGGGGGGCCCATGGTCGGGCCTCTTCTCCCTCCACCGCCAGCGCCGCCGCGGCCAGCCCGACGCCTCCTCTCCGCCCGCCTCCTGGATGGTCGTCGCGCGGCACCGTCTCTCCTCACACGCGCCCGCCCCCCCCCCCTCCCTCCTGGGGAGCCGCAGGGAGGCACCCCGGCCCCCAGGAGGCATCCTCGGTTTGGCTACTTTACAAATCACTACCTTGAGCAACCCCCTACCTTTACCGTCTCTCCTCATGCGCCCCGCCCCCTCTCCTCCCTCCTGGGGAGCCGCAGGGAAGCACCCCGCCCCCAGGAGACATCCTGGGCCTGACTGCTTTACAGATCACCATCTGTCTTGAGCAACCCCCCCCCGGGGGACGACCGCCCCCAGGGACGCCCGCCCCAGGGGCAGGGGGCAGCGTTAGATATTCAGCGCCCATGCCAGTAGCGTCGGCGTCAGAAGAAGGAGGAGGGGGACGAAGGAGGAGGAGGAGGAGGAGGAGGAGGAGGAGGAGGAGGAGGAGGACGACGACGACGAGGGAGGAGTAGTAGGAGTAGTAGGAGGGGGGGGAGGAGGAGGAGGAGGAGGAGGAGGAGGAGGAGGAGGAGGAGGAGAAGGAGGGAGGGAGGGAGGCAGAAGAGGAGGTGGAGGAGGGAGACGAGGGAGACGAAGGATAACGACGACGAGGAGGCGAAGATGAAGAAGAAGGGCGCCCTGCTCCCTGGCCTCTGGAGGTGGTGGGGACCCGCCGATCCCGGGCCCTGCTCTGTCTCTGGCGCTCCATCGCGCCGGCGAGCCCGCCCGCCCCCCCCCGGGCCTCGAAGCCCCGGCCCGCGCCGAGCGGGGCCCTCGCTCCGAGCGCCGCTCGAGCCGCAGGAGCCACGTCCTCGCCCTTCTCATCCCCCTCCTCCTCGTCCTCGTATCCTCGTCCTTATCCTCCTCGTCATCATCACTATCATCGTCAGGCTCCTGGTCGTTCTCATCATCAGCCTCCCTATCCTCACCCTCACCCTCATCATCGGCCTCATCATTCTCCTCATCCTCGTCCGCATCCTTGTGATGGACGCGGAGGGAGCGGGGAAAGGAGGAAGGACAGCAGCGAAAGCACCCCAGGCTTGCACCAGCTTCTGCCTCTCTTCCCTCTCCTCCTCGCCATCACTACCCTCCTCCTGGCCCATCCTCTCCCTTCGCCCGCCTCCCCCTTGCTTCCTCATCCCTCACCCCTTCTTCCTGCGTCCCTCCTCCCTGCTCCCTCTCCCCTCCATCCCCATCCCTCCTCGTCGTCCCCTCCTCCATCCTCTCTTCCATCCTCTCTTCGCTGCGCCCTCCTCCCCGTGCCCTCCTCCATCCGCCCACCTCCACCCTCCATCCTCCCCTCTTCCCTCCGCCCCGGTACTTCTCTCCGAATTGGAGCGCCGCCGACGCCGCCGCCGCCGCCGCCCTCCGAGTCTGCATGCCCTGGTCGAAGACCGACAGTGTTGACAGCAGTGGGCCCCTGTTTCTCCAGGCCCCCCAGAAGAGTCCAAAGGGCTCGGCGGGACCTGCAAAGACCTCTGGGGACGTCTGGGGGTCCAGATCCGCGGCAACACGAAAATTCACCATCGCAATCACCGTCACATCCACTGGCATGGTCATAAGGATCGTGATCGTCGCCAGCAGCGACGGCAGCAACGCTGCCATCATCGCCTGCTGTGCGAGCACCAGTGTTCCGACGGCGAGGAGAGCTGCGACGACGCACTATTCACCTGGCCTGATACCATGCCCACCTTGTGCTCCCCCATCGCCGTGCCTCCTCTGTTCGCTGTTGCTTGATCCTCCTCCTCCTCCTCCTCCTCCTCCCCCTCCTCCTCCTCCTCCTCCTCCTCCTCCTTCTCCTTATCCTCATCATCCTCATCATCATCCTCCCGCCCACCTCCTGTCTCGTTCAGTACAGCTTGTCCTGCCGTATACTTATGGAGCTGGGACTTTTGTATATGCCATGCCTCGGGGAACTCTGTGGAATACATTCTGGAGATGGTAATGTTAATTCAGAAGGCTTCCAGAGCACGCCTGCCTGTAAGGTCGTGATGTCCCCCTCTTATCGTTTAAGATCCCTTCCCCTTTCCCTCACCTCGCTTCCCCTCTTCCTCCCGTAACCCCTGAGCAACCTCAGGACGAGCAAGTCGTGTTTGGAATGCGACCCCCTGATTTGTCCCTTCCGATCTCGAAGGGATAAAGATGCCCCTGGAGGCCGACTGTTCTGTTCGACGTTCCCGCGTGTTGTTCTGCAAGGTGGCAACGTGTGACGTGCTCTACCACATCGTGTTAGTGATGCTACCACTGATGATGCCAATGATGACAATGACGATGATAATGACAACGATACTGATGCCGATCGAAATCGAGAGTCCATCTCTCCCTCTCTGTCTCTCTCTCTCTCTTGATACTATTCGTTCGGTAGCGTTCGGCTTCTGTTCTGGATGATGCATTTGTTTTGCATGCTCATCCTCGTCCCTTCTATTTCTCCGCCAAGTCGGAGGGGGTAGCGATCGCTTTTTCGTTTTTTCTCTCTACTCTCTATCTCTCTCTCTCTCTCTCTCGCACTCTGAACACACAAGAGGAATGGGGGAAATGGGAAGGGCAGTGGCTGCTCTTTCTCTCTCTCTCTCTCTCTCTCGTTGTATTTTTCTTTTCCTCTCTCTCACATTATCCGCAGAACGCGGTGGACAATGAGAGTAAGCAGCAGGTACCCCTCACAATTACCCTCGCACCCTCCACGGAAAACGCCGAGGAGGACATCGGAGGGGGGAGTGATGTATGTCTCGTCTCCCTCTCTCTCTCTCACCCTCTCCCTCTCTCGCTCCCGCTCCCCCTCCCTCTCCGCTTGTCCACGCGCGCAACCCAGGAGGGCGAGCTGGACGGAGAACGTCGCTACTCCCTTATGGGGGGGAGCGAAGGTTCTCTTCGGCGGGGCGAGAGCGAATCTCTTCCGCTAAAAGCTAGGCGGGCTACGCACAGCTTCAATTAGGGGGACAGGGCACAGGTAGGCGGGGCCTCACGCGGCCGGAGTGGGCGGGGCCCGGGGTGCAGGCGGTGCCGAAGAGCTTGCACAGGAAAAGGTACGCCGTGGACAGGGAGGAGGGGAAGATCCGCCACCCCCCCCACACACATACAATTTTAACCCGGCGGCACAGAGGAACCTCAGGCGCGGGCAGCAGATGAAAGTGTTAATTTCAGACGGCCTCAGCCGAAAGAACAGCAGCGCGAGGGGTCGCACACTGTACAGTGCAAATGGGTGGTGTGGTGATGGGATAGCACCCAGAGAGCGTGCAGCGGCCAGAACCCGAGGAGCACGATAGCTCGATTCAAAACCTTGACCGTCGGTACAAATCACAACCTGTAGAGCTGCCGGAACAGCCGATTGGTGGGGCAACGCAGAGCAAGGCCAGGCGGGAGAAAGGGTAGATTGCCACCCTACGACCCGCCGGCACACAGCAAAAGCATCAATGGAGTGCTAGACCTACAGGCCGCGGCAGCACCACAACAGCGAACCCGACGCAAGACCAGCCACCTGGTGGCGGCGTCAACACGCAGGGAGCTGCGCGACAAAGCGACGCCCCCAGCCTTGCACCAGCACTAGCCGCATCAACGAACGAGCAACAGAATGCACGAGGTCGGCGTGACAAAGATGATCACACGGGCGGGCCGACTTAGCCATGGACAGCGGGCGGGAGACTGAACGCGGGCGACTCACACACACACACACACACACATACACACACACACACACACACACACGTAGGAGCAGGTAGCAGCTACTATCCTGCACTCTGCACCCCCAACATGGATTCAGGGGAAAGTGTGGGGACTGCTGTTGCTCGGTATGCCTTTTTCGACACACGCACGCACACGCGACACAGAGTGGGCAATGGGAGGGAGCAACGGTTGCCCCCGCACCCTCCGCGCGCGCGCAGGGGTAGGGGAGGGAATGGAAAGAGGGGAGAGGCTGCTTTCTGCATCTCTGTCTCTATGTTTCTCTCCCTCTCTCTCTCTCTCTGTATATTTGTTTTGTTCTCTCTCTCTCCCTCTCCCTCTCTCTCTCTCTCTCTCTCCCTCTCTCTCTCTCTCTCTCTCTCTCTCTCTCTCTCTCTCTCTATATATATATATATATATATATGTGTATCTTTCCCTCCCTCCGTCTCTCTACAAACACAGGGCTATGTGTGTGCCGGTAGGTGTAATACCGTTCAATACCCATCGGTCGGCCTGCTCATATGAATATATACACATACATGCTTGCACATACATATATATGACAGACATATATATGTATGTGTACACAAACCAGCTATATACACTTATACATATAAGCATACGGTTACTTTGACAATACCTAAGCTTGTCTACATACATGCCAACATATCGTGTATAGGTCCATACAGAGAGCTTTGCAGCCATATGTACGCCAATGTGTACCCACGTGTAGATGCTTATATATGTATATATGCATACCACATCATACATCTGTCTGAAGGATATGTCCATACATCTGATTGACCCATCCATCGATTGATCGGCCCAACGAAGTATCTAAGACCATGTATAAGTGTATGTATACATGTCTTTTTTATATATAAACATACATACAAAAACATATCCATATGTCTGCATGGCTACGAATAAGCACACACACACGTTCCAGATTATTGATCTGGCTACGTGCATAACCACACACACACACGCACCCATTCATCTGTATGTATGTGTAAACTTCGTCGTATGTCCGCATTTGTATATGCGAAGCATGCTATATCGATCCATAACGCCGTAAGATACATCTTGCCATCCCTCTGTACACCACTATGTATTGTACGCATACACATACAATTGTAAGTACACATCAACCCATTCGTCGATTTATACGTGTATCCATCCACCGACGTAATTGTCGATCGGCCAGAGTAATTAAATGTAAATGAAAAATGTACAACTGTACGCTTCTATATCCGGAAATATGTCAGCCGGATTTCTTCGTCTATCTTTGTTCATGTCTATATACCCGTCGACATCTGCCAGTCTCGCGATGGTAATCAGCTCTAAATCGTCCACAAAAAATCGCTAGGCCAACGGGCCAGAGGCGTGCTAGGATCTCCGGTAACAGCCCACGGATTTTCTACTTCGTGCGCGCGGCCCCTGGGAGCCCCCGGACGACAACTACCCCGGGCGACCCCCGGCCAGGTCGGGTCAGAGATGCTTTCTCTCCTGGGCGCCGCCCTCGAAGCCCTCCAGAGAGCCCCAAGCAGGGCCAAGAGAACCCCAAGACGCCCCCGAAATAGAACAAGAGCGTTCCGAGATGCCACAAGATGCCCAAGATTGCCCCCAGACGCCCCAAGAGGCCTCAGGAAGCACTCCCGAGAGGGCCCCAACAGGTAAAAATCAATGATTTCCCTCAGGTTTTGGACAGCTTTGGCCGTTTCCCCTTTTCGGCTTCCCAACGCCTCAAGACGGCCCAAGAGGTCCCCAAAATCGCCCCAAGAGGGCCCAAGAGGCCCCAATACAGCCCCAAAACGGCCCAAGAGGGCTCCAGGACCGCCCAAGACGACTCCAACACGGCCCAAGAAGGCCAAGAACGCCCCAAGAGAGGCCCGGAGGGGGAACACGAAACAACATGTCGAGATCTCGGCCATAAGGACCCCCCAGACCCCCCAAGAGGTCCCCAGAGGTCCCTCACCAGCCCCAAAAAGCCCCCAACAGGCGGTCAGGAGACCGCCAAGAGGCCCAAGAGCCCCAAAAATACTCAAGGTTCGGACGTCCCCGAAAGCCTCGGAGAACTCCCAAGAGTTTCCTGCGCACTGCCCGCCAGAAGCTCACGACAGCGGTCCGAGGAGACCGGGCAGATGGGATCCAAAAGAGCAGGGAAGAAAGAACAACGAAGAGGAAAACACACCGCGAGCCTCACGAGCACACGATCAAGAATGGCGCGCTTGTTTAAGCCAGTCCCGCAGTCCGATGCTGACCCACCTACGCACAACAGCGTACCGGGAAAAAAAACCGGGAAAAGAAGATAGAAGGGAAAAGAATTACCAACGCTGTCCCTGCATCCCGCGACCAGAATGACAATCGACACCAGGACAAGATGAGAGCCATTGTTCCCATTCAAAACCCGCCACCATCCGACACGAGGGTTCCATCATCGCATCAGATCTCTCCTCCTCTTACTCGAACAGTCCCAACCGAGTTTCTGCAGGCGACAACCCCCCACGAAACACCAGAGGCCCCACAGGGCGGCTAACACCCAGAAAACGCGTAAGAAACCAACGAACCTCTGACAATTTCTCCACACTGTCCAAACGACCGCTACGCGGCTGCTCCACGGAAGCTGCTCCAACCCCAAATATGGCGAACGCAATGTCTCACAAACACACACGCCGACCCTGCAGCTCCGCACTGCCAACGAACACTCGGCCAGCCGACACAGCGGCGCGCAAACATAGGCCGGCGGAATGAGCGAAGCGATTAAATAATTTGATGCGCAAGTTGAAGCTATATATAAGTTCTCGCTGTAGCACAAGCGGAGCAGCTGTGCAACCTATACAATACGAATGAGTTCGTACATCGCCCACGAAATTGAGCCGACCGTATTGCGGGGCACTAGGATTCGATTTGAAATCCGCACACCAGAGAAAATGCACATCGCCTTCAGAACAAGTCCGAGTGCAAAGCCGCACAAGCGGATTTCACGCACAACCATCACAAAAAAACGATTGGCTACTCAGCAAGAAAAACACGACTGGCGCGCCGCACAAAAGGATTCATGAAAAATCCGCACAAGAGAAATCAATGTGCAATTCATCTACAACAGGGCAGATGACTGCAAAGCCCGCAAGAGAATTCTACGTGCAACGCGCACAACAAGAATCCAATAATCAATGTGCAAATCGCCGACGAAGGGCATCACATTGTAAAGCGCACAAAAAGATTCAACGTGCAACACAGACCACGGGAGTCAATTTGCAAATCGCATATGAAAAAGAAACACGCTGCAAAACCGCACGAAAGCATTAGATGCGCAGCCCACACATTAAACAAAAATTTGCAAAACTTCTACAAATTGATTGCCCGTGGCAGGAAGCCGGAAAAAGTTCGAGGAAAACACGGAAAAAAAACGACATCGTGTTCTTTTGCGGCCGGGGGGCGGCCACAAAAAAAAATAGCTTGGCGAAGGGCCCAACCATGCACAGCTCCGGGCGCCGCAATCACGAGCATAAGCTTCGGCGGGGTTTCTCATAGACGGGGGGGCGCGAAACGTGCGAGGGCGTGCCAAAATAGGATGGCGGCGGCGCGCGGGCGCTGCCACTGGAGCATTCGGTGGAGCTCCCTGTAGAGCCTTCGGCGCATCCCCCTATGCAGAATAGCGAGAAAAGCTAGCCGTTTAGACCGTCCTGGATGGGATTCCTCTTCTCGCCCCCCCTCCTTCCCCGCGCGCCCCCATGTCCAAGGCTGCGCACGCAGCGCAACGCGGGGCCCCCACGACGCGCGCCAGTAGCCCCGAGAGGGCCCCAGCGACCTGCGCGGGTCGCCCGCTGCGCGGAGCAAAGAGAGCTAGCCGGCTCGCTGATAGCAGCCACGGCCCTGGCCGCCGGGCAGACCGACGACTAGCGAGCGAGGCGCAGGGCCGAGCGCACGCAGCACGGAGTTCCCGCGACGCGCGCCGGTCGCCCCGGAGGGGCCCAGCGACGCGCGCGGGTCGTCGGCGGCGCACGGCCAAACAGTTGGACAGTCGAGAGAAGGCGCGGCTCGGGCGCGCCGCTCCTCAAGTCAGGCCTCGCGAATAAATTCGGCGAAGCCCAGCTCTCTGGCGAGGGCCGTCGCCTCCCTCCTGCGCCGCCTTGCGCGCGCCGCAAGGCGGCCCCAGCTGCCCCCGCGAGCCCTCCGGCGGCCCGGCCAGGAAGAACACAATCCGCGGCGCCCGCATGGGCCAGAGGTCCTCGCGGCGGGTGGCGCTCGAGAACAGCGCGCAGAGCTCTAGCCACCAGTCGTCGCCCCCTTCTTGCCGTTCCCGACCTCGCGATGGCCACAGCCCAGGATCACGCCTGGGCGGCGTCGACCGAGGAGGCAGCGCGCCGGGCAGCCGACGGCCGCCCAGCGCGAGTCCGCAGGACCGAGGCCTGGCTGCGGACAGCTCGCGCCCAGGCGGCGCGGCCGTGGACTTTCTGCGAGCGCCGTTCCCCCGCCCGATCGCCCACTCGCACGGCGCGCCCCCAGCACGCCACAGCGGCGCTGTCCCTGCCGCGCGAAATCGGGAAGCCAGCGCGGGTGACCTCGGAGGCGCGGAAAGTGAACGGCTCGGACGCGCGAGGCTCGATGAACACCAGCGGGCCCGCGAGGTCCCCCGTGAAGCCGCGGTCGCGGCGCTCAAGGTCGCCCGCGAAAGGCGCGCCCGTGTACTTCTCAATGCGCACCCAGAACCCCGGCGACAAGCGCCTCAGATAGATCCTCTCTCCCCGTCTCTCTCGGCTGCCTCCACCTCGGCCCCCTCCCGCAGGCCCACGACGACGTGCACGACGTGCCCCTCGGCATCCTGGACGAGGCCGTTCTTGAGGTCGAGCGCCTCCAGGAGCCGGATCCGCATTCCCACGTGCACCAGGAGGAGTCTGGAGGCCGTGCATGCCACAAATGTTCTTCGGGCTGGCGCAGTTCATCATCTTGGCGGCGTCCTTCACGCCCACTGTCGGGGCAGACCTGTCGGCTGCCTGCACAAGGAAGAGGGACTTCTTCAGGGGCTTCGACAGAGCTCGAGCTAGGAGGAGAACGACGACAATACACACACCTTCCGACGACCGCCCGGCCCTCAGCCAGCCTGTGGGGACCCCTGGGGCCGTCAGACACACGGCGCCGAACATTTCAAATTTCGATTCGATCCCCTGTTGTTCAACACAAATTTCTCTCGGAGACAAGCAGTTGTCGTACCCCCTACCTCCCTGCCCGGCGCCGCCATGCGAACCTTCCCACTAGGACCTTCGGTGCAGTTACCCATGGGACCACGAAACGTGCGAGGGGGATCTGAATGGGGAGTTGGCTCGCCATGCAGACCTCTCCACTGCACCATTCGGCGGGCGAGGGGTGTGCCGCATCGGGCGCGGGTATGTCATGCAGACCCTGCCGCTGGAGCCTTCGGTGGAGCTCCCCATGGGGCCACGAAGCGTGTGATGGTGTGCCGCATCGGGCGCGGGCACGCCATGCGGACCCTGCCGCTGGAGCCTTCTGTAAAGCTCCCTGTGGGGCCACGAAAGGAGGAAGGCTGTGCCGCATCGGGCGCGGGCACGCCATGCGGACCCTGCCGCTGGAGCCCTCGGTGGAGTCCCCTATGGGGCCACGAAACGTGTGAAGGGTGTGCCGAATCGGGCGCGGGTACGCCATGTGGACCCTGCCGTTAGGGCCCTCGGTGGAGCTCCCTTTGGGACCACGAAACGTGTGGGGGGGCCGCATCGGGCGCGGGCACGCCATGCGGACCCTGCCGCTGAAGCCTTCGGTGGAGCTCCCTATGACCACGAAGCGTGTGACAGGTAAACCGAATCGGGCGCGGGTACGCCATGTGGATCCTGCCGCTAGGGCCTTCCGTGGAGTTCCCGATGGGGCCACGAAACGTGTGAGTGGTGTGCCGAATGGAAGACATGCAGAGAGCAGAGGCAAAGAGGGAGAGGAGGGGGGAGGGGGCAGCGGGAGGTGAGGTGCGCTGTCCTTTCAAAACGAGGACCCAACACCACAAGATGATTGGGAAAAACGATGGGGCAAGTCATTTGTGATGTGTCTGTTTCGCTCGCCTCTTAAACTTGTTCCGGCTCCGTTTCAACGGGAATCCTTGTGTAGGCGACTTGCAAACTGATTTCATTGTGCTGGTTACAAATAGAATCCCTTGAAGGGTTTTCCAACCGGATTCCTGTGGTAGACGATTTACACATTGATTCCTATAGTTTGGATGACACGTAGAATCCTTTTTGAGCGGCTGCCTTATAAGATACTCTTGCAGCCAAAATAACAACAAAAGCAAAACAACCGAAGCAAATAAGGCAAAACAAAGCGAACAGCTGAACGAAGCAAAACTGGAACAGAGCGACACAAGAGCGGAACGAAGGAAGGAAGCAGACACAGCGAAACAGGAGCCGAAGCGCGGGAGCGTCGAAGAGAACAGTCGCCCCCATGGAGGGCCGCGTAGGGGGCGCTTTTCCAAAGGGTGCGGCCCCTCGCCAGGCCAGAGAAATAGCCCAGCGGAACGGCGCGTAGGCACATTGCCAGCGCAACGCAAAGCCAAATTCCGCTTCATTTCTGCTTCACGTTTTTCGCTGCTACGCAGAGCTTACCAAGCGAGACGTCGAACTGTTGGCGCGTATGTGGTCTGGTCCAATTTTGTCCTCCACCTCCCTCGTTCCCTCGTCCGCCTCCTCCCCCTCCTCCTCCACGCCCTTCCTCCCTCCTCATCCCTCCTCCCTCCTGCTCCTCGAGGACCTGCTCCACCTCCTCCAGCTGCTCCCTCTACGCTGCGCAGGGTCAGGCACGGCCACCCCACTTCGAGTCTGCCCTCGCCGCGCGCGACGCGCGGGCCAGAGACCCCAGCACCCTTGGGCGCCGCCGAGGATGGTTGCCAGAGGTTGGTGGTGGGAGGAGAGGACACAACGCACTCCTTCTCCTCTTCCTCCTCATCATCGTCATCCCCCCTCCTCTGCCTACTCATCATCGTGCTCATCATCATCGTCCTCATAATCATCGTCCTACTCCTTCCTCTTTCTTCTTTCTCTCGCAATGCGCATGGACCCTAGCCCGCGAAGGATGGACGGCCTCATTCAGCCAGCGCAGGCACGCTTCTAATACCAGCGCCCTTGCTTCCTCCTCATCCTACTTCTCGTCCCACTCCTCTAGCGAATATATATATATATATATATAGCAAAAAAAACTTTTGACGGTCCGCATGGATTTCTTGGATCTCATCATCGTCCTCCTCGTCATCATCGCCCCTCCCCTCGCCATCCTCCAGCGCCCTCCCTCGCCGTACCGTCCTGCAGGATGCCGCAGGCAGCAGGCACGCCAAGGGCGTTGCGGACGACCACCACGCGCCCCTCGAGCTGCGAGAGCCGCAGGCCAGTCCTCACCGGCACCTTCCTCCGCCCCGGGTACGCGTCGGCTTGAAGAAGACGCCGCCGCCGCCGACGACAACGACGACGACGCCGCCGCCGCCGCCGACGCCGCCGCCGCCGCCGCCGACGCCGCTGCCGCCTCCGACGCCGCCGCCGCCGCCGCCGCCGAAGCCGACGCCGACGCCGCCGCCGCTGCCGCCGCCGCCACCGCCGACGACGACGACGACGACGCAGACGACGACGACGACCACGACGACGACGACGACGACGACGACGACGACGACGACGACGACGACGACGACGACAGCGACGACGACGACAGCGACGACGACGACGACAACGACGGTGACGGTGTCGCCGCCTCTCCGAGTCACCTCTCCGCAGGCGCTAAGGACTGCATCCTACGGGGGCCTCCCGGGGCGCCCTCGTCGCCACGAGCGTAGCCCGGCTCGAGGCCCTGGTCGGAAGGTGCTCCGCGAGGGGGCCGGGCATCGATCTGTGGTGGCACCCCAACGATGCCTCGTCTGAGGAGCTGAGAATTACCAGCCTGGAACATATCCCTATCCCTATGCTGGGCACCTCCTCATCACGATGCCAATCTTAGGGACTCCCTTATTTTTTGAGGGCGAATCCCTAAGACTGTCATCGCCTTTGGGCGTGTCCATCTTAGGGATAGGGGTACGTTCGAGGCTGGTAAGAGAAGCTGGCATGACCCTCTTGACTCATCCTGTCCGTCCGCCAGAATATTGCCAGCACGTGTTGCATGGAACATCGTAGGACCCTGCACTTTTTACTGGTTCCCCTCTGACGACCACCTTCGCAGTGAGCACCCCTGTCAGAGAAGCCCTTAAGTACACGCACATGAGGAAGGAACCAAGCAAAACAATAAACACCGCCAACACCTGGCCGAGTCATCGTGCGAATGATTCACCTTGAGACTACCAGCCTGCGCCGGCTGATTAGGGCAGTGGAAAGATGTACAAAGGGGGTGGTTCATCGGGGCACGGTTGCGAATTCCTCCTTTGTCGAGCGGGCATGGTGCTGCTCGGAATGTTTATCCGGCCAGCCACTCGAGGGCCCTTCGTGCTGTAATTGCACTCGGGGTTGGGAGCCTGTTCCATAGCCATTCCGAAAAAGTGATCACGACATTACGCCCAGCAGAGAGGCCACCCACGGAACAAAGCAGCCCGACTGGGTAAGCCCCCACGTGAGTACTACGGCGAGGAGCGGATAGCAAGGAGCGAGGGGGGACGATAGCAGACCAGGGTGGAAGGGAGGGAGGGGGAAGGGAAGCAAAGAAGGAGAGGGAGGGAGGGAGCAGGGAGACAGGGATGTGCTGCGAAGTGAACAAGAGGGGGGTCAGGAGGCAAAGAAGAACCGAGGCAACAAGGAGGCGAAAGAGCGATGAACGAGCACGGGAATCCTTCTTCCCCTCGTCCTCCTCCTCCTCCTCCTTCTCCTCCTCCTCCTTTCCCTCCTTTCCCTCCATCCATCTATATCATTTGAGGAAGGGGCATCTGCGAGGGTTCCTCATGTAGGCAGCGCTGCAGCGTCACTGAGCGAAAGAACTGCTCGCTGGAGTGAAGACTGAGACCAAGATGGCTAGACAGAAGTACCGAGAGCAATGCGTAGCAAGCGACTCCACTCGGGGATTGTGTGACGCCTCCGTCCGCGTATTGCTGAATCAGCCGTCGTGCACAGCACTAAGAACCACCAGCGGCAATCAGAACGATCCCGATGCGAGCCCCTGGGCCCACTGCGCAGTAGCACCGCACCTGAATTTGGCCAGGCAGAGCCAAGAAAACCAGATGCGCTTGAGCCTGCACAGGGACGTCGTCCACGACGCTGGCCCTCACCATGCGGACGCACTTTTGAACAAGCTCCGGGCTGGCCAACAGAGTGTTGGCGAAGCCTCACGAACATAACGGCATGCTTGGGACGTTTTCGAGGCGCGCGGGGTCAAAGAGGACGTGGGACAGACCCCAGGGAGACGACAAAGACCCTGCCGACTTGGCGTGCCAGCCCGTGTCCGAGAGATCAGCGAGAGCGGTGCTGCAACAGCGAAGCTGGAGCGGCTCGGCGCGTCGCAGGGACGGCGTACAACAGCCCAGTCGTGTGTAGCTAGATCGGCATGCAGAGCGGCACTGTCATGCGCGCTACCCAGTGGTGCTTATGAGAAGAAGGAAGAGGAGGAGGAGGGGGAGGAGGAGGAGGAGGAGGAGGAGGGGACAGGGCGTTGCGCGGAAATCCCCTGCGGCCCAGGCGGCTACTTCTGTGAGGCAGAAGTGCACAGCGGCATCCCAGGATGGGGAAGAAAGAGAGACAGAGAGAGACAGGGAGAAGCAGAGACAGAACGAGAGGCACTTTTTTGATCCGCGGGTCGAGAGCGCACCTCTTCCGGACAGGGAGCGAAAGACACGTCGCGGCGAGGGGGGGGGCGGAGCATGATGGAACAGGCGCCCACGGTCCTGCCAGCCGACACTGGAAACGGAAAGGCAACGGGCGCCAGAGGGAGAGGGAAGAGGAGGAGGAAGAGGAGGAGAAGGACGACGAAGGGCGGAAAACACGATACCGAACTATTACAGTGCATCCGGAGTCTCGAAGTGCTTGCGTTTCACAGCAGCCTATGTATATATATATATATATCGATCAAAGGTTTCCTCACCGTGGCATCTTGCACGTCAGGTCTGTTCCCACTGCCTTCCTCGCTCGGAATGCATTCCGTCTCGTCGAACTCGCTCAGTTTGGTGTTCGACTCTGCCGGCGAATGTCCTCGATGAGCTTCTGGTAGTCGCCTGAACGTCAGATGGTAGTTCTGTGTCCCAGCGTCTCAGCGATTCAAGAACGCCTCGCGCAAGGGCAATGCCAGCGATCAGCTGGTTCACGTTGTTGGCTACGTCGTTGCCCCTGGCCTCACACCTGTGAAGCTCTTCGGTAGAACGCCCGATGACCTCTGCGAGTTCGAACCCGAGAGGCAATCAGGACTGGGTGGTTTGAAGTTGGCTCTGTGCCATTCCCCGTCGGTGCCTGCGCTTCTGCCTATGGAAGCACCCTTTCTGGCGGAGTGGACACCTGATCATCACTGGACTGCTCGACATTCGGAAGGCCATCTTCTGACTGGCCGCCCTCAGCAGAGGTCACAGTAACCTGCGTGTCCTTGCCGTTGCTACCGGTGGGCTCACATCAACGGCACGGCCAGGCAAGTCGTGCCGACACCGCGGAACCAACATTGGCTCAGACGACATCTGGAAACTCGTTCACCTCATGATCAGTCCTGCCTCTCATCCTCGCCGCCTTCTCCTCCCTCTCCTCCTCATCATAATCCTACTCATTCCTTCCTCCATCCGTACTCCTCTTCCGTCCACCCTCTCCCGCCCTCCCTCCTCCCTCTACCCTCCCTTACATATCCATCCCTCCCTCCACCCTTCATCATTGTCTCCTTTACCTTCCCATCCGCCTTTGAATCCGTCCCCCTCCCCCCTCCTTGCTCCTCCTCCCTCACCCCTGCTGTTGCCGCTCCTCCTCCTCCTCCTCCTCCACCTCCCTCCTCCTCCTCCTCCTCCTCCTCCTCCTCCTCTCCCTTCTCCTCCTCCTCTTCCTCCTCCTCCTCCTCCTCCTCCTCATCCCCTCCTCATCCTCCTTATCTTCCTCCTCCTCTCCTCCTCCTCTTCTCCTCCTCCCCCTCCTCATCATCATCATCATCATCATCATCATCATCATCATCATCATCATCATCATCATCATCATCATCATCATCATCATCATCATCATCATCATCATCATCATCATCATCATCATCATCATCATCATCATCATCATCATCATCATCATGCGCAGCAGCAGCACCATCAAGATCAGCAGTATCATCATAATCATCATCATCATAAGCAGCAGCATCATCATCATCATCATCATCACAAGCATCATCATCATCAGCATCATCATCATCATCATCATCATCATCATCATCCTCAGCAGCATCATCATCATCATCATCATCATCATCATCATCGTCATCGTCATAATCATCATCATAAGCATCATCATCAACAGCAGCACCATCCCCCTCATCCTCATCATCATCGTCGTCATGATCATCATCAGCAGCATCATCAGCATCATCAGCATCATCAGCATCCTTATCATCGTCATCATCATCAGCATCATCAGCATCAGCATCATCAGTATCCTCATCATCCTCACCATCAGCATCAGCATCATCACGATCAGAATCATCATCATCAACATCAGGATCATCGTACTCGTCGTCACCATCATCATCATCATCATCATCAGCATCATCATCATCGTCGTCGTCATCATCATCATCATCATCGTCAGCATCAGCATCATCATCATCATCATCCTCCTCATCATCATCCTCCTCCTGCTCCTGCTCCTGCACCTCCTCCTCCTCCTCCTCCTCCACCTCATCATCATCATCATCATCATCATCATCATCAGCTCTTGTCATGAATCACTCATCCCTGTCGCACCCCGAGACGTGTCGGCAGGATTGACGTAGCGTTTCGCCTGAGACTTCCTCATCACTCGTGATGATGAGCTTGATACTTGCAACAGCTTCAAGGATGAATGCCCGTTAACTTTCAAAATGTGACTGTAGTTTCAGCGCCGCGCACATTCGTTATCAAGGTTCGAAACTGCCTGAAATATTCGTATGGTTGAAGTCCCAGGAACGGTGTTCTGGCACGATTTGGCAGTGCCAGGAAGCAACAGTCACGTCGACTTCGCGGCGTTAAAGTCCCAGGAGTGGCGTTTTGGAAAGATTGGGGATTATGAAGCATTTGTTTTCTAGCGGGGCACTCCCCGCAATGAAACAAATTCTTAAGGCGGCATATGGAGAAAGAATTGGGAGGGAGGGCTTATTGCAACATCATTGATACGTCTTGGACTTACACTGGTCATCATCACCAGCATCATCAGCACCATCACCAGCATCATCATCATCATCATCAGCAGCAGCAGCATCATCAGCATCATCAGCATCAGCATCAGCATCAGCATCAGCATCAGCATCAGCATCAGCATCAGCATCATCAGCATCATCATCATCATCATCATCATCATCATCATCATCATCATCATCATCATCATCATCATCATCATCATCATCATCATCA
>CAUYUJ010015123.1:103574-116074 GCA_963575745.1 Prorocentrum cordatum | reverse complement strand
GAGGGGGGCTAGGAACAGAAAACACGTGCAAAACCTGACGGGCAGACCGGGTGGGCAGACCCATAGCGGGCAGGTCGGGAAGGCGGGCCCAGGCGACCAAGTCGAGCAGGCGGGTTGCTGAAGCGTGCGTCCTGCATGAATCGCGAGAAAATCTCGAGCGACAGCGCGATTCCCAAATACATCGTGAGGAAATCCACAGCGAGAGCGTGATTCTTGAGTGTCGAGGGTGCGGCGTCTGAACAAATTGCGAGGAAGCTCCACGCGAGAGCGCGAGTTCTGCATAAGTTGGTGCGTTTTCCCCATATCCAAAGGATGGGGTTCTTGTTCTTACTCCGACCGCGCCGAGGCTCACACCTTCTCCCCTTCTCCTCCTCCTCCTCCCCCTCTTCCTCACCCAGAGTCGCAGTAATGTGTTATGTTATGTTATGCTATGGCATGTTCTGGTATGGTGTAGTATGATATGGTTTGGTATGGCATGGTTTGCTATGTTATGTTATGTTACGGTACGGTATGTTGTGATATGGTATACTGGGCATTGGTATGGTGTAGTATGCTGTGTTATGATAAGGTGTTTGATGCTGTGACATATGTTGTTATGATGTTATGATGACGGTGATGATGATGGCGATGATGGTGATGATGATGATGACGATGATGAGGAGGAGGAGGAGGATGAGGATGAGGATGAGGATGAGGATGAGGATGAGGTTGAGGATGAGGAGGAGGATGAGGATGAGGACGATGATGATGATGATGATGATGATGATGATGATGATGATGATGATGATGATGATGATGATGATGATGATGATGATGATGATGGGGATGGGGATGGGGATGGGAATGAGGATGATGGCGGAGCTAATTCTGAGGATGTCTCGAGCGAGGCAAGGGTTGCTGCAGCCTCAAAGGGGAGCCGCCAGGGGATATTGCACTCCTCCGTTCGCGCCAAAATGGCGGGGATCTCTCGAGCGGGGTGCCTGTTCTGAAGCGCAACATCCTCCGCTTTCGGAGCAGAATCTGAGGATGTCTCGAGCGAGACGCTGATTCTCGCACCCCAGGGGGGGCCAAATCTTGAGGATGTCTCGAGCGGTTCGCCTATTTGCTGGCCAGACTCGTGGGCATGGATCCTCCTCAGGATGCCACAGGAGGAGACTTCACCAGGCTCCAGGCGGCCCCAGGAGACCACAGGAGGTCCCAGGAGGCATCAGGAGACCACAAGAAGCCACAGAAGGCCCCAAGAGGCTCCAGGAGGCCCCAGGAAGCACAAGGTTGCCCCTGGAAGGAGGCCACAGGAGGCCACAGGAGGCCACAGGAAGCGCCAGGAGACACCAGGAGGCACCAGGAGGCCCAGGAAGGCCCAGGGAGCCCCCACGAGGCCCCAGGAGCAGGAGGCCTCAAAAGGTCACGGGAGTGGCTCCGCTCATCTTGATTTCCCCTCTCCTGTAGCTTCAATCCGAAGGATGCTACGTATGCTCCAATTAGGCCCCTCTCCTGGGGCACGAATCCTCCCCAGGAGGCCCCAGGAGGCTCCAGGAGGCTACTGGAGGCCCCAGGAAGCCACACGAGGCCCCAGGAGGCCTCAGGAGGCCACAGGAAGCCCCAAGAGGCCCCAGGAGGCCTCAAGAGGCTCCAGGAGGCCCCAGGAAGCCCCAGAAGGTGTCGAGAGGTCCCAGATGGTCCCAGGCTCATGCGCAGAGACGCACTAATACTACTGAGACTCAGTCACACTCCAACTCATCCACAGTCAGATTCACTTGCAGACCGTCAACACTCAAGCCCGTGTAGATTCACAAACTCTTGCGCCTAGGCACTAACGGCGGACAGGTCCATGCTAATAGATGCACATACGGGGACCTCCACGCAGTGAATAATTTCTGTTCGGCAACGCACGCCAACGGCTGCCATACGCGCGGTCCCGCAAGGTGGCTCAACGCTTCTTGATGAAGCCTCCTGCTCGTCGACGCCTTGCCTCGGGGGCGCGCAAACATGGATTAGCGATCCATGGATTTACCGCGCGGTCGCCAAATCCACGGATCGGGGGAGGTGCCCTCCCCAAAATGCGGCCGGTACAGCCCCGTTCGGCGGCGGAAATCCGCGATGTCCCACAGAAACGGGACCCGTCGCTGAGCCACGCCCCCTTGCTCCATGTCTGCGATCGCCTGATTTAGGGGAACAACAAGTGACAGAAGCATAAAAACTCGGAGGTCCGCGCGGATTTCTCGGATCGGCGCTGGACCCCCCTCCCTGGCGCGCGATCCGAGAAATCCGAGAAATCCGCGCGGACCTCCGAGTTTTTATGTTCGTGCCACTTGTTGTTCCCCTATGATTGCCGTCTCCTCTCTGCCTCTCCCTTCCCCCCTCCTGCTCGTCCTTCCGCTCTCCCCGGCAGCTCGTCCAGCGGGGCTCTCGGGATGGCCGCCCAGGTCGTCTGCCTGGGCCGAGGGCCTCGGCCCCCCGGGCCGTCTGCCACCGGGGGGCCGCGCGGGCGCGCTTGGCCGTCGGGGTACCGCGCGGGCGCGTGTCGAGGAGGCCCCCCGCCGAAGCGGCGGGCCGAGGCGTGGGGCGCGGGCGAGTGCCGCGGACGCTCTCGAGGGGGGGTGGAGGCCGCGGGCCTCAGTGCGACCTGCTGGGCAGAGGCCTCGGGACGAGCACCGCGCCGCGCGCGGCCACCGCGCCCGGCGGGGGCCGCCCCGCCGCGCCCCGCGGGGGCGGCGGGCCCGCCGCGCCACGCGCGGGCGGGCCGCCCTGCAGCACCAGCACGCGCTGCGGCGCCGCCGCGGGCAACTCTGCCGAGGGCTGCCTTGCAAGGCGTGGTGGCAGCGCCCGCTGCTGAGCAACCGGAGCCGCCCGCAGCCAAGGCGGCGCCGGCGGCGACCCAAGCGCCCGCAGCGGCACTGCGGTCACAGCGGATGGACTGGGTGCCGGCGGCGTCTGAGCCACCAGCAGTCCTGGCGACGATGGCGACCCGAGGGCCCGCAGCGGCGCTGCGGTCACAGCGGAAGGACACGGTGCCGGCGGCGTCTGAGCCACCAGCAGTCCTGGCGACGATGGCGACCCGAGGGCCCGCAGCGGCGCTGCAGTCACAGCGGATTGACACGGTGCCGGCGGTGTCTGAGCCACCAGCAGTCCTGGCGACGATGGCGATCCGAGCGCACGCAGCGGCACTGCGGTCACAGCGGCGCGCCACCGTGCTGGCGGCGTCTGGGGGCCGGCCGTCGCGCCACCCGACGGCGCCCGCGGCGCCAGAGGCGGCGAGCTTGCGGCGAGCGCCGCGGCGCAATGGGGCGTGCAAGAGCCTGCCACGACGTCCGCCCAGGAGAGGCTGCCGTTCTCGTCCACCAGGTCGGCAAGCGTCAGGCAGAGCCACGCCAGCTCCCGATCCTCGCCAGTGCCGGCAACCGCCGCCGCCGCCACCGCGCGCAGCTCGCCCCGGAGGCCAGCGAGCAGCCCCGTGAGGCGGACGATGCCCTCGTCGCTCGTGAGCCCGATGCGCTGCCGCGTCGCTTGCGGTCCCTGCACGTGAAACGTCTGGAACAGCGTCAGGACCTCGACCCAGAGCAGCTGCCAGGCAGACCGAGCCCTTCTCATCGCCAGCGGCACGGCGCCGTCGGTGGCGGACTCGGTGTCCCAGAGCCCGAACAGGAGCTCCAGGCCCAGGATCCCGAAGCTGTAGTGGTCGATGCGCTCCGCGTACTGCCGGCAGAAGCCACCGCTCCCCTGCATGTCCAGGTACCCGAAGCCGTAGGCGAAGGCCATCCAGGCGGCGGGCGGCCAGTAGCGGGGGTCCCCAGCCAGGTTGGAAACTCTAGACTCCGCCGCCCACGTGTCAGACCGAACCGCAAGGCCAAAGTCGATCAAAGTGAACCTCGGCCTATCACCGCCGTCGAATCGATCAGTGTCGATCATGATGTTGTGAGACGACACATCGCGGTGGAATGCCATGGGCTCCAGCTCCTTGAAGACCTCTGCAAGCTGCGAGACCAGCGCCGAGGCCACGGCGACGGCGCCCGCCAGCCTCAGGCTGCGCTGCCGGCCGTCCGGCAAGCGGCCGCCCGCCAGCTGCGCCACCTCGAGGTGCTTGTGCTGCTCGTCGGCAATACCATACAGCCATCGATCCAGAACCTGACCAGGCACCAGCGCCATTGCTATGTAGACGGCTGGCTCGCCGCTGTCCGCGTCTGGGCCGTGCGCGACGTAGCCGGGGATCCGCCGGCGCGAAGCGTGCGGCAGCCGCGCGGACAGGGACTCCAGGAGCTGCGCCTCGAGGCACGCCGCGGCGGAGGCGCCGCGGTCGCCCGCCGCGACGCGCTTCACGGCCACCGCGCGGTCTCCGGCCCCGCACCTCTCGTGGGCCCGGTACACGACCCCGAACGCACCCTGGCCGATGGCCTCGTCCAACAAGAAGCTGCGGCCGCCCACTTCGATCTCCCCCCGCGCGCCGCGGCCGCCGGGCGCCGCCCCGCGCGCGGCGGCGCCCCGGGCGCTGGCGCCGCCGGGGGCCGCCTCGCCGAGAGCTGGCCTCGTGCTCGGAGCGGCGCTGCGCCTCAGGGCCTCCTGGAACTGCGCGTTGATGCACCGCCAGTCCTCCAGAACCTCGCTGGGCAGCCCGGCGACCCTGCGGCTGCCCGCGTGCAGCTGCGTAGGCGCGGGCTTCTCGGGAGCGGCTGCGCCCTCCTCCGCCATCCCGACGCGGACGAGTCGCCGGGGCTGCCACTGCGGGGTCGCAGACAAGCGCCGCTGCAGCTCGCCATCACGGCAGAGCGTAGGGGTCTCGAAGCGCTCCTGCGACCGGTCCAGGGGAGAGGCGCAGCCGCTGCCGCTGCCCGTTGTCGACGCAGCGGTTCCGCCGAACCCGGCGCCAGGCTTTGCTGGCGAAGACCACATGGCGACCGCTGGCCCCACACAACTCGACTCCCACTTGAGCCAAAATGGCTACGACGATTTCTGCATGAATTGTGAGGAAGTCCCGCGCAAGATCGCGATTTGGCAATAACTCGCGAGGAAGTATCAGGCGGGATCCGTTGTTGTTGTAAACGGCGGGCAAGGAGCGCAGTTTGGTGACACCTGGCTTTCCCGGGTAAAAGTCAAGGTGCGAGCCATGGGAGAAGCACTTTGATTCAAAAAGACAAAAGTTAACGCGCAAGGGGATCAACAACAAATATTATTTACACATGATCATTCAACAACAACAACAACAACAACAACAACAACAACAACAACAACAACAACAACAACAGCAGCAGCAGCAGCAGCAACAACAACAACAACAACAACCACAACAACAACAGCATCATCATTAACAACAACAACAGCAGCAGCAGCAGCAACAACAACAACAACAACAACAACAGCAGCAGCAGCAGCAACAACAACAACAACAACATCATTAACAACAACAACAACAACAACAACGATAACAACAACAACAACAAGAACAACAACAACAAGAGCAACCGCAACAAGTACAACAGCAACAATGACGACAACAACAACAACCAGCAACCACACCAACAGCAAGAACCAACAACAACAACAACAACAGTAACCAACAACGACAACCACAACAACAATAGCAGCAGCAGCAGCAACAACAACAGTAGTCAGTTTAAGACTGCTCGCCCCTATCTGCTCGCGTGTCATTCAATACGTATATCCCAATCCCTCGATACCCGCCCTCTTCGTCTTCGATCGTACCCCCTCGGGGGTGTACCTGTCTTACCTGCAGCGTATATTTCGTGCAGCCCCTCGTCGTCGTCGTCATCGTCGTCGCCCTCGTCGTCGTTTGCTGGCGCTGGGCTTCGTCGCCGTCGCCGATGCCATCACCGTCGCCGTCGCCGTGCCGTCGTGGGCAAGTTGTTCGGTCGTGCGGGCGGGCGCGACACGTCGTCGACGTCGTCGCGGGCCAGTCGCCGGACTCGCAATCAAAAGCTTCAAGCCAGTGCTCAAGCAGGGCTGAGCGACAGCAAAGATGATGCATCAAATACAAACGAGCGCACCACGCAGGGGCGCGTGATTGCGAGGGCGACAGCAGAGAAACACCAAGCACAACGTCACATTAATTCGCGCCTACCCCACTTCCGCGTCGCAGTGTGGGCCTGCTTCTCACCGCAACGGGGGGCAACCAGTCCGTTTACCCCCCTCCCATTTTGACTTCCTCCCAGCGTACTCTTAGGTCGGGCGTGTCCTCCTACAGGCGGATTCTGGACGAAGTAGACAGAAGAATCCAAAAATGTCCCAGAGTAACGCAGAATAGTCGAGAACCATCGTCCCCGGACTATTCCTTGACGGTTTTTGAATCTTCCTCCTGTAGAGAAACAGGCCCGACTTGAGTTTACTCTGGAGACCTCTCTGCCGAGATCGGGGCGTCGCTGCCGCGTCGGCACGGCGCGCACCCGCCGAGGGCGTCGCCGCGGGCCCGCCGTGCAGCGGCGGCGGCGGGCGGCGGGCTGCCGTTCCGGGCGCCGATGCCGCAGCTCCCCGCCGGCTGTGCAGCGGCTAGGTCCGCGCCCGCGCCACGAGGTCCTGCCCATCGCGCGGGGTCGACGGCGCGCGTCGACCGGGAGCAGAGGAGGAGGAGGAGGAGGAGGAGGAGGAGGAGGAGGAGGAGTGGAAGGAGGAGGAGGAGGAGGGGAAAGGAGGAGGAGGAGGAGGAGGAGGAGGACGAGGGGGAGGAGGAGGAGGAGGAGGAGGAGGAGGAGGAGGAGGAGGAGGAGGAGGAGGAGGAGGAGTAGGAGCATCGTTCAGCCGATCCCCATCCCCACTGGCCTGGCCTTGACACCACTGGCCGACTTGCCACCCCTGGGTGGGGATGTGTGGTGCTTCCTTCGTGCTTCGCAGGCCCTGCCTCCGCGTGGGGGCGGGCTAGTGGGGATGAGATGCCATAGCCCCTTGGGGATGGAGATCGGTTGGACATTCCTGAGACGGGGGATTTGGCCAGAACCAGGGCCCCGCCAGGGTCCCAGATCTGTGGGCTCGTGCTGGTGCCCGCCCACGCCCCTGCGGACTCTGCCAGCGCCGAGAACTCACTCCCACGCGCACAGATGCTGGCCCTCTTTGGGCCTCTGAGGGCGCCCTCCCGACCGCGGCTGCAAGCAAATGGGCCCTGGGAATGGTCCGGGGGCTGGTTTCTTGTGGATCTTGGCGGGGTGCAGCCATCTGAGATGACACCCGGAATCTTAAAAAAATCCTGTGGGACAGGGACGATCCATTCAAAGAAGCCCTTTGCCTTCTTACAAGGCCGCCCCCCTCGCCTTGCCGATTGTTCCTACGTCGCAACAGGAGAGCGGCTGGCAGCCAATGCCTGAAAGGCGCAACCATGTGGCCTTGGTTTGCTTGTTCTCTCTCTCTGTCTCTCTCTCTCTCTCTCTCTTTGCTTCTTCCCCCCGGAATCATGCAACAGACAGCGACAAGCACGTTTGCCCCGCATTCTGCCCTGAAGCCCTGTCCGAATTATCTCGTTCGAGGCGTTCTTGAACAGATGGATTCACAAGCACCTGCATTAGTTGTTAACGACGCCCTCATTCCTCAATACGATAGACGTCGAGGTGTTCCTGTCCCTGCTGTATATGATATGCTGGTATGTGTATCCCTCTATACATTGAGATGTGTACATACATATATATATATATATGTGTTGTTATATCTATCTATCTCTCTCTATTTCTCTGTCTCTCTATGTCGTTATGATTCGCTTTCTCTATCTCTCTCTCTATCTCTCTTTCTCTCTCTCTCTCTCTCTCTCTCTCTATCTCTATCTTTTGTATATATATGTATATCTATATATATATATATATATGTATGCATGTATGTTTGTGTGTATGCACGTGTGTATGTATGTATGTGTACATGCATGCATGCATGCATGCATGCATGCATGCATGTTTGTGTATGTATGTATGTATGTGTGTATGTATGTGTGCATGTATGTGTGTATGCATGTATGTATGTATGTATGTATGTATGTATGCATGCATGTATGTATGTATGTATGTGTGTATGTGTGTATGGATGGATGGATGTGTGTATGTATGTATGGATGGATGGATGTATGGATGTATGGATGTATGGATGTATGGATGTGTGTATGTATGTGCGTATGTATGTATGTATGTATGTATGTATGTGTGTATGTATGTATGTATGTATGTATGTATGTATGTATGTATGTATTTATGTATGTATGTATGTATGTATGTATGTATGTATGGTGTGTATGTAAATATATATAAAAATAAATAAATATATATAGTTACCTCTCTTGTCTTGTGTATATTTAGGTAAACAAGTAGAGCTACACCTGCCTGCGCGCATGAAGCATACATGCATGTCACGTGCACGACATCATGCACGGCTATGCATGTGCAGTGTGTGTATGTTATATATGTTGTGTGTGCGCGTGTCTGTGTGCTACACCCTTCTACAGAGTGTCCGCCGCCCCCCGCCCCCCCCCCCGCTGGCTCAAAGCGTTCCTTCCCCTGGGGTCGGGGCTCAAGGTTGGCTGGCGTGGCCTGGGCGGCGCGGCCCTGCCGCACTGCGCCTTGGACACCGCAGTCGCCGCTGGCGCCGCAGGTGCCGTGGCTGCCGCTGGCGCCGCCAGCGCTGCGGCCGCCGCGTGCGTCCCTGGTGCTGCTGGTGTCGCTGCTGCTGCCGCCGGCGCTGTGCGCGCTGCGGCCGCCGCGTGCGCCGCACGCCGCGCGGGTGCCGCCGCGCACGCTGCTAGCGCCTGGTGTGCCGCGGGCGCCTCTGGCGCTGCCGCCGAGGCCGCCGCCGCGGCGGCTGTCGCTGGCCTGTGGGCCGCGGCGGCCGCCCTCTCCCGCGCGGCGGCCGCCGCCGCCGCGGCGGTGACGGTGCCGGGCGGGCCGCCTGGCCTGGCGCTGGCCAGCGCCACCGGCCCCGCCGTGGCAGCAGAGCGGAGAGCACCGACGCCAACCTCCTTGCCTGCCCAGCGTGGAGCATAGACGTCAGCATCCCCGCCAGCTCGGCATGGGGCGCCGACGCCAGAAGCTCCCCCAGCGAAGCCAGGAGTACTGACGCCAGCATCCCCGCCAGCGCTGCCGAGAGCACCGACGCCAGCATCCCCGTCAGCACAGCCTGGATCCTCGCTGCCTGCACCCTCGCCTGTACAGCGGGGTGCACCAGCGACGGCATCCTCGCCATCACATCAGGGACCACGGTAGAGCCGAGAGCACGGATGCCAGCATTCGGCCAGATACGAGCACGACCGACACCAGCAGCTGCTTTCCGACCAGCACGCGGGCCAGCCGTACGAGGGAGAGAACAACCACGAGTGTTACGAGCACGACCGACACCAGCAGCAGCTCTCCAGCCAACACGTGGGCGAGCCGTACGAGAGAGAGCAGCACCGAGAGAGGTACGAGCACGACCAACCAAAGCAGCAGCCATCAGACCAGCACGTGGGCGAGCCGTACCAGGGAGAGCAGCATCACGAGAATACCGAGCACTACCAGCACCAGCAGCAGCTTTCCGACCAGCGCGTGGGCGAGCCGTACGAGGGAGAGCAGCACCTCGAGAATTACGAGCACGACCGACACCCGCAGCAGCTTTCCGACCAGCACGGGAGTGAGCCGTACGAAGGAGAGCAGCACCATGAGAGTTACAAGCACGACCGACACCAGGAGCAGCTCTCCGACCAGCACGTGAGCGAGCCGTACGAGGGAGAACACCATCACGAGAGTTAAGAGCACGACCGACACCAGCAGCAGCTTTCCGGCCAGCACGTGGGCGAGCAGTATAAAGGAAAGCAGCACCGAGAGAGTTACGAGCACGACCGACACATGCAGCAGCTTTCCGACCAGCACGGGTGCGAGCCGTACAAGGAGGAGCAGCATCACGAGAGTTACGAGCACGACCGACACCAGCAGCAGCTTTCCGACCAGCACGTGGGCGAGCCGTACGAGGGAGAGCAGCATCCCGAGAGCTACGAGAACGACCGCCACCCGCAGCAGCTTCCCGACCAGCACGCGGGCGAATCGCAAGATGGAAAGTAGCACCACGAGTGTTACGTACACGACCGACACCCGCAGCAGCTTTCCGACCAGCACGCGGGCAAGCCGTACGAGGGAGAGCTGCACAACGAAAGGTACGAGCACGACCGATACCAGCAATAGCGCTCCGACCAACACATGGGCGAGCCGTACGAGGGAGAGCAGCACCACGAGAATTACGAGCACGACCGACACCAGCAGCAGCTCTCCGACCAGCACGTGAGCGAGCCGTACGAGGGAGAGCAGCACCTCGAGAATTACGAGCACGACCGACACCAGCAGCAGCTCTCCGACCAGCACGTGAGCGAGTCGTACGAGGGAAGGCAACACCACGAGAGCTACGAGCACGACCGACACCCGCAGCAGCTTTCCGACCAGAACGTGGGCGAGCCGTACGAGGGAGAACAGCACCACGAGTGTTACGTGCACGACCGACACTCCAGCAGCAGCACCTGCAGCAGTGCTAAGAGCACGACCGACACCAACACCAGCGCGCCCGCGCTGGCGCAGGCAGCGGCGCTCGCGGCCAGCGCCGCGCTGGCGGGGAGGCCGCTTGTGACCGCCCAGGACCGGGGAGGAGGGGGGAAGGGGGCAGCACAGACCCAACAACACCACAAGCAGCACCGACCCATAGCGACCAGCAGCCCACCCCCAACCACGGCCGACCAGCTGCACCACAGGAAACACCGACCTATACCGACCAGCAGCCCACCGACCACCGTTTCCGACCAGCAACACCACAGGCAGCACCAACCCAGACCGAACAGCAACTCCCACCAACGCCCACCACCAACAGCAACCGACCCGCAACGCCCCAAACAGCACCGACCAGCACTCCCCACCACCAACTGCGACCGACCAGAAACACCACATTCCACACCGACCCAGACCGACCAGTAGCCCACCGCCAACCGCGACCGACCAGCAACACCACAGGCAGCACCGAGCCAGACCGACCAGCAACTCCCACCAGCGCCCACCACCAACTGCGACCGACCAGCAATGCCACAAGCAGCACCGACCCAGACCGACCAGCCGCCCACCACCACCCGCGACTGACCAGCAACACCACAGGCAGCACCCACCCAGACCGACCAACAGCTCCTACCAGCGCCCACCACCAACGGCTATCGGCCAGCAACGCCACAAGCAACGTCGACCCAGACCGACCGGCAGCCCACCACCAACTGCGACCGACAAGCACCGCCACTATCCACAGCGACCCAGACCGACCAGAAACTCGCACCAGCGCGCACAGCCAACCGCGACCGACCAGCAACACCACAAGCGACACCGAGCCAGACCGACCAGCACCGACCCAGACCGACCAGCACGGACCCCAGCAGCATGATCCCGTGCAGCGTCGCGAACTCCAGCAACACGACGGATTCCAGCACCGTGACCCCGAGCACCTCGACGGATCCCAGCCTTCTCCGTGTGCGCCTCAACGAGGGCCATCCGGGAGAGCCCGAATCGCCCCGCCTTGCCACGGCGACCCCGGGATGCACCCCCTGCGACGCGGACGGATTCTCTGGAAACCCTCCGTGCGACGCGGAGCCCTCGACCCAGGCTGCCGCGCTGTCTGCCCCGAGGGCGCCGCCCCAGCCCCCCCCAGCTCGGCGGGCGCCCTCCGTGCGGCGCGGAGCCCTGTCGCCCGAGGGCCCCGCTGCCTGCACGGAGGGCGCCCACCCACTCTGCCAGACGTGCACCAGTTCGATGCGACCCCGCCGGCAGGGAGGAGGCTGGGAGGGAGGGAGTGGGAGGACCCCCCCAGGTATGTCCCCGCAGGTCAACGGATGCCCTCCGTGCGCCGCGGGGACCCCTCCCCCGAGGGTCCCGCTGCTGGCTGCAGGGAGGGCGCAGACGAAGACTGATGCACCAGTTCGGCGCGACACTTCAGCCAGGGAGGAAGGGGGAAGGGAGGAACAGGAAGAGCCCCCCGGGCTGACGGATGCACTCCGTGCGCCGCGGGGCACCCTCCCCCAAGGGCCCCATCGGCCGCAGGGAAGGCAGACTTATTCCAGATATGCACCAGTTCGGTGCGACCCTGCAGACAGGGAAGGAGGAGAGATGGAAGAGCTCGGAGGACACCCCCAGGTTGACGGATGTCCTCTGTGCGCCGCGGAACCCACTCCCCCAAGGGCCCCGCTGGCTGCAGGGAGGGCGCAGACGAACATCAGAAATGTATCATTTCGGTGCGGCCCCGCTGCCACGTATGGGGGGAAATTTTTCCCTCGTCGCCACCGACGGAGGGCAGAACCCGTGAACACCTCGACGACGGATCCGCCACGGCGACCCCGAGCACCTCGACTGATCCCAGCCGTCTCCTGGAACGCCGGGGACCTCACGGGACCCCCGCCACCGTGCGCCTCATCGCAAGCCGTCTGGGAGCGTCGGAATCGCCCCGCCCTGCCGCGGCAACCCCAGGAGGCCCACCAGCGACACGGAGCACCTTGCCCTGGATGCGCCAGTGTCGGCCGGGAAGGCCAGCAT
>CAUYUJ010015123.1:93574-98574 GCA_963575745.1 Prorocentrum cordatum | reverse complement strand
TCATCACAGCTCGCATGACAGTTATTGATACCACTAGTGTCCTGAGCATCATCCTTATCATTTACATTCGTCATCCTCAACATCAGCATCAGCGTCAGCATCGGAACCCCAAGTCAAATCGTCATCATCATCGTCATCAGCATCATCATCACTATCATCAGCATCAGCATCAGCATTCTTATCACAATCATCATCGTCAATATCGTCCGCATCATCAGCATCATCAGCATCATGAGCATCATCATCATCAGCAGCATCAGCAGCATCATCATCTTTATCATCATCATCAGAATCATCATCGTCACCATCATCACTGTCGTCGTCACCGTCGCAGTTGTCACCGTCACCAGCATCATCCCCATCATCCTCATCATCCTCATCGTCCCCATCATCATCCCCATCATCCTCATTTCCATCATCCCCATCAGCTGCACCATCCTCATCGTGCGAACCCTTCTGCTACTGCTGCTGCTGCTGCTGCTGCTGGTCGTAGTTTTGGTGGCGGTGCTACTCGCCGCCCAGGTGCTCGGTGCGGTGCTGTTGCACGCCGCTGTCGTCGTGCGGTTGCTGGTCGCAGTCGTGGCGGTGGCGCTGCTGGACGCCATCGTGTTCCTCGTTATGGTGCCCCAGCCGTCCGCTATCGTGGGGGTGGTGCTGCTGGTCACACTCTGGGTGGTGGTGTTGCCGTTTGTGCTGCGTCGTTGTCCTTGCTGGTCCTCTGCCTCCTCGGTCCCGTCGGCCACCTCAGCCTCCTTGTCAGCTCCTGCTCTGCCTCCTCGTTCTCCTCCGCGGCTCGCTTATTCAGCCTCTTCGTTCTCCTCCTCGTCCTCCTCCGCCACATCCTCGGCCTCGTCGGCCACAGCCTCCTCGCCCTCCTCGGCCTCCTCTGGCGATGCGTCCTCCACCTCCTTCGTGGTCTCCTTCGGTTTCTCCTTCAAGGTCTCCTCGGCCTCGGACTCGCAGTCGCGGTGTTCGTTGTTGTTTTGCTGCGGGCCGCCGTCGCGGTGGCGGCGTTGCTGGTCGCAGTTGTGGTGGTGTTGCTGGTCGTTGTCGTGGTGTTTGCTGTGGGGCTGTTGCCTGCAACCGTCGTGGTGGTGCTGCTGTTGGCCACGGTCGTAATGTTAATCACTGGTCGAAGTCGTGGTGCCCGTTGTGTTGCCAACGGCCGTCGTCGTGGTGGCGGTGCTGGTGGTCGCTGCCGGAGTGGTCGTCCTGCTGGCTGCGGCTGTGGTGACCGCTGTTGTATTGCCGCTGGCCGCCGTCTTGCCGGTGGTGCTGCTGGTCGCGGTCGTGATGTTGGTTGTGGTGTTTCTGCTTGCCGTCTCATCAGTCTTTCGTTGTGTTGTTTCTGCTGGCCGCAGCAGTCTGCCCTGCCCATCAATCTCGCGCAACGGCCTAACGCTCTCTCCCAAGGCTCGCCCGTGGACGACGGGCCCTGCGCCAAGGTGCGGCGGAGCGCAAGCGGCGCCATAGGGCTCAAGCAACAGAAACCAGGGAGCAAGAGTATGCAGCAGGGCGTGTAAAGGCAGAGCAGGCAGCGCATGCAGAGATTACAGGCAGACGCCCCGCTCAGTTCGCACGGACCCGGGGCGCCAGGCAGGAAGGCAACCAACAGAACAGCACAGCATGGTAGCGGCAGGAAGCGCCCGGGAGCTCAGGAAGAACTCGCGCCAACAGGACAGGAGGCCGCCCCACGACCCAGTAGCAGGGTCCGCCCACCACCTGGTCCAAGTCAAAGACGAGACACGGCGGGGGCACGGCACAAGCATCGCACGAGACAGCACGGCAGGAAACGCATGCAACCAGCGCACACGCACACGTCACAGTAGCTGTTGTTAAACTTCATGTTTACTCTTGTCGCTCAAGATACAGGTACTGGACATGCGAGCACACACTTCAGGCTGGAGAGAGAAGCCGAACCCCTAGACTCGAACGTCCATCCTGAGAGGTCGACGGGAAACGCTGCACACTCGGCCTCTCCCGAAAACCCCAGAAGGGTCCCCTTGTGGGGTACTTGAGGCGGGCAGAGCGGGGGGAAGAGGAAGGAAGAGCGAAAACTGCCTTCAGAAAAGCCCAGAAAAATTGCCTCAAGACCGAAGCCTCCCGGGCCTGTGAACTAACTCTCTGTACTTCTTGTCACCCAGCTTCCAAAGGAAACTGGGGATTCTTGAACCAGCCCTAGCTTGCTCGTGCGTCTACCTGTACCTCTGAACACTGGCATCTAACCTCCAACGGCCACGCTCCTACACTTCTTTCGAAGGATAGCCCGGTATGACAAAAAATGTACGGCCTGCCTACGATCTTGCTCACATTCACCTCCGCACAGGCTCGATACCACAGAAGGCGAAAGGTGATATGACTGATGGAGGCAACTCGCTCGTCGCTTTTTTTCTGCGCAACGCGCGCTTGCATCATCGCCTGGTGACCAAGATATTCCAGCAGCACGCCTTGCTCCTGACTGGGCTTGCCCCGCTCGCCCCGCACGTGGACGCCAAGGCCGATGGCCATGACCCCGCCGGCCGCCACCACGTCGGCGACTCGCATCATCTCCCAGCCCTGCTCCCCAAGGTAGCAGTCAAAGGCCAGCCCCGCTGCATCAGCGGCCACAGAACCAGCCTCGCCGCAGTAGACCATCATGCCGATGATCGCCATCAGGATGCGGACCGCGATCAGTGATCCCTGCACGCCTGGAAGGGGAGCCACCCAGGCCTTCATGAGGGGAGGGTTTCGGGCAGCCGCAGCCCAGGGCACATCGCCACCATGCCCGACGCGAGACTCTCGCCCTCGCCGGTGCCGATCTCGCCCTCGTCGCACAGCACGTCCACGTCGAGCGCCATCGCCCAGCAGCCTTGGCAGACACTTGCCACTCAGGAGGTCACCTTTATGCTGCTCGAAGAAGTGGGGGCCCGACACGTTCCACGCCTGCTGCCCTCTCCTCTGCAGCTTCGGGAGCGTCGGCGAGGGCATGGACCATCTCGCACTCGCACTGGACCTCACCGCCTCCACCTGCGACACCAGGGGCCCGGCCAGGCAGTGGAAGATCATCACTGCGCTCGGTCGCCGCCCGAAGCTTCGATTTCCGGCGCCGCGACCCTCACGCCGTCAACGAAGACTCCCTGAGATGCTGGCGGAAGGCGCCCTTCAGCTATCTCCTTGGGGGCCTGCCCTTCGCGCATCCTCTACTCGGCCCATCGGCGCGGTTCCGCCCACTCGAGGCCCATTGAGAGTAGACCGTGGCGCGGTAGCCCAGCATGTAGGCCGCCAGGCATCGCGGGATCGCGTTCAGAGACATGGACTTGCTCCTGCCCTTGGAGACGACCCCGATCGCAACCGCGGAGCCCGCGATCACGAGGAGCTTCTGTCCCCAGGCAGACCCCCTCCGCAGGACAGCCTGCGCGCACAGCGTGGAAGCCCGCAGCTCGAATGCGTCATGGTGCTCTGTCCGCGTTCACTTGACCTTGAGAAGCTCGCTCCGCCTGCCCAGCGGGCCCCTGGCAGGGCCACCCCTGGCACCCTGATCTTGGCCGCGGTGCCCTCGCCAGCCGTCGCGAAGGCGGCCAGGCATAGACCCACCTCGTCGCCCAGCGCCTTGTTTATCGACTCTGCTACCAGCCAGCGGCCCTGCGTCTGCGCCATCCGCGCGAGGTGGTCCTCCTGGTGCCCGAACGCCAAGGCCCCGCGAACAGGGGACTGGCTTGCTCGACGAAATAGCCCCCTGGCGCAGCCAGGCGCGCCTCCCTCCGAAGCTCCTCGACCGTCGCAGGGGACACGAGGACCCCCGCCCCAAAGGAGCTGGCGCCCGTCATGCCAGCCTGCTCCAGCCAAGGCCCCCCCCTGGTGCGTGGACAGCAGAGGCCTGATAGCGACCATCGTCCTCAGCTCGCACTTCAGGCTCGGCCACGTCGCCAGCTCATGGTCGCCCACGTGCTCCTGCATGGCCTTGCCGACTGCATCGAAGAAGGAGCGCGCCGGCCTGTGGACCAGGGACAACCCACTCCAGGCCGAGACCAGCGCCAGGAGGCCCTGGACTCGGAGGCCCTTCCGGCGGCAGGCCGACGTCGTCGCCTCCACCAGCACGCCCCACTTCCCTAGGTCGGGCTCCACAAACACGTCCCCGCCCTCGGTACCAGCACGAAGCCAGCATGGCGTCGCGGCCTGCTTACCGTTCCTTTCTTGTGAACTGGCAGCCCGTACCGCACCAGCTGTGCCAAGAGGTCGCCCCTGGCCTTGGCGAGGCCGACTGAACGGAAAGCAGGGCCGCTGCGGAGCGCGGTCGCCTCCAGCGCCACGAGCGCCAGGATCCTGTAGTCGTCGATGTACTCCCAACAGACAGGCTCGTCGAGTCGCCCCCAGGGAACAAGTCTTCCGGGGATAACTGCGCCGGGTAAACCGCCCAACGGGCGCCCATCACCAAGGCCTGCGCGGTCATATAATACCTCGTCTCGTCGAAGGTCACCTAGACGCCCTGGTGCCTCAGCTCATCCGCCGCGTCCGCGGGGAAGACGCCTAGCACCACGAAGTGCTCTCCGACCTCCGCGGGAGGCAGCTGGTAGTAGTAGCAGGTAGTAGTAGAAGGCAGTAGGTAGTAGTGGCAGTAGTAGTAGTAGTAGTAGTAGTAGTAGTAGTAGTAGTAGTAGTAGTAGTAGTAGTAGTAGTAGTAGTAGTAGTAGTAGTAGTAGTAGTAGAAGTTAGTAGTAGTAGTAGTAGTCGTAGTACTAGTAGTAGTAGTAGTAGTAGTAGTAGTAGTAGTAGTTAGTTTAGTAGTTTTAACTAGTTTAGTACGAGTAGTAAGTAGTAAAGTAGAAGTGTAGTAAGTAGGGTGGTAGGTTTTTTGTTTAGAGTAGTAGTAAAATTAGTAGTAGTAGTAGTAAGCCGAAATAGTAGTAGTAGTAGTATTTAGTAGTAAGTAGTAGTTTGTTGTAGTAGTTAGTAGGAGTGTAAGGAGTAGGTGGTAAGTAGTAGTAGTTGAGTTAAGAGTAGGAGTATTAGTAGTAGTAGTA